>NHNU01000003.1:948251-1520747 GCA_002785985.1 Microcyclosporella mali | reverse complement strand
CACACACACACACACACACACACACACACACACACACACACACACACACACACACACACACACACACCTAAAACACGACACGCACGCACGCACGCACACACACACACACACACAACCAAAGCCGCTCCGCAGCGCACTCTCCCTACCTGCCGCCGGCCGCCGCCACCATGCCGCCCAGATCGCATGTGATACATGCTGCGACTGCCTTGACCTGGCTATGGGCCGTCATCACCTACAACAAGCTCGGCTCTCCCCAGCATGGCGAGCCAGTCTCCGCACCACTCCCGACGGCGATCGACCTCAGATCGCCAGTCACTATCGAGTCATCGGCCACTGGCCTTGACTCTACCTCCCTCTCCGGCCCCTCCACCCCCTCCCATGCTGCCTGGTGCGGCGCTAATGAAAGCGTCGTCTTCGCCCAAGCCCCCTCGCCGCCTTCTTCTCTCGACCCAGTCAATGACTTTGATTGGCTGCTCTTCCTCCTGCTCTCCGCGGTCTCTCTGGTTGCGCTTGGGATGTGTGTCGTGAACGAACGACACATTCACCAGGCCTTCCGGGACGCGAGGCGTGTGGTTGCTCTTCTCCTGCCGACTCTGGACAAGATGATTGGTTTCGCGCTCGTTCTCCCCACGTCCTGGGCAATAGCCAACTTCGTTGGTGAAGCCCTGACCCCGTCGCCCTCGCTTGGCCAGTATAGGCCCTTTGTCACGATCTTTTGCTTCCTCGCTCACACCAGCTACACGGCGCTGGGATTATGGCAATCCCACCCGTTCAAGCACCTGTACGAGGCCATCGAGGCGCTGCAGGCCGCGAATCTGCTTGCGGTGATGGGCCTCAAGCAACTGGAACTCGAGATCGAGGCATTGCGCCTCAAGATGGCCAACCAGCAGCACGTCGCGGACTCCGAGGGAAAGCACCTGGCCGAGGTATATGCTCGCGACATAACCCGGCTCATGCAATGCAACGAGGCGAGTACCGCGCATTTCGAGGCTGTCTCGGAGGCTCAAGAGGCCGAGCTGAAGTCGAAGGAGACCGTGATCGAGGAGCAGGCCGAGGAGATTTCCAAGGTCTTTGCAAATCACATGAGGTACATCCAGGTCCTATCGCAGAGCAAGGCTCTGGGAGAGCTCGACGCCAAGATCCAGCGTATCAACCCGGACAGTCCTGAATTCCAGCACGCAAGCGATGAGTTCGATAGGGTCGCGGCTGGTGGTATCATTACCTCGAAGCTGTTTTGGCAAGTCAAGTCCGAGTCTCAAACCGTCCGCATCCAGGAGCTTGTAGGCAAAGTGGTACAGTGCCGCTCAGAAGTCGCCAAGTCTCGGGACTCTGTCAAAGCTCTTGAGACTACTGTCAAGCACCAAGACAATCTTCTCGTACAACTTCGAAGCCAGGCAGCCCACTACGATTTGGTTATCTCGCAGAAGTCGGCGGATCTCACGGAGGCAAGCAAGAAGAGCAAGCAGGACGTCGAGAAGCTTGAAGACCGCATCAGCAGCTTCGTTTCAGACATGGAGAAGAAAGACAGCCGCATCGCAGAACTTGAGAGCGAGGCAGAGGACCACGAGTCGACCATCATGCAGAACTTGGACAATGATGAGAAGGCAAGAAAGAAGAGCAAGCTGGAAGTCGGAAAGCTTGAAGACCGCATCAGCAGCCTCGAGTCAGGCATCGAGAAGAGAGACGCAGACATCGAGAAGAAAGACGGACGCATCGCAGAACTTGAGAGCGAGGTAGAGGAACACGAGTCGGCCATCATGCAAAACTTGGACGATGACGATAAAGCAAGACAGAAGAGCAAGCTGGATGTGAAGAAGCTTGAAACCCATGTCGACGACCTGAAGTCAGAGATCAAGAAGACGCAGCAATACTGGTCAAGCTACTTTGCCAGTTACGGAGTTGACCCAGAGAGCGCTGCTGGCATTGCCAATGGCCGTCAAGACCCTCCCTCTCCTCCATATTGGCTACAATGGGCCCACGCGTTCCGACAATCCCAGGCCTCACACAAAACCCAGCAGGGCAATTCCAATGCCACTGCTCGAGCGGTCAAGCCGCAAGACACCCAGAAGCAAGAAAAAATCCAGAAGCAAGAAATCCAGAAGCAAGACACCCCGAAGGTTGTGGAAAAGTCAGCTACAGTACCGACTGGGATCAGCGACACTGCGACTACACAAACTCCCATGTTTTCGATGTTTGCGAGCCACACGCTGCCGACCGTCGCCTCAATGTCGAAAGCAGACCCCTTTTTCTTGCCCATTCCCGAGGACATACAGAACAAACTCTCCGCGGCCACACTTGCTTCTCGCCCAAAAGCTACGCCTCACGAACGTGCACAAACGACGACACTCTCGGACCTCACAAACCTGTTCCCACTCCCAAAGAACTTCGTGTTTACCACTCCCGCCATACCGAGATCTCCAGTCCCAGCTCCAAGTACCGTGTCACAGACAGCAGAGGAGTCGCCTTTCCAGGACATGAACATCTCCGGTATTTTCAACGATGAGCCAGCTCAGGAGACCAGCGAGTCCCTGGGAGAGGAACCCGCTGCGCCTCAAATCCAAGAGAAGCCGATAGAGTCACGAGGCTGGTATAAGTTGCACGAGAGATGTAGCAACAAGAACTGTATTGGAGACGCCAGCGAGTATGATGCAGAGGGCATGTACACAGGACACTCGTACGACGATCGCAAGCCCTTTCGCTACCTTCCTCCCGACTTCAAGTGCAAGAGCACAGTGCCGCAGGTGATGAAAAAGGAGAAGGACAACAAGGACAACAACGAGAAGCGATACGCGCAGAAGAACAAACTGTGCTATGCTTGCTGGGGCAGCAGCCGCAATCAGAAGGATGGTACTGCATCCTAGGGCTAAGCAGCAAGCGCAAACAAAAGACACACAGGATAGGCCATGGAGAGACTTATGAATCGAATACAAAAATCTGACGCCGACGAGAATCAGGGCAACGGGCTGAGGAGGGACTTCTTGAGAAAGAAGAACCTTCCGACGCCAGTGACCATCTGGTATTGGGGAGGCTGACGAGGGACTTCTTGGGAAAGAAGAACCTTCCGACGCCGACGATCTCTGATATCGGTACAGGCAAAGGGGAGTTTTGTGAATGAAGAAGAAACTTCTGATGCGGTTCAGCTGTGAGACAAATTGAGAGGTGGAAAAGCATGGCATGACGGGTTTGCTGAGTTTTCTTTGGGCTGAGTAAAAAATGCACAGACGCTTGTCTTAATTGAATGCTTCCCAACCATGATTCATTTTCTCTCAGCGTGAAATCATCGTTATTTGTATGTCATTATCAAGGCGGCACTCGGATGGTGTCGACACGAGGCACCATATGTTATGACAATGCCTTGTTCCGACTCTACTCGGCGAGGTCTCGAGCTCAACTCTTGCTCTGGGGCCTGACCAAAGAGAGCGTCTTGGTTGGTTCCTCGATGTGCTGAAAGCAAAGACAGATTGCTGGCTAAAACATCAGAGCCCAGTGATTTTGGAAATGCTTGTCCGTAAGCGAGAGGTCACAGCTCTAGAGTCATTGGTGCTATAGTATCCATTCGGAGAGCTCGGACGGAACTCAATCTGGTTTCAGTGCCGTCCTCACAGTACGATTGACAAGGTCGCCTGTCATGACGCGGTCTTGCAAGCCCATTTTCGGCTGTCGCCCAAGCTTGAAGGCTTCTTGCTTCAACGATCAAGTCACATGCTTGTCAATGGCCACGAGATCTGCACAAGCATGAGCATCTTGCGGGGTAGGACGACAGTCCATATCCAGTCCCTGAAGCGCTTGGTCTCGTAGCTGGTCTCTGACAATATGCTCAATTTGAAAAATCGCCAGCGAGTTTGGAGATATTGTCGCATCATGCAAGATCTTGGTCAACACTATTCATGGCCAGAAGGATACGCATTGAACCCATCGCTCCGTGCTATGAAGTGTGGTTCGACGATAGCGCAGGATCTGAAGCCGTCATATGCCGCTCGGTAGCTGTATATGCATGCGAAGCAAGGTTCTCCGCACCACGTGCGGTAATGCCTCCAGGACGACAATTCGGACTCGAGTCAGGATGCAACACTCTCAGAGATCTGCCGTTCGAACAGTCTCGCAATCGACGGCTCGGTTTTGTGTATGAAGATTGCTATCTGAGCGGTGCACTCTCCCGATCCGAAGCAGAACTCTCGAGGCATCACTCGAAGACAAGCTGATACTGAGGGCGTCATGACGATGAACACGCCAACCATTGATCCCAAGAGCAGCTCTGGTAATGACGTTCTTCTATTTGCTGAGTCCATTGGCATGAATGCTGACATGAAACAGAGCTTTCGGATCGCTTGCCGGACGGGGAGAAGCAAGACGTCAAATATGTCGAGAAGATTGAGACCAATGAGACGCACACGACAGTTGGCGTGGATGGCGAGGCACAAGTTCCAGAGCCACGGATGACGTTCGCTCGCTCAATGAGCTTGGTCGCTATGGCCTTTTGTGGGTGTCTTTCAGCAGAAGCCAGCAAACACTCTCTGACATGTAATAGTGTGGACAGGAAGTCAGATCCCAGTGTATCTGTTTGGAGGAGTTCCCCCTTATATTTATGGCGATATTGGTGGGACGGACCGCTGGATCTGGTTCGTCCTGGCAAACCTCCTCTCACTCGCAGCAGTCTGCCCCTTCGTTGGCAGCATAAGCGACCTTATTGGACGTCGATATGTCGCGCTGATTGGAGCTGCTTTCATCGTCCTTGGCATGATTATCTGCTCCACAGCGAACCATATGAACTACTTCATCTGCGGGATGGTGTTTGCTGGAGTCGGCGCCGGGATCAACGAGCTCACCGCGTTGGCGGCTACTTCTGAATTGGCCCCAACGAGCAAGCGGGGCAAATATGTTGCAGTGTTGGTCCTCACCATTGTCCCATTTTGCCCTTCCGTTATGTATGGCCAGCTAATCGCTTACTACTCGTCCTGGCGATGGATTGGCCTCATTTGCGGGTTATGGGCGTTCGCTGGTCTGGTCATGGTTGCCGTATTCTACTTCCCACCGCCTCGGGTCAACAGCCAAGGCCTCACTCGAAACCAGATGCTTGGACAAATCGATTATATAGGAGGGTTTCTGAGCATCGCTGGAATGCTCCTTTTCATGATGGGCAGTAAGTGCTCCCGTACAGCCGGCGAAGATCTAGCAATTAGAAGTGCTGACACCGCTTAGTGCAGTGGGGCGGCTACCAGTACGATTGGAACAGCGCACATGTGCTGGCTCCTTTGATTCTAGGAGCGGTAATGATTGCGGCCTTCGTCGTGTGGCAAGGTTACGCAGCACATCCCATCTTCCCTCGGCGCCTGAGACAAGAGCCTCGCATTCTTGGATTGACCTTGGTCATAACGTTCATCTCGGGTGCAAATTTTTTCTCGATCCTCATGTTCTGGCCAACACAGGTCTGTAAACACTCTACCAGTTTCATGCTATCGTTGCTGACAAGGACAGGCGTTCAATGTCTATGGCCATGATCCCGTCCAAGTCGGCATTCGTGGCCTTCCAGTCGGGTTCGGCATCCTTGCTGGCGCAGTCATTGTCCTCTGGCTGCTCTCGCTTCTTCGCGGCCACAACAAGGAACTGCTGATCGTGTCTTCGATCTTGATGACAGCTGGTTGTGGCGCGCTGGCTGTTGGTAGAATTGATAATCTGCATGTCTTGTGGGGTCTTCTGGTGCTGGCCGGCGTAGGAATTGGTACGTCGACCGATATGACTGCACGACATTGACATGGTAGCTGACTTGCGACCTCTTTCGCGCAGGTGGGATCGTGGTACCGGCCTCGATCATATCGACCATTATCTGCCCGGACGACTTGATTGCAACGGTAGCTGCACTGACTCTAGCGATTCGGGTGCTTGGAGGCAGTATTGGATACTGTGTAAGCTCGTGTGACAGCCCCTGAAGAACGTCGAGCTGATCCGACTCCAGGTGTACTACAACGTATTTGTCAGCAAGTTTGTTCCGTTCGCCACACGTGAGATAGGCGGGTACATGACCACGGAGCTGAATATCACAGACTCGAAAGTCATCGCAGAGGCGATCAGTTTGACTGGCGCTTCGCTGCTTGAGCGAATCGCAGATCTCCCCGGTGTCACTCCGGCAGGCTATGCTGGCATCGTCTACGCAGGCCAGGTCGCATATTCCGATGCGTACATGTACGTGTACCTTGTGAGTATTGCTTTCGGCGGCATCAGCATTGTGGCAGCACTGTTTCTGGGCGACATCTCGAAGTACATGGATGACCACATTGCAGTTGTGATGTAGGTAATACAGCTTACGTAGAATTGACTCCCACACTTTGTGTCGTCATGATCATCAACCACAGCGCATGACATTCTCATTCAATCGTAGCATACGTATCCGAGCATGGCCGATCTCCACGTACGCTTCTTCGTCATCGGTGTGGACGACTTCCATCATCTCTTGAGGGCACTGATCGGCTGAAGCAGTTCGCCCCCGCTGTGTTCCCAACCAAGGTTCGGGCAGCGTCAGATCATGTGCTGTGAACCAATCCCATTGGCCTGCACTGTTGACGCGCAAGATAACGCAACCCTGCTCGGGTTGGGAGGGTTGTTCGCCCAGCCGGACTGTCGCCTGGAGCACACGTTCGTCTAAACGTGTGCGTGAGGAGGTACGCACGTAGCCTCCCTGAGCTTGGTACTCGAGTCTCAAGTGCTGCGCTCACTTCTTGATAATGGTGATGATGTCTTCGTCGGCCAGCTCGTGCGAGAGACCCACTCTCTGTGGTTGATGCTTCACACTGCGGCCGTACACAATGGCAATGCGGAATTGGTCCACGATGGTTTTATGGATGGCATTACAGAAGTCTTCAACGGTACAAGCGGTGCTTCTTAACACAACTGGCGCTGTGTAGTCGGGTAGTTTGCCCTTCGGTTTGGTATAGACCCGGCGGAGGTTGAGCTTCTCCCACATCTGCTCCAGTAGCTCATCGATATTCCAGCCGTGTTCAGATGAGATGGGACAGGCGTTAGGGATCCTGTACAGCAAGTCGAGCTCCTCAATACTGATTGCGTCGATTTTGTTGAGCGCGTAGATGACTGGAATGTAAGATCGGCTCTTCGCTTCGATGACATCGATCAGGTCGTCCACAGTCGCATCACATCGAATGGCAATATCGCAGTTTGCCATGCGGTACTCGTTCATCACGGCCTTGATCTCGTCGTTGTCGATGTGCGTAAGTGCCTGGGTGGTCGTGATAGAGATGCCACCTTTGTCCTTCTTCGTGATCTTGATGTTCGGCGGCTGCTTGTTGATCCTGATACCAAAACCCTCCAGCTCATTCTCAATGACACGCTTGTCTGTGAGCGGCTTGTTGACATCAAGAACGATGAAAATGAGATGGCACGTCTTGGCGACAGCAATAACCTGCCTACCTCTTCCCTTACCGTCCTTGGCACCTTGAATAATACCCGGCAGATCAAGAATCTGAATCTTCGCTCCGTTGTATACCACCTGCCCAGGCACGGTTGTGAGGGTTGTGAACTCGTATGCCGCCGCCTCTGAATGCTGCCCGGTAAGTCGACTCATCAGTGTCGATTTGCCCACTGAAGGGAAGCCAATGAAGCCCACCGATGCAACACCAGTACGCGCGACATCAAATCCAACGCCTCCACCTCCGCCTCCACTTGTGGGTGTGAGCAGCTCTTTCTTCAACTTTGCCAATTTCGCCTTCAACTGGCCCAGGTGAAATGACGTCGCCTTGTTCTTCTGCGTCTTGGCCATCTCGGCCTCGATGTCTCTGATTTTGTCCACGGTAGTCGCCATGATGTGTTATCTCGAGCGGACGTCGTCTCGATGGGTTTCGAAATTGCTGCGCAATGCTCTGATACCCTGAGTAAGGCTTCTGGAGGGGATGAGGTCGAGATTGACTTGGTTTCGACGTCTGGTCACTGTTTCCCACGGCGAATTGGGAAAAATTGATCACGCAAGATACGTCGATAAGTCAGAACTGGCGGATCGAGACCCCTTAAATTACCACCAATATAGCTAGCGCTTTGGACTTTTACAAAGCGAGCGAATACAACTAAATCTCCGGCTCGTCGGGCATATGGCGCAGCTTTTCCTGCGCAGACAGACACCGACAGCGGCCATCCGCTATCTTCTACGTGTCAGCAGTCGCTTTTCCACGTCTATATATGCAGCAACGACGGGCGGTCGGATGTGTACCCTATCTCTGGCCATTGAAAAGGTGCTTTCCGCTGTGCGAGACCTAGACAACGTGGCATTGTGCGCACAATCGGTCGGGTGAGATGTAAGGCGCAGTCATGGCCCTGGCACACCGCCAGGTAGTGGAGACAGACCCGAGACCTTTTCACTTAACATCCCCACAAGTCCGCTGACCTCCGCGTTGTTCTCTCGGAGAGAAACAAACGTGTGCTTCTGACATCGATCTCACAGCCAAACAGACTTGTAGCAACCAGCTCTCTTTTCCGCCCATCTTTCATTTACCGTCCAGTAATATGGATACCGATATGATCTCGGTCGGCAACAATGGAGCAGAGAAGCCCGCTTCGCTTCATGACTCCGCACGCGGCTCTCCAGAGCTGCTTGACGACTTTCACACACTCGTGCAGGACATCAACGACATCCTTGGACCATCAAGCGGCATCGATAGTGCCGATGTAGATGTCGAAGAGCTGAAAAAGCTGTTGACAGCATACGAGTCCAACGAGCAGGAGTGGTCGAAGTATGCTTTCGCTGATGCCAGCAGAGCGTATACGAGAAACCTGGTGGATAGAGGAAATGGCAAGGCCAATCTGGTGAGTCGTACATACCATATCCCAAGTCTCGATCTCTCCGAGCATCGAGATAGAACAGGCGTTACTTGTGCTCCATGCACCACGACTCCCCCGTGCGGGTATCTTCGCGAACACAAAGTCACGGAAGAAGTAATAGCATACTCGCCAAAGTCGTTGCTGATACCTGTGACACAGCTTGTCCTTGTTTGGACTCCAGGGAAAGCATCTCCAATCCATGATCACGCAAATGCGCATTGTGTCATGAAAATCCTCAAGGGCTCTCTTATGGAAAACATCTATGGATGGCCATGTCAGCATTCAAGATTCCCAGTAGAGTGCGCTACAGCTCCAGGCTCTATCTATCCCAGTACCGAGCATACATGTTCCGCACGTGCCGAAATCAGAGGGCCTAAAGAACTTCAAATTAGGAGGGAGACAATGTATGAAGCGGACCAAGTCACGTACATGAGTGATCGTCTTGGGCTCCATCGAGTTTGTAACCCGAGCAAGACTGAGTTCGCTGTGAGCTTGCACTTGTATACAGTAAGAACCACATACACTCCCTGAGTATTCTGGGCTCAATGAACTGACCAATACAGCCACCCAATGCCGCCAAACATGGCTGTCACATGTTCGACGAAAGCACTGGCAAAAGAACGCATGTGCAGCAATGCTACTTCTATTCTGAGTTTGGCATTCCGAGTAAGTAAGCGCCATGGCAGCTGAGAGGAGTTGCGCATCATGGACGCAGTTGGTCATGAAATATCTGTATGCGCTCGCAGAGGAGGTCGGAGCGTTGTTCTGGATCAGTATCAGGAGATCCAAGACATGGATACGTCGATGGATCCTCATCACACATGATTGCTGTGCTTTGCCTTGAGGTGATTGGGGGCTTTTCACATCACGAGACTGGAGAAGGCTTTCGCTACTGGCGTTTTTATGTCATCAATCGTTTTCCTGAGTATCTCTTCCAACATCCAGACGACCAGCTCCGGGTGGGGCCTAGTTTCTTGAATTCCAGTCACTCCAGTTGGCCTCCAGAAGCTTCGACCACATTCCTGACATCTTCTTTAATGTCAGGAATACCGACAGCCATTTTTGAAGCCAGAATGTCACGAAATTTAGAGTACGCCTCGCAGCGACCTTTCTGTTCCTGGTTGTAGCGCATGACGAGCTCGACCAGTTCCCTAGTATAGATGTCCGGGTTTCGGGAGCCCTCAACGTACTGGATGATTTCCTGTGGTAGATGTGTAGATAGCCTCTTGGCGGTCAGAGACAACGTCTGGAGGTTCTGCACTAGAGCGCGTCTAAGCCATGCGTGAGCTGCCTTTCTCTCTCTCACGTATTGAGCCAATGAATTACATTTCGCTGCTCATTGCTTGCTGAGTGCCTTGGCCCTGATAGTCGTGGGCTTGCACAAGCAAAAGATATAGATTGCTGATGATCGCGCGGAGCTGGGCTGAGGCCCGTTAGTATGTTTGTCTATCTCGCGACTTCGTGCGGTACTTACCGTCCACCTCGTCAAGAGTTGCGGCTGGCATGTCTGCGATGGCTGCTCGATCTGAGAGGGGTATGTGCACTGCGATATGTAGATGGCTTCGTTGCTGGGCGGCGCGCTTCAGACATGGACCCCACACGGCACACCTCACGGACCGCGCCGGCCGAGCATTGTCCCGCTCTTTCCCGCGATACTCTCCAGTCATCTACATTTCCATTGCACTTCCTTTGACCACTACCGCCGACCAGCTTATTACTGACGTGCATCACGGAAACCTCAGCGTGTTCATCTCATGAGTGCTCACTAATCGACATCTATGAGCATTATGCGCAATCACACATAACCGAAAACCGCAAGATGGTTCAAAGCGCGAACAGACCGGCGAAACAGCAACAACCACGCAGCCTGAGCAGAGAGACTAAGCATGGCGACATCAGTCCTCGTCCAATCCGCGGACCCAAGGTTGACGCCCAGGAAAATGAGGCGACAGTGGCGTTCGTGAAACGCGTCTTGTGCTCGAAGCGCCAGGATTCCGACACCTCGACGGACTCGTCGGGATCCTTTACGAGCCCTGAGCCCTTGGAGGAACTGCTGCCGCCACTGACGAGCTCCAATGCAATCGATCTGCAGCTTTATGCCTTTATCGCCGTGATATTGAGCAATTTTGTTCAGACATGGTACAATCAGATCACCCCAGATCAGGAATTCGTGAGCGAGATCGTCCAGATCATCGCCCACTGCACCAGAGGCCTTGAACAACGATTGAGACACGTCGATCTCGAATCATTGCTGCTGGATGAACTCCCAGATCTAGTAGCCGAGCACATCATCGGTAAATGAACTTGCAGGCAAAATACGCCATGCAAGTGCATTCTTGCTGACCAACAACACCAGCTGTAAGGTTTTCTCAGGCGACACGAATCGGAGAACTCACTTCTCGGGACCGACGTATTCGATACCATACCCTTCGTCCGCATGTGGCATTGGAGCCAGTCCCAATTGATGCCATCACAGCCGCAACTCAGCTAGAAAACGAAACAGCTTTCTCTCTCCTCTTGGTGAACCGACTTCTACCGCTGCTCCTTCCACCAGAGGATCTTCGAAACCCGTGTCTTGAAGCTCTCGTGTCGGAGGTCTTCTCGGAATTGATAGTTCGGGGTGGCGTCTGCAATAAGGCCAGTGAGCCATGGCTCATGTGGGACGGCATAGCTAAACTGCTTCAAGGTATGCTTGCTGACCGAGTAGTCAAGCTGGCTCCCACGATGTCGCAGCCGGCCGATCGTCTAGAGAAATTGGGACTGCTCACCACGAAGATAGCCCCGGAATCCATACCACAACGTGGTCGGATCATTGGCCGCCTCGACGACCTCTCGCGCATGTTCTGGCTCGCCATTCAGGGCTTCTACACGGCGTGGTTGCTCTTACGCGCCGTCTTCTTTGCCCTAATACATGCCTCTAAACTTCCATCGCGGGCCAGCCAACCTCTTCACTTGACGAAGGTGTCAGATTCGACCAACAGAATACGGATCACGAACACCACCACTCGACTGGATGATCCTATCAAAGGCCAGCAGGTCAAGCGACCCATCATCAGCGTGCATCTCTGGAGCTGCACGTCGCAGGTTTTGTCTCTCAACCGCCGCATGCCGTGGCTTTCTGGCCTCTTGTCACTTCTGCAGTGGATATCCTTGCATGGACCTGGACAACTATGCCGTACCGACAGCAGATTGGATAGGTGAGCACCTGTATTTCTTTCTTCCTGCTTCAAACCAACATTCATGCGAGCCCGAGGCGACGTCGCAGGCCACTTCTTGTCCGGATTCGTCGAGTGCCATCTATGCGACTCTAGATATGCACTTTTGTGGAAGTCGTCCTCTCATTCGTCGAAGCGGAGCAAGCCACGCCGGCAAGCTGCATGGCTTCGCGGTCATCTGATTCTCGCATCCACCAATGTCATGCTTCAGATTGCTAGTGGAGACCTGTATTGTTTCACTGCCCACATCGCGCGTTCTTGCAGCTTGACGCGCTTGTGACCGCTGCAAGCCTGGGTGCAAAGACAGCTGTTGACAACCTCTGCTCCGACTGCCCCCAGAGATGACGCCGTCCGTCGCTTAGCTCGGTCCCGAGCAAGGCGGCTGGCGATTATTGGGCAACTTGGGCAGCAATGCATGGATATTCCCATCCGGAAGCGAGCGAATATCGACACGTTGCAGCAAAGCGGCACGTTACCACATCTTCACCCACTCCCGCGTAGGAAAACATGAGAAGTCTGGTTCCGATGCATTCAAGAGGGTTCGGCCCTCTGCGCTGCTTTCTGGGCTGCCGTGCGCCTCGAACCTTAACGCCAGCACATTTTTAACGTCGCCATGATGAATATCGATCGAGGAATCGGCGCAGCGACCGATGCATGGCTTTAAGCAGATCCGGCGTCGAAGATGCAGAGCAATACCCGCCAGTCAGAGGTCAAATCGCATCTTTGCTCGTTCTATTCGCCCTGTCGATGCAAGCGAGGGGGATTCAACACAGACCTTGGCCAAAGTGCCCAACGACCGTCGCGCCGATCCTCGTCCTCCCGTCGGCGACCCACCCACTCCACCTCTACCCCCGGCTCCACCACCCATCCATACCAGCTCTCCATGGAAATCTGCCGGGCATCGGTCCTGCAATAGTGCTACGGGAACTCACGACTCCGATGCTCCAAGACAGACAGCCAGCCAGCCAGCCAGCCAGCAAGGCAATGCGTTTCATTCCCCATTCAACTCAATTTAACTCAATCTTTGCGCAATCTGATGACTAATCGCCTTTCCCTTTCGCTCTCTCCAGGTTGATGTCCCGTCACATCCACAAACACCTCCTCGACAACGCCACAACATGGCTACCGGCCGTGCTGCAAGCCGCTCGAAGCGCCCTCTTCCCGCAAAACGCCATGGCGCCGGCGCGCATCCCGCCCACCAGCGACGAGGTGCACCACATCCGACGCACCTGTGCCGAAGCCATCGTCCAGGTGATTCCGAGTGCAGTGCGAACCATCTTCTTCGCGACCGAAGATTTCAACGCCATGGTTGGAAATATCGAGGAGGAAGTCCTGGGCTTGCTGAGAGATCAGTACATGAACAAACATCTCATCATCGGCATCGTCGAATTGCTCGTCGTGCGATTGTTCCCCGAGCTGGCGCAAGAGACTGCAATGTCATCGTCATCTTGATAGAAAAAAGCGAAGCGAGCAAGCGACGTGTCTTTGCGCCCTGTTGACATTGCTGTCTCCGACGAACATCAAAATGATGAGCCCCAATTATGAAATTCCAAACCATGCCCTTCCTGCCTTTTCCCGAAAACTTGTTGCCGCGTGAGCGGACTTTGCCCTTTCTTACGATGCTCCCTCTCTCGTTCTGCACTCTCATTCGAAGATGTAGATGCCAAACACTATGCTCCCCAAAAACATGAATGAAAAAGAGAACGCCGGACCCCAAGCCATCCACATAATCACAATATGCAACAAAAAGCCCGAGATGGAAGAAAAACCAGAACGAGATGGTACCACTATACAATTCCTTCATGTCGTCCTTTTCCCCTCTGCTTCCTCCCAGAGGGGATGTCGTCCCAGAAGCGAAGTCGAGGATCGACAGTCGTGCTGGTCCGGTGTTCGTGTGAGTCGGTTCTCACGAATGCTGCAGGTGGTTTCGCGACTCAAGTGCCACCCTGGGATTGCAGTTTCAGCTTCTCCATGAGTTTTCCTATCGTCACGCTTTCCTGGAGATCGAGGAAACCATTGGGTTGCTGTTCGAAGAAGCCCAGGACAACTTCCAATGCCCTGCGCGCTTCCTCCGGGCTGGTGATGGCTGCAGAGAAGGAGGCGCTTGCAGGTGTCTCTTCGCGCTTCATCTCGTACTGCTTGACGTGGGGCGGCAGAGGGGGCGGACCCATCGTCTCGTACGGAGCGACGGTGTTCGGTCGTTCTACCGCTTCGTCGATGCTGACTATGGGATCTGGAGCTTCTTCCATCGGCGAGTCAAGCACGGGATGGCTCGCATATTTCGGGGTAGTGACCTCCCCTGACGGAGGCATGAACTCTAGATGTGGAAATGTCATGCTTCGTGGTCGCTGAGCATTCGCATTCGTTGTGGCCGATTGCATGAGTCGTGAAGTGAGCTGTGGAACGAAGGGTGACGGTGCGGTCCCTGAATCTGGTGTGAAGAAGGGAGATGTAGGACTCAAGGGACCAGGCGAGAAAGGCGACGGCGCTGCGTCTGTGAATGCGCTATGCAACGATGCCGTACTCTGCGAGTGGTACGGGATATGCCTGCTGCCAAAATCGAGATAGCCATCTGGACTTTCATTCTTCAAGCTCTCCTGACTCGGTTGGCTGTGTAGCTCGATTGGTGAAGGTGATCCAAGCCCTGAGGGAGAGACAGGGGATGTATCACCAGGGGTATGTGAGGAAGAAGGTCCTCCAGAAACACTGTCGATATCGTCCGGTGCGAGGGATGCTTTACGCGATCGAGCGCCCATGAGATTGTTCTTCAACTTGAATTTCTCGATCCAGCTGGCGCTGAGAGTGGCTTGATTCTCGGGAGCTGTCGTTGTTGCTGCAAAAGCCCGAGCTTTCTGACGGATGAGATCGTCCGAGAGCGGGTGGCCTTTCTTCTCCTGGACAGAGCTGTGAGTACAGTATGACAGCTCGGGTGCCGACAAAAAGGACGTACTTGATTCTTGGCCCAAACGGCCAGCGCTCGTTCTATGTCTGGCGAGCGTCCCTTTGCACGCTTGACGGGCGATCGACTGCCATCGTCTTGCAACAGGTATTTCTCCTTTTGCCGCAGAACCTTCGAGACGGTACTATGATGACGGTCAGCAGACGTTTTGAACGACGGTGCGTGTGAGAGCAAGTCACACCTTCTCTCAACGCCGAAAACCGCTGTGAAAGATGGTCAGTTGGTAAGTCGACGCAGCAGATCGATCTGGCGCACACACACACCTCCAATCTCGGTCTGCTTTGCGCTTGGATTCTCGTCGGCATACTGGCACATTCGTTTCCTGTCCATATCAGTCAACGTCTTGCGCGGAGTGGACGTTGACCGCGTCGAAGTTGCTGAGACGGGCGTGTGAAGAGGACCAACAGGGATGGTCTGGACGGGTTGAAGCGTCTGAGGATACATGGGCTGTTGATAGGTGGTTGAGGCTGGCTGGCTGTTCAGCATCGACGGCCATTGAGGCATGACGAGTGGTTGCAGTTGCTGATGGATGGGTCGCTGTTGCATGCTGGAGCTGCTGAATGCACTGGGTTCCATTGGGATCTGCGGAGAGGCGAAGCTGAAGCCGGAGTATTCCTGTGCTGGAGTGCCGTGATGGGAATGTGGATAGACGTGTGGGCTCTGGCTCCAGTGGGCGGGTGAGGATTGACGATATGCGGTGCTGCGATCATCGTCGGCCATGACACCGACGACTTCGGGATGGTGTCAGGTAGCGGTGTCGCCAGAGCTGTGCAAGAGCTATGGTCGGCAGAAGCTACAGTGGTGTGCGGAGGAAGGAAGGAAGGCTGGTGCGCGTGGACGCTGCTGTGGCTTGACGCTTGCGGCGACAACACAGTGCGTGCAGGAGAAGGATGAGGCAGCGCAGGGCATGCTGTCGAGCTGCCTAGACTCCTCCCAAGGACATTGGCACGTGAGACTGACGATGGACCCAGGCGCAGAGGCGGACCGGGATGAGGCTGTAGGGACGGCAAGCAGCGGGAGCGGTGGTCAGGTAATGGTGAGTTATGTAGCGACGGCGCCGGCGGCAGAGGCCGTGGCAAGGAGGGTTTCTGCAGAACAGCAGGTGCGGCAGAAGTGACGGAGCAGCAGCTACGATGATAAGGTGTGTCTGCAGTAGGTGATGTAGGTGATGTAGCGTAGTAAAGAAGGGAAAGGTGCGAGTCGTAGCGCCGGCGAATAAGTAATACCTGGCGAGCAGACCAGTGTGGAATAGTGGAATAGTGGAACGGTGGAGGGAGGATAGTGGAGGATGATGGAGCAGGAGGAGGAGGAGGAGGAGGGACGGCACGGGATCGGGGAGAGTGAGGTAGTAGTAGTAGTAGTAGAGACTGGAGGCAGTAGGTAGATCAATGTTGCGGAGGACGGCAGAGCATGCATATACATGTGTGGAAGGATGTAGCAAGAGCAGAAGCAGAAGCAGAAGCCACTAGCAGCAGGAGCAGCAGCAGCAGCAGCAGCACTAGAAGACAAGGACAACGGACATGCAGTGTAGTGCAGTGCAGTGCAGTGCAGCGCAGGGCAGTTGCAGTCGCAGGCAGTCGCAGGCAGGCCAGCCCAGGGCAGGTGCAGCAGGTGCAGCAGGGCAGGTGCAGCAGGGCAGGATCATGCCGACGGGACTAGGTAACGTCTAGTCCAGACATACATACTAACTCAGTACACACATACTTTTAGTACATACATACTCGTAGTAGTTAGTGTACCTTTTCACGCAACGCTTCGGCCCTCTCTTGCGCGCGCGCCTTCTTCTGGCCCCGTGGTCCGGAGGGATGTGCAAGAATTGGCACTACTAATAAAGGTGCAATAAGAACACACTATACAACAGTGCAGCAGCACTTCCTGGACTGGAGCTGGAGACACACAGAGAGAGAGAGAGAGAGAGAGAGATAGAGAGAGAGAGAGAGAGAGAGGAGCTAGAGACGAGTGGAGAGCAGAAGAATATCCCTGCGTCGTGCGATGGCCATCATCCACGCTGCCAGGCCACCAGCTCCATGTATCGGCCGTCTGGCAGCGTGAGTGGTGAATGTCCAGTCCAGTCGTGTAACATGGCGAAGCGCACGCCTGCTCTGGCGTCTGGCCGTTGCGACTATTGATGATGCTGGTTGGGGTTGCCGTCATTATTCGAGGGCCTGTCATCAGTGTCATGATATGGTTGGACGCATGGTGGAATGGCGAGCACTGACACAGAGAGACTACAAGTCTGTACACAGTAAGAGTCCAGCTGCTCCACGCTGGGCTCCTCCCGAGGCGTGACGTCCAAATGGCTGCCCTGCTTCCGCAGCTTGCATTGCGTTTGGTGAGGCGCGTGGCGGCAAAGGAACAGGCCATATCTCGCACACTGCTACTCACTCCCCCTCTCCCTCTCAGTACGCTCTTCTCTCTCCCCCTTGCCCGTTCCCCCATTCCCCTCTGCATCGAGTCTAACTCAGTTGACAGAGTCAATCTCGGTAGCACAGGCGAATCCGCTACACAGCGATAACTTTCGCTCCGGCAGTCGGCTGTTCCTGCGCCCGCATGCGCTCGCCGAGCAATCTCGCGACCAGCGCTGCATGCGTCATCTTCATCTGCAACGCACAGTCACCTGTAATCCGCGTCGAGTCGTCAACATCAAGCCCGATGGAGAAGTGCGCAGGCAGGCTGGCCGGCTGGTTGGCTGGTCAGCAAGCATGTATGCAGCCCGGCAGGCCTGGAGTGAGCAAGTGCGACGACATGTCGGGTCTGCTGTCCCACTCGGCCGCATCGCTGCGACCGCCTTCGACATTTGCAGGGTGGAGTCGTCAGAAGAAATGCTAGGGCAGGCTATGAGTGGCAGATGGCCGCCGAATCAGCATTCGAGGCAGGGTGTCCCGTCTGCACGACGCCGACACTAGCGAATCCCTCTCATGTCTGCACGCTGTGGGATCCTGCCGGCTGCTGCTGCTGATGATGATGATGATGATGAATAATGACACGCCAATGGCATGCGAGAGCCTCTATCCTGTGTCACCATTGACCGAGTATCAGAAACAATCGTCTTGCTGCTACTGCTGCTACTGTCGTGCCTGGCCATGTTGAGCATCGCGACACTGGCGTCGCGTCTCCATCCGCTGACGTATGTATTCATCCATATCGCATCGCAGCGACTCACAACAGTGGGGTGGTAATCTATATCGCTCGCAGTCAGCGATCGGGTACGAAGCCATACATGCCCTCCTCCCCTCGCGTCAATCATTCGTGCAATTTTTGAGTTGCTGCTTGTCGGCTGGCGATCGACGGCCACTTTCCCATTCGGCCATCGTCGTCTGTTCACACACTCTCACGCTCATGCATGCCTCACCAGCACCACCACCACCTCACATGCATGCCGCGTTCACCGCAGCTTAGCGCCGCCCGTGGCCGACTCCGCACCTGACTGTAATGCGATTGGTCGAGCGCTCCTTCTTTTTCCCTCCATTTCCTTCATTGGTGCGATTGTGCCTCATTCTCTGTGTTACCTCTCTTTCTCTCTCTCTCTCTCTCTCGCGCCTGCCGCCTTGCTTCCCTCCCACATCTCGCATCTCCACCTCTGTCCACACTACTCCCGCACTCCATCATCCTCCTCCTTCTCCCCGGGTGTGCCCGGTGCCAGCCCAACACCAGGCATCGCCGTCCCCACGTGACCTTGATTGCACACAGCAGCAGTAGCAGCAGCAGCCGCATCATCCTCATCGCCGCCATCATCATCATCATCACCACCTTCGACCTTACCCGTGTGGCCAGCGGGCCGGGTGAATGGGCGGCCGGATGACCGGGGGAACGCTGCAATGCGGACCGCCAAACGGGCGACGGACGCCCATCCGTTTCAGCTACATTACAGCGGACCAGAGTCTATTCGCACCTCTTACACCTCCTCCAATCCTTCAATCTCAATCATTGCATTTTTCTGATTGGAAGCCCATGATTCGTACTGCCGTACATCGCCGAACGACATGTGACATTGTTGGGGGCTGTGCGCGACATCATTCATCAGCGCATATCGACGTCCTTGCCTTCGGGCCATTACTGACCGCCATCTTCTTCTCCGGTCCGAAAGAAGCAGAGACAGGGGATTGCCTCGTCATTCTTGGATACTGCTTCCTCTCATATTCGCCATCGAGCTGCTGGCAATGCGGAAAAGGTAGCTCTCATGTATAACGTCTCGTATTATTATTATTATTATTATTATTATTATTATTATTATTATTATTATTATTATGTTGGCCTCGTGGCCCGCCTCTTCTTTTCCCATCCCCAACCTTATTAATGTCACAGCATTGAACCGTCTCCTCTTGTCCAACCTCATCGCTCTATGACACCATAACAACAGGACCATCCCTTCCAATCCCTCGTGCTGTCTGCTTCTGAAGCGCTTCAATCTTGCGACCCGCGTCTTGCGACTGCGAAGAATGCTATCCGGCACTGTCATTTGCTGCCCCATCTTCTGCGCTTGTCAACGTTTGCCGGGGTAGGTCCAGCTCCCGCCTCGTCTTCGACATCCAGCCACCGCACTCTGCCCGCGAATATGAGACCTTCGCAGCCTCGCCTTTGGCGATGGCCTCATCCGGTCGTCTCGCGGCTAGGACCCGTTCCTACCACACCCGACTGGTCGTCAGGATATGGAAACCATCCATTCAGCTCGCTGCCCTCCCACACCCGAATTACGAGATCCTGAATTTGCTTCTCAAAATACTGCTCCATAGCAACGTCTCATCGCTTACCAGCTCGGCACCCTTTCGCCTCCATCGCAACCTTCGAGGTGCTGTAACGACGATATCGATGGTCCCTGGATAGGACGAATTCATGCGCTCCGCAGCAGAGCGTGTCTATGTTTGGAGACTGAGCGCCACGTCTACGTCCAGAACTACCTATCTATTACCGGAAGTTTTAAGCTTCGAATGTCTTGCCACGCAATGAGGATGCAGAACATGCGTCTCTGCATGCTATAGGTGCTTCGGCAGCACGGCAATACGAACTAAGGTATATGAGTGGTACGGGAATGATTTAGCACACAATGCGATATGGCCAGATATGGTCGTCGCCAAGCACAATGTCTCATCCGCCTGTGGCTCTTGATCACCGTAGTTGCCCCTCTCTATGCGCCATATCCGGACGCTGTCTCGAGGCAAATCTCCAGTCCGATGAATTCACTATCGTGTCTATTCTTGGTTGGATTGGAATGGAATCCATTGCCGCTTTTCTCCATCGAGTAAGTGATGATTTGGAATCAGCCCGAGACTCATCGCCATTTCCGTCACTCCATGCACTCCAGAAGGGGTGGGGGCAAGTTTCGGAAACAAGTGAGGCTGAATTCGAGTCTGCTGCTGCTGTCTTGTCCGCAGAGATCTTCTGGAAGTCGTAGAATAGGCTGTAGGATTTGTTCGTTTGGTGAGTGCGGAAGCTTTCGAAGCACTCCAATTTCACCTTTCTTTGGGGGTTTGTTGTTGTTGTTGCTGCTGCTGCGTATCTGATCATTCCGTTACAGTTCGAGGTGAGATGGGGAAAGTTTCTAGATCCACCTCACATATCGGCCCATACTGTCCCAATGTAGACTTTCCTCAACCCGCGAGACATATATGTACCAACGACGAGGTGATTCCTGAAAGCTATATGGATATATGTAGCTAGCATACTTGCTGGCTTTTCCGTCATCGCCGTGACTGGAACTTCTCGGCGGGAATACCGGGTGCTTTTGTATAGCGGGATTGAGATTTGTACACTCTGTGATGCTGGATGTTCCGTTGTCTGGTCTCTCACAACGACGTTGTAGGTAAACGGGTTATACCGCTTGATGACGGGAGAGAACATGATGTGTATGCTCGAAGAGAAGATGAGTGAGACAGGCTGCGTGTCTGCAGAAGAAGGGAAAAAACCTCAATCACTCACCACCCACATCACGTCGTCCTCGCAATCCCCAGATCCTCACTCACCAGATCCGCCGCCCTCTCCGCCACGGCATAGACCGCAGTGATGATATTCCCCCTCGGCACAATCGGCATGACACTCGCATCCACCACTCTCAGATTCCTCGTGCCAAGAACCTTCAACCGCGCATCCACCACCCTTCCGATCGCACACGTGCCGCACGGGTGATAATTCGTCGACGCGTGCTCGCGAATCAACGCTTCTGCGCCTTTCAGACTGCCGATCTCGTGGCCGAGCGGGAGCGAGCGGCCGTGAGGTTTGATGTAAGAGGATAGGGGTGGGGTGTGGAAGAGGGTGAGCATGTTGCGGATCTGGCGCGCGTGGATCTCCATGTCGAGCGGGTGGGAGTAGTACTTCATGTCGATGTGTGGTTTTGTGGTGGGGTCCGGGGAGGTGATGTGCACGCTGCCGGTGGAGAGGGGGTGGGAGAGCATGGCCTGGATGGTGATGTAGTTGCGGGAAGGGTCGTCGTCGCCGGGCATGGGTCTGCGGATCAGGAAGGTCGTGGCGGTGGCTTCGGTAGGGGAAGTGATCATATCGCGCACGAAGGCTTCGTGGTTGGCGATGAAAGGGTCGGGATGCGGTGTTCCCAGATGCTTTTCCAGCACGCCGTCGAGCTCTCGTCGGCCTGCTTCGTCCAGGAAGGGCAGTAGCGGGGTGTATGCGAACATGAAAGCCGTGTTCTCGGCCAGTGGTCCCGTGCGATCCCTTTCGTACTGTTCCCGCTCTTCTTCGTCCGACATGGTCTTACGCGGAGGCAGCATGCCCTCGACCGCTTCGAGAGAGAAGCCAGGACGGATATGATCCTGCAGATTCTCACCCACGTACGAATTCGTGCAGACGACATCGATGCCATGCTTCTGCAAGACTTCCGGGTCGCCAATGCCACTGAGCTCGAGGATCTGACACGAAGCAAAAGTCCCAGCAGCCAATATGACCTCCTTTCTCGCGCGAGCAACTCTGCAAACGCCCTTCTGCGAGTACCTCACGCCTCTCGCCACAGCAGCAGCATCATCCCCATCAATCTCAACCTCCTTACTCATCTCAATCTTCTCCACAAAAGCCCCCGTGACCACCTTCAAATTCCTCCTCGTCTCCCTCACAGGATCCAGGTACGCCACGCCCGCATGGCTCCTCTCCCTTCTATCCCCACTGACATGACAACTCGACGTATACCCGCCCAGCGCCCTGCCCTGCAACGGATCCTGCACATTCTCCAGCCCCAGCGTCCGCCACGTCTGCACCCACGCCTTCTGCACCTCCGTCGCTCTGACCGGAAAAGAAGCCTGCACCGGACCCTTCGTCTTCCCCTCCTCTCCTCCTCCTCCTCCTCCTCCTCCTCCTCCCTCCTCCGGCATGACAATCCTCAACTCCCGCCTCACCTCCTCCAAAGGCTCACACACAGTCTGAAATTTCCTGAAATAAGGCGCGAGATCCTCCCACCGCCACCCCTCGCCCCACACGTCCACGCCCGCCACATTCGGATAGATGAGAGCGAAAGAGTTGATGGCGCTCGTGCCGCCCACGACTCTGCCGCGCGGGTGCTTCATTTCGCGACCATTGATACCCGGCTCGGGTCCGGAGACGAAAGCCCAGTCGAATTGCGGGTCCTGAAAGACGGCGCCCGCGAGCCCCGGCGTGTAGATTTTGGGATCCGAGGAGCGGTCCTCGCCGGCTTCGAGCACGAGGATGGAGATGTTGGGGTCCTCGGAAAGGCGGTTGGCGAGGACGCAGCCGGAGGTGCCACCGCCGATGATGATGATGTCGTGTTCTTCTTGTTCGTCCGTCATGGTCGAGGTGAAAGAAGGCTGACTGATTGGCGAGCGAGCGTGCGGCGTGCGAAATGTGAGGGAGTGATTCCTGTGAGTCAGTCGTTGGCGGAATATCAGATTTTCCTTGGGAGTATCGAAGTTTGCGTCTCGTTGTAAGTCCAAATCAAAGTATCAGTCGCCAGAGTGTTTGCGGAAGTATCTGGTGGGGTTCATGCTCGATGGCGAAGCACAGCGAAGCACGATGATTATATCCAACCTCCGCCAAGGTCCCTAGCTCAGTGGCCATTCAGACCCGGCGAGACTCCACCGGAAGATAGGCGTAGAACAGCATATGAGATTGTAGTGGTCCAAAGCAGCTCTGAAGCTACAGCTCCTGTGCCGCGATTTGGCGTCATGGATCCTTCCGACCGCTAACATATTTTGGGCAGGTAGATAGAATCTTGTGTGATGAGTTGGTGGAACTGCATTGCACATTCACTTGAGTGAGAAAAGGAAAGTGCATGCTCTTTCATCAGCAAAACGTACATATGTATATATGTATATATATATACAGACAGCATCTATGACCCCGAGTAGCCTATTGAATCGCGATTGTCGTCTATCACTCTGCCATATCTATCGTCCAAGTCAGCATTATCGTCACTCCAGCAGGATTGAATTGGCAGAAAGACTTACTCGAGCATCAACCGAAACAACCATACCTCAAAATCCTCGTTCCTCAGCGCTTTGAAGGCCCAATCCCTTCCGGACTCCGCGATCGTGACAGCCATTGACCTGCCTTCAGCCTCTGCATCGAAATATCTTACAGCTTCCAGCACTTCGTCCGCTTTCAGGCTGAGCGGAACGTAGTGAACCCAAGGCTGGATCCATTCAGCATGCCATTCCCGAAATACTGCCATCTTAAATGGCAGACTGTGGCTTTGCAAGAAAGCGTAGAACCGGCCCGAGAATGCATTGCCATCCATGTCGAGAAGGTACTTTTGCTTCCAAGCGTCCTGCTGGTCGGCCGGCTCGACGATTTTGAAAAATTCTCGCTGTGCGTCGCAGTCACCTGGGTCGCACTGTCCGACGTGCGAGAAGTATACATCCATGAGTTCCTTGAGATCCTGACGTTGGACCTCTTTCGTGATCCATCTAGAGGCATCTGGATTCTGATCCGTGACTCCAGCTTTGCTATTGGTAAGAACCTTGGCCGTGTCTAGCGCGTTGACTCTCCGTACAAATTGCTGGCGGTGCTGTCGCTTCCAACCACCATCGCGACTGAAGCCACCAGTCGTACTTCCACGCCACCATAATGTGCTTGTCTTTCTCGCCCAGTCCACGTCGCTCCCTTCCTTGTATGGGACCTTGCCGTACCAGTACCACGGGCTGGGAAAGAGTATATCCTGAAAGCTCGACATTTTACTTTGGCTGAAGATGGGAAAGAGGTCATGAACAACATTGAATGCGTTCGGTCGGTCAAAGAAGCCATGAGAGTGTCCAAGGCTAGGAGCATTGCATACATCCGAAAAGGCGGACTGATTGTAGATGAATCCAAGGTCGCCCAATGCATAGGCGGTCAGGTTGTCAGGAGCGTTGGACTCGAAAGGTGCTCTTGCAGGACTGTCAGGAGCACAGGAAAGGCGAGAAGGAAGCCAGACCGGTTGATGGGCAAACACATTGAAGCGTGTTGTTTTCACGTCTGGCAGACGCAGCCCGCCGCCAACATCCTTTGGCCGCTTGGAGAAAGCATTTTTGGGAGTCTTTTGGGCCGCGGCTATCGGTATGGTTTTGTGCAATGCAACATCAACCATGCGCGAGAGCTCGTCGTGTGGCACCACGACTCGTGGCTCGTCATGGGTGTTGAACGCCAAGTCCATATCCGGCAGGTAGTCCAGGAATTCTGCCATCATACCGACTGCAGCCTGCTGAAGCCATTCAGGACCACCCTGCACATGCTTCGCCTGCCCGCCTCTTATCATCAGGCCCATCATCATGTTATCGGCATATCCAATCGCCTCCCTCGCCCTCCCTCTTGTCACTGCGGGGTCCAGGGCCCAGAAGGGCAGTAGGGAGTGGTAGATCGAGTCGTATTCGTCGATGAGTTGCACACGTTTGCGCTTCGCGAATTCAAACCACTTGTCGAAATGAGGTGGGGGCGGCATGCCATATCTTCGTTTGTACTCTGTCACCGCAGCGTCCAGAGTCTGCGATTGAGACTTGAGCTTGGCATTCCATGATGCTTGTGCATCCTGCGACAGAGTCTTGATAGGATGAACGCGGTCGGTCGACGGCCGCAGCGGCTCCAGAGGTGACGCTTGTGAAGTCGTGCCAAGGCCGCTGGACGGCAGAGCTTGCGGCGCGCCCAAAGTTGCCAGTTGTAGTGGTTGCTGAAGGTAATAGAAGGTCAGAAGCACAAACGATGCGATGGCTGTGAGCGTCAGGATCTTGCTGATTCGAAGCTTCATTCTCGAATTCGCGGCGAAAGAGTCATGCTCATCGAGGAAGGAAAAGAGGGAGGTCGTGCAAATTACGGCAAACCATAGTCGTGACAGCGAGAATGCCCACAGCAGCTGGGAAGCGAGAGCTGCAGAGAGCGGGATGAAGCTGGTGAGAAGGGAGCCCTGCTGGTGGATCTGTGTGGTGACCCTGGGTCAGTAATGCGCCCCTAGCGTTATCAATATCCAGGATGCAGATCGGGGAAAGCGGAATCGGAAGCGACAACGCGCTCCCGGATGCATATAGGAACAAGATGCCGCAACGCGACACATGCAGGGAGCATGCATTGAACATGAGTAAACTTACCATGAGCAGCAGTGTGCCAAACAAGACGATGTGTGTTGCGACAGTCAGTATCGCAAAGACGACAGACAAAATGGCTTGACCAAAAACCCAGTTGTCACCCAACAGTTGTCCCACAATGCCGTAGTATGCCAGACCTCCAAATCGCATCGTCTCCAAGCACAGAGACGCGATGCCAGTAAGGACTGCCGCTGAGAATGCGACGTCTCTCACAAGTGATGTCCATTGCTCTTCTCCAGACAACGATGGCGTGGTCGGCTGTGCAAGGTGGCCATTCGCGGAGTAGATGACACCTCCGCCAGCTTGCCTCTGCCATTCTGCCGCTTCTCGTGCGCGCTCAAACAAGCGAAAGGCCACAGCTTGAAGGACTGAATGCGAGAGCCCGAGCGCAAGGACCGAGATGGAGCCAGAATGTGCGTATACTGCAATCAGGCCGGACAAGGTGACCATCACAAGGAGGCTGCTCGACCCGTATGGAGACGTGTTCGATCCCGGTTTCGTTGGGCTCGCCGGCGGAGACTGACTACGGAAGTCGCGTTCCTCGAACACACCAGCTCTTACGGACGCATGTAGTAGCAATGGGAGAAGTACCTAGATGTCCAGTCTCAGTCAGAGCCCCGATCTTGCCGTGCGCGGGAGTGTTGACCTTTGCCCACCAGATGCCTTTGCCATCAACCGCCCGCTCGCAGACCTGCGTCAATGCGAATACTGCTCCTGCGCTCCATGCCAGCCGTTGCGAAGGGTTGGCGACCAACAAGGACGTCGCCCGCCCTCTCAGCGATGCAAGCGCATACAGTGCGGCCCAGGCGATTGCGCTCGTCAGCAAGGCGTGCTTGGTCGAAGTCGCAATGGATGCGAGGACGGAGGCCAGGAACAGGGCGAGCGAGAGCGTCGTCAGCGTGGATCGCGCGGCGACATCGTGCTGATAGCGCGACAGCAGTGATGGCATGAGGGTGAATGGGGAGGTCCGAGTTTGACTATCGCAGTCGCATGTTGTTGTGATGTTCTGAACCAGACAGGAGCGAGCATTATCACAGGACAAGAGAAACAAGGATCGGAGGAGCACCGACGAGTCCCGCTTGACGACATCTTTACGTGCAAACCACCACTTCCACTCGTATTACACACTCCATCATGCCACCATATTACAATTCGTGTATCAGATATGCAGGTGACGTATAGCAGAGGAAAAGGAAACTCCAACTCCAGTCATCAAGCCTGAGAGACTCATCACAGTATGATAATACATCACAACCCTAAACGAGGGTATATCCTTCCCACTGACCGTTAGTTGCCTCCAAGAACACTCAGACCCAAGGCCAACAACGCCCTCACTCTTATTCAGTACATCATCTCAACACTTGAGATAAAATGGTCCCTATTCTCGAAAGAAACGCCAACGCTAAGATCGACACTCAACCAATTCCACAAAAATTCTCATCCCGAAACATCAGACTCCAGTGCTTACATCCGTCCCCATGGCGGATTTCGAGGGCCATTCATCAAACAAGGTTCCATAGGTGCAGCCGTCCACATTTCCCCTAGCATCACTCAGGGAATCTGAGAAAATCGTCAAAAACATCGGTGATCGGTTTTGACCACACATCATCAGCCTTTCTTTTCTTGGGTGACTGGCCGAGCTTGTCGTCAGTACCAGCCATGACAGTATCGGTGCCAGAATCGAGCATGTCCATGTCGTTGATTTGATCGTAGAGCGGAATTAAGCTCTCTGGCACACCTCCACTGCCATCGCCAAAGAGGTCGGCGTCCATATTCTGCATCGAAATGGTAAACTTCATAGCATCGTTCAGATGAACCTCGCTAGATTGTGAACCAGGCGTGAGCTCAGGAGATGACTGTGAGTCTGAGAGACCAGGTCGCAGTTCCCAGATACCGTTATCATCGTCCGTGGGCATCCAGCCATCAGTCATCCATTGCGAAAAGTCGTCGACTGTGACGGGAGCCCATTCGTTATCGTTGGTGGTCAAGAGAGGGCCATCGAAACCTTCAAGTTGTGCAGCGCTATCGATGCTTTCACCTTGGGCGGATGGGAGCGGCAGTGGAATGTCCAGCTTTTGTGCCATGGCATCTCCGAGCGTCAAATCTTGCTGAACAGCCTTGGCGGCTGCATCGAATTCGGCCTGTTTCTTAGCAATCTTGCTTTTGACGCTGGCGGAAATCGTTCCCCGAGCGACTTGCTCGGTCTCAAGCTTCGTAAGCTCCTCCTTTTTAAGGTCCCGAACAGTAGCGACGCGAGGCTTGCCCGCGTCAGGAGGACCAGGCTGCGGTCGCACAAGATCGGCTTTTGCAGGTGCTTTGCCGTCCTTGTCGATGCCCGAAGCTTTGGCAGCGCTGTCAATGTTATCAAGGAGCCACGTTAGGGGATCTCCCAAGGCTTGGTGCTGTATCTGTTCATGCTCCGTGAGCTGATCTTCGCTCTCGAAGCCATGAAGAGAAGACTCGCATGCCATGTCCTTGCAACGAAACTTCTTCTTCTCTGCTTCCTGCTCAGCCTCGGCCTTGATCTGTGCTTGGCTTTTCCTCTGCTGATCGGGGCTTTGCACCTTCCCGACCGCCGGACTCGTGCCAGTCGCAGCGGGCGTTCCAACATGAGCTGTCGGCGTGGAAGCTTGGCTGTTGGCCTGGTCCGTTCGCCGCTTCTTTTGGGGAGGAAACTTGAGCTTGTCAGGGGTGAGGTCGTTGCGTGTTGACTCGTACTTTGGCACGCCATCGGGTCTCCTTTCCCAGTCAAATGTCTTGTTCTCCGTCGGCGCTGGAGGCGCTTTGGTGCTGGCCGAAGTCTTGCGTGCATGATTCTGCTGAGATGTCGTTGGGGCCATTGCAGGCGCTTGTTGTGGCGGTCCCGCAGCAGCCTGTCCTCTTGCCTCTTGCGCACGTTTTCTTGCCGCATCGAAATGCTCTTTCCGAGTCTTGAGCTCGACCATATAGGCTGTCACAGTCCGCTCGAGATCTTGTAGAGCTTCAGGGGTTACAGATAGATAATCTTTGATCTGGCCGCTGTCATCGAGCGCGTTCTGCGTCACTATCTCTTGAGCACGCATGAGATCCCTGATGCGCTGTTCTTCGAATCCGTAAGCAAGAGCGGCGGGATATGTGTTTCCCAATTGCCGGAGAGGACCGAAGAGCTTTCTAAGCTTCTCTTTCGCTCTTTCTAGGCCAGCTTCGTCGATCTGGATTGCTGGACCTTTTGGATTCGCAGCGGTGACCTCTTGCAGCATCCTCTTGATCTTCTCAACCGCTCCGGGATGGCCTGCGAATGCAGCCATGGGATGCTGACCGCCTTGGGAGGCAGCCTGACCCTGACCCTGACCCTTCCTATAAGCCTCTAATTGCATGGCTTGTTGTTGCTGTCGCTGCCGCTGCATCTGCTGTAGATACTGTGCCTTTTGCGCATCGGTCATCTGGGCGAGCTGCTCCTGCGTTGCGCGAGGCATCTGTGGCCGGGGTTGTGCTGACGACTGATTGTTCGGTGTCTGGAAGCCGTGCGACACAGGATGCTTGACTGGTTGGCTTGATATTTCAATCACATCGTTGTTGGGCTGTGGGCCAGCCTTTGATGGGTTGCTCTTTGCTGGCATTGGCTGAGTGGTCGCGGCTTGCGGTGTACGCTGCGTAGATTGCGTGACGTTTGATAAATTCGCCTGAGGCGGCATTCCTGTCTGGTTCAGTTGACCGGAAGCCTGCTTCTGCTGAGACTGTTGATAGGCTCTCAATCTTTCGATCTTGTTCTTGATGATGAGTGACTTGATTTGATCATCAGGCAGGTTTGCTGCTTGGGGAACTTTGGTCCTGAACATAGCCATTTCTTGCGCTGTTGGTGGTGGAATGGAAGGCATTCGCGGTAGCCCTTGGTTTGGCATCTGTGGCATTCCTGGATTCGGAGGCTGCATCATTGGCGCTGGAGGCACCATCTGTGCGGGTGGTGCCATCTGCGGTGGTGTCGCCTGGACAGCAGGCGCATTCGGCTGCATATTGTTTCCCAGCATTTGCGGCTGACCTTGTTGATTGCCTTGCGCTGCTGCTTGTGCCATTCGCTGTCGCTGTAGCTGGAGGTTGGCCATAGCGTTCTGTAATGCACCAGGTTCATTCTGGAAATGGAACAATTGCCGCTGTTGAACCTGGCGAGTGATCTCTGGATTCAACGTGCGCGAGGTAAATTGCTTGAGCTGGCCCCAATTTTGCACCTGAGGTGGCACTGCCAAATTTAATGCTGCCAGAACTGATCTGGGAAATGGGGACATCTCCATTGCCTGGTTCCGCATTCTGATCTGTTCTTGTTGCTGTCGCTGTTGGTCGGGAGTGATGGAGTTCAGATTTGGGGCTGGTTGACTGTTGAATCCCGGCACCGCATTCGCCATCTGCTGCTGTAGAAGATTTTGCATTGGTCGATTAGCCTGCTGTGGCGCGGCCATGTTGTTTTGCAGTCCTTGTTGACCTGGCTGTCCAGGCTGGCCTTGTCGTCTGTTCCGTTGTGCGAACTGAATAAGGAATTGCCTGACCTGCTCTTCTGGCATAGCGGCAACCCTCTCGCGGAATTGGGCCGGAACTCTGGCGAGCATCTCTTGTACGCTGGCATTGGCTGCGATCCCAGGCATCATCTGCTGCTGCTGTTGCTGATTGTTCTGAATCATATTCTGGTGATGCTGAGTCAATGCAGCAGCATTGCTCATAGGCGTGTTTGGTGCTGGTTGCTGACGATTTGGCTGCGGCGTGTTAGGTGTGGCCTGACCTGGAGGCACCATGGGCCGATTGAGCATCGACATGGCAGGGCTGTTCACCTGATTGCCAGCGCCATTATTGAAGCTTGGCTGAGCATGTAAACCGCCTGGCTGGCCTTGTAACTGGCTCCGAGACGCCATGGCGTGCTGTTGAGCCGTTAACGACCGCGCCTCCCTTTCGCGTCGTTGTTGCTCTTGCTGCATGAGCAAGAATGACGCTTGAGGTCGATTCATAGCACTGTTGCTGGCTTGTCTGTCTTGGCCGGCTTGGTTCCCGAGTGCCTGAGGATTGATGCTCTGCGGCATATTCATCTGGTTGCCCATGCCCATCACATTGCTGCTAGCGGGAACAACTTGCTCGCCTGACTCTTGCAACTTGCGAGCGTTGGCTTGTTGGCCAAGAAGGTTCGCAAAGTCAATTGCGCCCCCAGTCTGCGATGGTGGTCGTTGAGGCACATTGCTACCCATTGGCATATTCGAGGTACCATCGGTCTGCATGCCAGGTCTAGTGAGCTGCGCGCCGCCAGCGCCGCCTTGCCGCTGTCGGGTCAGTTGCTGTGCCGCGCGCGAGGCACACATTTTCATGACCGGATCGCCCTTCAGAGCAGATCGCTGCTCCGCCGTCATCGTCGATAGGAACTTTTGTCGAACTGCGTTCTTCTGCTCTTCGCTCATTTGCTCATACAGACGCCTTGCAAGCATGATAACTTCCTGCTGACTTGGCTGACCCTGCTGCCCCTGTACATTCTGTCCCATGTTCTGCTGCTGTGATAGGCTCGGCTGCATTTGCATGCCCTGGGGCTGACTCTGCTGCTGAGGCGGCAGTTGTAAAGCAGAAGGATCCATTGTGTTGGGTTGTTGATGCTGATGTTGTTGATGCGGCTGTTGCTGTGACTGAGGCGGCTGCTGAGATTGCTGCTGCTGCTGCTGCTGCTGTTGTTGCATATTGAGAGGCGACGGCTGCATGGGTCGCTGGAGCTGTGCGTTAAACATTTGGTTCTGGCCGAAGTTCATCTGACCAGGTTGTATGCCCATGTTGCTACCAGTCTGAAAGGGCAAGCCGCTTGGCTGCATGTTACTCATGTTGTTGAACATGTTCGGCATTGAATTTGCCTGCCCTGGCATCATGCCACCAGGCAGGCCCATCTGACTTGCTTGTTGCGTTCGCTTGATTGTGATGTCGCGCATTTTGTTCTGGATTTCGTCGTTGTATTGTTCTTTAGACTGCGCATTCTGTAGCACTCGCAATTCGAAATTCTGGGCGATCTGTATGCAGTTTGCAATGTTCTGACTCTGATTGATAGCTCGAAGCATGGTGATGCTGTTTTGATATCAGTAACGTGTGTGCAAATGTGCCAAGCAGGGTCGAAAACTCACAGCTGCATGATCTTGCCGGCACGCTCTCGAATGTCGACGATGGCCTGCCAGCTGCCTTGGAACTGAGCAAGTGTGGTGCGAAGGTACTCCAGCACCTTGGCGTGCACCTGCTGACCCCAGTTGCCCTGTTGCGGTCGCTGCATGGTATGGTTGGGGCCAGCGGGCAGTCCGTTGGACATTATGCCGTTGGGATGCTCCATGTCGCGGACCGTCCTCGCAGTGGCAGACGAGCGGACTCGCTATCTGAGCCAGCTCTTCCAGGCCGGGTAAGGAAGGGAGGGAAGATTGTTTGCCGTCATTCGGCGGACTGTCGTGAGCGGTATAAGCTGGAGCGGCGAGGTATGTAGGCAGTGGTGTATAGGGAACAAGCGTCAACTAAGCGCGGAATGGAACAAGAGTGTGTGAGCGTGCTGGCGGGTGTCACACGCGCAAGAACAGGCAGCGCGGGCTGTGCAAGGTGAGTTCAAAACGAGGCGGACAGGGCGGACAGTGGTGACGTTCTGAGGGCGCGATGTATCGAAGAGGGCGGTGGCCGTACAATTGGGGAGGGGATCGTTGCGGTGATGTGGTATAGCAGAGGTGCTCGTGCTCGTGCTCGTGATAGTGGTGGTGGTGGTGGTGGTTGCGAGTGACAAGAGAGGAGTGGGAGCCGTAGTGTGTTGGAATACTGTAGTAGCAGAATAGTAGCGAGAGCTGATCGACAGCGGTGATCGTCGCGGACAGGCACTGGGCGGCGGCTGCGGGTGACAGATGACAGGGCGTACGCGGCAGCTGGATTAGCAGAGAGGGATGTCTGCGGTATAGAGAGGTGGTTTTGGTTGTGGACAGTGAGGAGACAGTTGGGTGGTGTATGGTACATGCAACAACTTTTAGCGGGCGGTCGTGGTGGTGGTGGTGGTAGTGGTAGTGCTCGAGCAGAAGCGACAGGGCAGGGAAAGGGCCTGGTCAGAGTTGCCTATCCTATTCCTCTGATGCGCTAGCGCTGCCTAACCTCAGAACTCTATGAGCTAGCGCGCCACACAACCTCCCGTCTCGCCAACGCCAACGCCAACATCCGCCCATGCCCACACCCGCACTCCTCTTATTACCTCCAGATCATCATCAGAAGCCACTCTTCTGCACAGTCACTCTGCTTTCCCTTGTCGTATGCGGGCAGACAGAGTACGCTTTACGCCTGGCTACTCTGACATACTGATATGAGCATGGCTCTCGACGAGACGCGGTCCCCTCACAGCGAGACAGTGCAGCGGGACCAAGCGAAGCAAACAACACTCCCTCGTTTGAGCGACACAGGCCGTCATGCGCACATGCGTCACACGAGACGCACTCACAACATCTGCACCGGCTGCCATTGCCAATGCTGCAGTCAGTGCGAGGCCAGCGTCGCCCCATCTCCTTGTTCTATGACTCCTGCATCGCTTTCTTCGCTGGGCGAAGAAGAAAAGCGTTTCTCGCTGCTCTGCCTACCTCGTCGGTTTCCAAATTTGTCAATTGCGGCGACAGCCTGTCTCACTTGCGCCGCCTCGACGAGGTGCGCTAGGCATGCAACCCAGAGATTCCGCTGCGAATGTACCGCTTCGGCTTGACCCCTATCCAGAGTGCTTTCTGCTGGACATGGACGACGTACAGTCCGCACGAGGCAGGTGTGTGTAGAGTTGCGCGAACAAAGTGCATGTCGCCAATATTCCTGACATGCAAGCGGCCGTCCAATGACCGATACCGCTTTTCGCACCAAGCGTCAGCCGGCATTCAAGCGGAGCTCTAGAGCTTCAAGACGAGGAAATGCCGCCCATTCGATGTGGGACAATGCGTCTCTTGCGAGCATGTGAAATAGAGCGGTAGGTGTAATGACAGGTGAAACATGTCAAGCAGACTTCCTTGCAAAAATAATCTACGAGGTAGTCAAGTACGAGCGTGCAATTTTGCCGTGCGGACTCCAAAACGTGCCATGTCGTAGGAGCAAGCGGCGTGCAGCAGGATTGTTTGACGCAACGTCGCCGCAGCAGCTGCCGTTCAAGCCAGCTCGACACGACTTTCGCAGACACAAAGTACCCAGAGAGCGCTGAAAGCATTGCGAAATCGTTGCATAGATCAAAGCTGCACTCCAGACAGCGTGCGTGAAATTTGCTGGCTCGAAGACAAGCGGATTGGCATATTTCTCCAGACTGCAGGTTTTGGCGTGTCAATTAGACTGCGCGCCATCTCGGCCCCTGCCGAACCCGCACATGCAATGGATGCATACCAGATCCACAAGCGCTGGCGGGAGATCGACTGCTGATGATAGAAGCTCGAACCCTTTAGCACACACCAACCACGTTCCTTGGTCCATGCCTTTCGGCCTCGAATCGCGTTGTCAGAAGCAATCGACTTCACCTTGCCACAAGCACTTCCACGTTCCAGCTCGGATCAACGTCATACCGCCATGGACGAGCAACAGGTTCCCGCGGCGCCCTTTCCCACACCGCCGCCATTCTACAAACACTTCACCAGAGAGAACATCTCTCGAGTCCGCCACCTTCGCAGGGAGCTCGATTCCACAGAACGAATCGACGACGAGAAATCGCGCAGAATAGACGTGCTCTCCGTACCTACAGAGCTTCGCTATCTTGTCCCTCCCGAGCCACCAGCAGATGGCAAGTTCCTGAGCTTCGGCGTTGAGACGAGCCTCGATGCGCCAGATCACACTCTCGCCGATACCGAAGAGGAGCAACTCTACCCAGACGAACTTGCCGTGCGCCTGAACCCACAAGCCCACCTCATCGCCTTCTCGCGCTCCCTCTTGACCTCATTCCTCTCCCTAGCCGGCATCCTCGCACAGAATCCCGAGCTACACGTCGACAAAGTCAAAGAGCTGCGTACGATCGCCCTCAACATGCACGACCTGATTAATCAATACAGACCACACCAAGCACGAGAGACGCTGATTCTCGAGATGGAGAATCGTGTCAGCCAGATGAAGGAGGAGATAACAGAGATCGACAGGCAGAAGGACAAAGTGTCCAAGCTGCTGAAAGACTTGCAGAATTATGGCACTGCACAGGCACTACAGGAAGAGATGAAGAGAAAAGACTTGCATGCTGCAAAGGATGTGGCAGAGGAGCTGCGGCGTGCTCGGCAAAAGGCTAAATGGGCTTTAATGGAGCAGGAAACAGGATGAGAGACTTGCATGCATGACGGTTCTCGTCTTATTACGCCGTGCCGGGAGCTACGACATCTATGCAGCATTCTTCTCCTGGATGGCCGCGCGCATCTGTCGCCCCTTCTGCTCGGCATCTGCATGCGCCTGTGCATTCATATTACCCATACCAACACCTATAACGAGAGCAAACAAGTCAGCGCCAATTCCCGGCCGGACATCATGCGATCATACCTTTCACTGCAGCCTTGTCCTCTCGATCCTCTACGGAGCTTCCATCCGCTTCGGTCTTCTTGCTCGACTTGCTTCCAAAAGCACCAGACAGAGCTCCGAAGAGATTGAGATTCAGTCCGGCCTTGCATGCATTGCATCAGTGGAAAGGTCACACAAACGACACCTGAAGCGGACTCACACTAACATTCGCTTTCGCGCTAGCCTCCTTCTCTTCTATGACAGCCGAATCACCAGCTCGTTGGGAGACTTGGTTCGGTTGGGCTTTGGAGACGGTGGACGAAGACATGATTGAATAGAGATGTATTCAGTGGATGTGACAACGAAATCGAAGTGAAGTGACAGCAGACTACGATCGTCATGAGGAGCAAGATGAACCAACCAAAAAGACAACGAAGATGCCCGAGACGTGCATGTATTCATAGTCCCTGGAAACAGGTTTCCAATTCCATTGACAGGGGTCAGATCCATCTTGCGTCACACACGCTTCCTACGGCTTATCACGGACGAAGATCAACCACAGCCACATGCACAGCATGCAACGTGCGCAAGGAAATAGGAACACCAGATAACGCGTCCACAAGATGAGAAAGCATTGCGCAATCGCCATCGAAATTCAGGTCTGTACAATACATGTTTTAAGAGTCTTCTGCGCAGTTCTCATCGTTTAGCACGATAGATTTTCTGTTCATGTGCAGCAGATCTGCTTTTTGCCTGCTGCAACGCCTGCTGCACCAGTCTGATCGTGCGCTTGGGTACCCATACACGATTTCCAAGCAAAAAGACTGTCGTCAACAACGCCAGAGCCCCAGCTTGATGCGCTGATGCCAAAGGCGTCGGAACCAGATACCACAATGTCGTGATCCCGAGAGCTACTTGAATGCTTGCCATGTGCAGCACGCCCATCATGCTGCCCTTGGCGGCTTTGGGCAGGGTTGTGCGCACCGCTGAGCCAAAGCGGCTGTATGACCAGAGTGCTACGATAGCTGTGAAAGTGGTTGTGGCGAGAATCCTGTGGTCGAGCTGGACGAGAACCGGGTTCTCGAGGGCGTTGCGCCAGTAGAGATCTTTGTGGTCGGATGTGTGAGAGTAGAAGGGATCGAACATTTCTCTTTTGGGTGGGATCAAGCCTTGACCCATCCATGGAAAGTCGTTGTAGATGAGTCCAGCATCCAGACCTGCAACCAAGGCTCCGGACATGGCGGTGATGAAAACGAGCACAGACAGAGCTCCGACCAGACGCTTGAATGCTTTGAGCTCGGGTCTTTGGAGGGTTTCGAGCAATTTAGCACCCGCTGCTGGGTCACCGAGAAGTCTGTGTTCCTGCAGAATACGCACTCCGTTCCAGAACATGGTCAGATACGCGATGAAAGCTGTGCCTAGATGCGCGGCCAACCTGTACTGGCTCACACGCGGATGTTTCCCTTGCTCGAACAGGTCATCTTTCAATCCACTTTTGACCATCCACCATCCGATGAAGCCTTGGAACCCAATCAGACCGCAGATTCCCACGAGTCGCAATGCCATTCTTGGGTCCACCCGTCGCCGAGCAATGAAGTATACTGTTGGTACTAAGAACGTGATCCCCACAACTCTTCCCCAGAGCCTATGTATCCATTCCATCCAATAAATTTGTTTGAACTCCTCCAATGTCATCCGGCTGTTCAGCATCTTGAACTCCGGGCTCAATTTGTATTTCGTGAACTCTTCTTCCCAAGCCCGTTGGTCTCGCGGCGGAAAGGAACCGGTGACGGGTCGCCACTCTGTGATGCTGAGGCCGGACTCGGTAAGTCGCGTCAGGCCGCCGAAGATGACAATGCCAAAGACGCTGGCTGCGGATCCGAGGAGCCAGTATGCGACAGACTTCGAGCTCGTCTGGGGCCATGATGATGCTTTGGCTAGATTTTGGGCCGTTGTCTGCGCACGAGCTCCTTCGCCTAATTTCTGACCCAGGGCTGCCAATGGCGATGGACTTGATTTCGAGGGCGAGATAGTGCTCTGCTGTCGGGCGTGTGCGAAGCCTCTGGACCTGAAGGCTTTGAGGAAGGGCGTTTCTCGTATTGATCGTGTCTGCGGCGGCGGCGTTCTTGTTTGGTGTTGCAGGCATCTCTTGCAGACGAAGGCATCTTTATAGAGTCGCTCGGCTTTGAAAGCAAGACGTGCCCGCAAAGGCGAGACGCCGAGTAAAGTGGCCATGGGCGGGGATGTGAAGATGATCGAGTGTGAAGAACGCAGGGACGAGACAGAAGCAGGAGCTTGTCGAAGTCATCAATGCTATAGCCCAGAGTTTATTCGCGATCAGTAATAAGCGTTAGGTGGCGGCCACACCAAGGCACGTGCGAGTCTAGCACAGTCGACCCTTGGACCCTGGCTCGCCGGTCTTCATTAGACATATACTAGCTTCTTTGTACTGCATACCCAAGTGACTAATAAGTTACGAGAGCATCCATTTGCACACACGTACAACTCAGACCTCATCACGACGTACTTGTGCGCCTGCAGACGTGCACCCTATGACCGGCGACTGGCCGAGGGAGGGTCGCACTGCTGAGCTGCATCAGCCTATGCGGATCCGTGTGTGAGGAGCTCACCCACCACATGACGGCAGCTACCACTATCCGTTACACCGTCTCACTTTCCTGTCTCTCCATCCGCTGCGGGCATCATGGACCGCATTCCAGACGGACATATACCCTCGAGTGCTCGTTCACCGCAGTCCTCCTCGACATATCAAACGTACGCCATGTCGCCTGCTTCGTCCTCGTCGTCGTCCTGGTCGTTTGCAGATGCTCGGCCAGGCCCATCTTCGGGGCAGCAAGATGATCACCCGCCTTCCTCGCAAGCCCGTCCGCGCCCTAGCAGGCATAGTAGTCTCCCAAGAGGTTTGTTCGCATCCTCTGCCACTTCTATCTTCGGCTCGACGCCCGCCGCCGCCGCGGAACTTCCACCTACATCCGTTTCTCCTCCGCAATCAGAAGACGTCCCTGAGGCGAGTCGACCTTTTCCCGTCCGACGCTCGCCAGTGTTGAAAGAGCAGCAATACCGGGCAGAGGCTAGCATGCCCGTTGATGCCCGCTTGATACCAAGAGTCGAAAAGGACGCCGATGATCCCACCACTCCGCCGTCTTCCACCAGAGGTTCGCGCAGAACTCAGTCAACAACACTGTCCACCTTGAGTCGATTATTCGCGGCCCAAGCTGCCACGTCTCCCGAGCACTCTCGCAACCCGTCGTACACCCTTCCTCCTCGCCACCCGGGAGGCTACTCCCGATCCTTACACTCGAATGAGGTTGCTGCTCTGCCGGATCATCTATATAGCCGCGGACTCTTGACAGGGAAGCACTCCGATATCACAATTCATGCTTTCGGGCGTCCATACAAGCTGCATCGATTGATTCTTGACCGCGCACCTTTTTTTGCAAGTGCACTGAGCGAACCATGGCTCGAGGCAAATGCCAAAGAGATGACAGTTCATCCAGAGGATATGGATGCCTCCATTACTCAGGTCGCCTTCGAATTGGCTTTGAAACGACTCTACGGGTGCTGCAGTCTCGCAGAAGAAGATGAGGAACCCGTCGGACTCTTTGCTACCGGTTGTTGGCTGGAAATGCAAGATCTCATAGACTCGTCCATTGAGTCCATGCTACGCCAAATGACACCAGAGACTCTTATGCCTTTGATCAGATTGGTAACAGGTAATTATTATGGCCGAGCTGGAGACAAGATTCTCGCAAGCGCAAAAGCGATGTTGTGTCGCGATGGATCACGCATGGAGTTGAGATACTGGGATGGCATTCCAGGAGACATCATTCGCGAGATCGTCGGTGGCGATGGCTTTTTCATCGACAACGAATGGGATCGATTCGTGTTGGCCAAGCGCATCCTTGACCGAAGACTGAAAATACAAGCCGCTGCAGCTGGCCTGGTCGAGCCTGGAAGCAGGAGACCGCCAAAAGTTCCCGAGGCCGCAAATTTGATAGCGGTGCGGTTTGATGCCGTCCATCGCAAAAATTATGCCGGAGCTGGACGAGGCGTGCCTGACCATCTTCACAAATGGATTGCTCTTTATACGCACCCAGACGTCGAGCCACTACTGGTGTTGCTGGACGAGGGCATTCATTACATCCATTTGGACTTTGAACAATTGCAACACATTCGAAGGACCAGGGATTGTTTTGGGCTTCCTGTACTGCCCGAAAAGATTATAAGCCACGCCTTGTGGCAACAGATGGAGCTGAGACAAAAGGTCATGAATGCGCCGGAGATCCAGCTGGAACTCGGGGTCAGTGTGCAATGTACAGAAGATTCTGCGTTAGACGCCAGCCGCGAAGCGACGTTGTCGATCGCCAATGGCTCAGACGCTAGCCGAGCCAAGGGGAAGCGCAGGGCTGTTGACTCCCATGAAGCAGAGGATATCGAAAGTGGCTCGTGGGATGGCAATGGCAGACCGCGCAAGTTTTGGATCCCGAGTTCAGATTGCAATATTGTGATGGGTGGCAATGCTGAGCCTATAATCGCTACTTCAAACAACACGACGATGCAAAGGCATGCAAGTCGTCTGAGCGCTACTATCCAGCCAGAGGACGTGCAGTGGGCAGCAGACTTTTCTGCTGCCACATCACAGCTGCGGCCGTCTCTCGATGGTACTGCGGCTGGCAGCAACTTGCCACCGACTGTCAGCTATACCCACTTTCCTCCTTTTCGATTCGCTGCCGAATTTCCCAACCCGAGACTGCTGAAGGAGCGGAAGCGAGAGTACAGCCGGACTGTATTTTATGCGGGAAGCCTGTGGAACATTTACATCCAGAAAGTAGCCTCGTCACGGAGCAAGCAATTGGGCGTATACTTGCATAGAGTCAAGGAGAAGGACACGGAAGAGGTCATCGCTGGCACAGCTGGACTCGCTCAGGGAAGTGTAGATGAACGTATTGGCCAGCTCGAGGGGGAGCTAATCATGGGGAGCGACCGATCACCTCGTCACCTCGGACGGCGAGCTAATGACGCTTCAGATGGCGAGGGCGCAGATAGCAGCGGCAGTGCAGGAATCGAAGATGGCTCACTCTTGGGAGCGGCAGCAAGGGTTACCAGCAGTGCTGTCAGGGCCAGCAACATGCGCACTCTACTCGAACGCCGCAATCGCAAAACCGGGCAAACAGACGTCTCGGCATCCTCACCACCTCAGACTTTCACTGACGCCGAATCCAGGCTCACGCCAGATTCCTACCTCGACAGCGAGGAGTCGGAGACAGAGCGTCTCACCAAAGCATCTAATCAACCGCACGTTCCTACCCTGCCGCCATACGTTGACGGCCGCCCGACCATCAAGACGTACTTCAAAATCTACAGTCCGTCGAGAGGTGGGAGGATGTTATCCGTATATGAATCGGCACCGGACATGTTCAACTTCTCGCAGAGTTGGGGTTGGAAGAGCAGTACTCTCATGCTGGATGAAGGACTGCTCAATGATGATGTCGATGATGGAAAGGATGAGGGAGACGTTCTGAACGAGAGGAGGGCAATGAAGGGGAAAGGAGATGGGAAATTGAGGTTCATGGTAGTTATTGGGAATGTTTGATAGAGCATTGCGAATAGGGTGGGCTTGTGACGGGTTGTCTCTACACGACGATGTTCACGCCTATGATTTTATGACCTGTAATTTATGAACCCTATACCTATATTCATGAATCCCGAAGAGTCATATATGCTCGAGTGGGTAGACACGGAGGATTTGGCGACGGTTGCAGCTCTAGGTGCATTTGATGGGAGCGAATGGAAGGTCTGATCAGTGCCAAGATCTCGACACTGCAGACATTTGTTAGTGGCCGCTGCTTCGTTCACCACATACGAGTGACAGAATTGAGGAGGCTGGACATACATGCAGGCGTAGGTTCTGTCGGCGTGGATGCCTACCATTTGGAGGGAGGATAGAGCGAGAGGTGTGTCATGCAGGAGATTGAGCTTATGCACGATGTCTCTGGTCTGGAACCTCGGAGTTGTCCATACCTCGCAGTACTTCGATGATCTATCTGGTCTTCTTTCGAAAGACTGCTGTGACGACGCTCTGTCCTGTGTGTCCGCCGAATGTGAAAGTTGGGTATTTCGCTTCATCGTGAAAATCCAGGGCTCCGTCTCTCGGCGCGAGCCAGTCCACAAGCTCATCTTTCGTCCAATTGCACGATGTTATGAATAGAAAACTCCCTGCCTTGATCAGACCAGCGACCTTATCTCGGTAGATGTCGCATGGGTGAGGCGCTTGCTCAGTGTGCGGCATGAGGGATATCGCGTCGAAGGTGCCTTTGTCAAGCACCACATCGAAGCCGTCTCGAAGCCAGTCACCAGGACTTTGCGACAGGAGATCCCACTCCTCGAAGCGAATGGTGGCGTACTCTGCCTCTTCGCCATCGGGAGACTCTCGTCGCTGTACGCTCAATTGCCGGGCCAGCTGGACGCTTTTGGCGCTGTAGTCGACGCCCACCATTTCGCCCATCCATCGCGCCCCGTCGTCATCATCGTCTTCACGCAGGGCGAAGAGCATGTGGCCATTACCAGTCCCCAGATCCAGAAAGTTGCTCGTTTGTCGACTGATATGGTCTTGTTCTGCGTACTCTGCCAGTTTCTTCAGTACCGTGTGTTCGGCATTGCTCTCGTCGAACCAGATGACTCCTTCGTCATCAGCATCATCGGTATTATTCTTGATCTCGCGCGTGTACGCTGCTTCCCAACTGTGGATCAGTCAGTATGGGCACCTTGCGCCTGCGGACCGAGCGCTGATAGAAATACTATTCTTTTGTTCCTAGCTCGCTTGGGTCAAGTAGCTTGCGTCCATTTTGGACAGGCGATGAAGAGATGTCGTTGTCCATGGCGACCGTTACGGATGCTTGGCGGGGGGAAATTTGCAGTGCTTCACTTCATCGCGGCCCGTGCACTACTCGGCACTGTATCCTAACCCTTGAATGCGCGGTATCCTCTATCCAGAACGTTCATGTCCATCGCCTTCCAGTACGCTCGTACGGAGACATGTGGATGGATCTCCAAACTTGTTTCTAAAAGTACATGTATTCTTCACAGTGAACCCTGACATTCCTATCAGCCACATGCACGTGGGAAGCTTGTACCCACGTCATCGGGGCGTCGCTGCTGCCAGATTACAGTATGTGCCCGCATTTCACACTATTCCGAGTTTTTCCAGATCAAGGCATCGGGCACAGAATTCTAGACATCCTACTTCCGGAATTCTCTAGACATGATTTACCAGCGATAACTCCAGGGCAACATGGCAGAAGGCAGTGGTGGCAGTCCGCTTACCGCGGAACAGTCGGCGGCACTCTTTGACATTCTCACCCATCACGAAACCTACAAGGAGATCGAAGAATTCAAATTCCCTGGCGCAATCTACAAATATGGCCCGCCATTCCAAGACGACATAAACTCATCGCAGGCTCCGCTGCTACAGTCATTACTGGCAAAATTCGTCCTCAAACTTCCCGGTCTCCGAGATGTTTCGCCACAATTCTGGAGAGGGCGTGTGGAAGATCTGATTCAAGATCTTGCTGAAGCTGAGCTTAGCGAAAGCTACGACAAGGGACTACTGGGCATCCGCAAGACTTTGGCCACTGCGATTGCGGCGCTCATAGAGTATCCTGCTCGCGGCGCTCTGGGCGGATTCCCAAAGCACGAAATTGACAAGTCTCGAAAGTACGACGTAGCGAGTCCTGAAGATGTTCTCCAATCTTGGCAAGACTGCCTTCAAGAGATCGTCTATGGCGATCTGATCGACAGCTTGTTCGCAAAGGCCGCAGAGACACAGGACTTGACTCAGCACGACACGATGGTGCAGGGCATGCATGAATTCATCGTTGTGAAGTAGGATACTTTTGAGCAGCTCAGCTTGGGTCAGACATGCTGACGATGAAATAGCCTGGCATCGATTATGCACTACACGCTGGTGTTGTCGCCGGAAGGGCCGACAATTTTGCGGTTGATCGACAGTGTTCACAAGCTCATTCCTTATATGCTGATTCGTCAGACATTGAAGGTCGGCAATGTCGCGACTATGCTCAGCGGAATTATGAGAGTCATTCTAGCGAAAGCTAGTGTGGCAAGCGTGACAAACTGGATTGGGTTGAGTAGCGGTGCCGACGAGGGCATGAATCTACTACAACAGTAAGCGATATCGATCAACTTTTCAAGTTGATCGTGCTGATATTTCGCAGAATCATGTCACAAGTCCTGGGCTGGGATAAGCGGGAACTTAAGAAGCGTGCAGAGAAGATCGAGAAGGACAAGAATGCTCCCCCGAAAGAAGTGAGAGAGGAACTGAAGCGTTGGATCTCACGTAGTAGAGCGGAACACGAAGAGTGTCGTCGCCAAAGTCAGGAGCAGGAAATGTCGATTGTCGCAGTGATCCTCTCACTCTCGCATGTCTCGGCCGAGCTTTCCGAACAGCAGCACGAAAAGGCGCTTGAGTACTTGTCGCTTCACCTCTCGGTGCGAGACCGATCAGAGATTGTCAAGGTCTTATGTCAGCGAAACCCTGACCTCTTGACAGCCGCAGTCAAAGAGGGCGTCGATACCTATACACCTATCATCCGGCACGTACACCAAGCTGTCAACCTCAGCGACACGCTCTGGGATTTCGAACGCTTCGTCACCGACACTCTGAAGATAGCCAAGCCAAGTGGACCCAGGGGAGAAGAGAAGCCTCCTACAGTGGAAGCTTTTGTAGACCTCCTGCACCGTCATCAAGGCAGCTGCCATAAATTCTTACACCAAGTGGCGAAGAACGGCAAGGAAATGATGGACTGGTGGAAGGAATACGCCCACATGGCTGCGGCGCAATTCCGCAATGACGAGAAGCCACCACCTAGCCAGTCTGTGGTCTCCGCCAAGATGACCACTGGAGGAATCAAAGAATCCATCGATAGCGCCGTTGCTGAGCTCTCGCCTGCAGATCAAGATTCGATCAAGAAGGAACTTTCTGCCCATTCGAAATACGTTGATGATCTGCATACCGCATCAGCAGCGCGGATCAGTGCCGTCATCAAGAGAAACCAGTCGACGCCGTTCGGCCCGGGGGCATACCTTGCAAGGTGGCAACAGCTTATGGACAGCACTCGCATCACGCCGGCAACAGCGCACGGGCCAGTGCGATATGGAAACAGCAAAAGTGTTAAAGATGAGAGCAGGAAGGACATGGAAGGCGAGAAAGCAGCAGCTTCCTTGTCCGAAGACCAGGCTGAGAAAGCTGTGGGCGATAAATTGCCTGCTGCGCCGAACCCTGAAACCACTCTGCGATTGCTCGCAGTGAAGTTTAGAGAATTCCTTGCGACTGGGTGAACTTGACGTGTGACGATAGAGAGTGGAGCGCGGGATATGGTGCACAGTAACAATGTTTCACAACATTCATAAATGGGGATGCGTGCGGACGTCAGTCCGGGCTATCGCCTGCTCTATTACCACTCTCATGATATCACTTTCCTGCGAGATTGCCTGCTTGCAGACGTCAATTGGGCACCAATCGTCATCCTTTGCAGCAATTCTCCCGAGCAGAATGGACTCAGGACTCACATGTCAAACTCCAATCAAGCTGAAGTAAAGAATGCTCTATTTGGCCTTCCGAGCAGTAGCATTTCGAGACCCCGTGCGGGTCTTCATTCAGTGCGATAGATCATCGCCATCATGGCCATGCGTTAAGGGCGGCCCAGTAACATGTGCGCCATTCAATAGCTTTACCCGGCACGATGGAAGAATTGCATCAGGGAAGATTACACGAGACCCGCCCTACGCCCTGCCCAACCCACACTTGCAAATCCCTACCTACCTTAATTCACTCACTCAGCGTCACGATTCGCTCCAGACAGGCAGACACTAACGGCTGACCGCAAGGCATGCATGAAGAAGAGCCTTGGCAATTCCCACGACCACAGTGGCGGCGCCGTCAGGTACTATTGACTCGCTGCTGATTAGCCGTCGAGGCATATACACTAACGGCTTGTCGCAGCACAGGCCGTGAAGAGTACGGAGGCGGGCATACTGCAGACTGGGGCCTGGCCTCCAGGGTGGCGGGAACTTTGCGACATGATGCACGTGATGGGGGTCCGCTCGACGACATTGTGGAGCACCGATGACTGATGATCCTTGTATGGATTTGTCCATCATTTCATTTCCGTGATGAGAACGAGGCTCACTCTTGTCATCATCATGAGGCTTATGCATTGCACGCTCGAGTCGCTAGTAGCAGGAAGGCGAGCACGGTACCCTAGGCTGACTAGTCAAAGCCTACTAGATGTGTTTGCATGATGACCCGTGCCTCAGCTTTTCTCCAATTCCTCTTCTCCCGTGAAGGCCAGCTACATCTCCTTCGATTCTCCTCCACTCGCAGGTGATGGATATTTTGCGTCCTGCAGTTGGACACGTTCGTCTTGAGGAATACAGCATTGGCTGCATGACCAGGAGGCAATGCAACGCAAGCACCGACTGTACCGCACCCATCACATCGACGCCGGGCAAAGGATAGATGTCGTGGGCGATTGATCAGCCATGCCCATACTCAACATGACATCCGTCGATGAGCAATTACAAACAGCCAGGGTTCCAGACTCGGTCTCTGACTGTTTGTGCAGCCGTTGCACCAGGGGCGTGACATATATCGCAAGGAGCTCGAAGAGGCAGACAGTCCGGTTGATAGGACGACAACCTGGAGTGTGCCATTGACACGTCAGATCAGTCATACCCAACCCTTCTCCTACCTCCAGATCGCGTCTACCTCTATCGCGCGTCGTCCAAGGGGTTGGACACGGACACTTCGACCTCCATCATCACAGCCCGCATGCCCAGTCTCGCGCTCTCATCACCCACTGATACCACACGACCACGCGGGAATGAAGTTATATCCATGGCAACGCTTGCCATGCGCTCGTACTGACGGGGAAAGCTGATGATTAGGACGGGAAGGACTGAAGTGAACCTCTGCGAAAGCTACGCCCTCCCCGCCAGGTTATGACACCCTTCAGAACTCCATGCGCGCCTCACAACTGAAATCCTTGTTTCATTAATCATTCGCGGCAGACAAGCGTCGCAGGGATCAATTTGTACTTCCTTGAGGTTCCTACAAGACGATTCGAGATGTCTCCGCTGGATCTGGCTATATCGAAATTGGTCTACCTGGACGAGCAGCGCGCCGCGAGCGTTGTGATGGATGTGTTCCGTGGACAATTGCAAGACCAACGCGTCGAGGAGCAAGATCAGACGCGACAACACCATAATTCAACTTTCGTCCAGAGAAGTTGCGTGTCGTATCTCGATCATAACGTAGAGCCAGCGAACCATTACTTGTCAGCCTACGGCCGGAGGAGACTCGAATTGGCAAGCTCCGTCGAAGAAATACGATTGCTCTTAGCAGAGTCCCTCCCAAGACTTTCTGACGGCACACCCATGGCAATCGAAAATGATTCTCCATCCAGTGTTATCCATCAAATAACAGGCCTCGAGCAACAGAAATGAAGAGATGCAGTCAACTGCTCACGGCCAAAATGACCGCCTCCCCGTAGTCCCTGTCGATCGGAGTTCATCCCCGTGCATGGGACAAGGTCTTTCGATCCATGGCTGCTATCCCATTGGTTTTGATTCGGCGTACGCTAATGGAGGTCTGCTCTCTCGGAGTCGACAGCGGTGCTGTCGGACTGTAGGGCCACAGCGCCGAGAAACGCGGCAAGGGAGATCTGCTTGAACCCACACCGAAGTCATCCGAGGCTCTGACTGTGGGCATATGGACCCTTGGAAACAGAGTAGGCGACCCAGCTGCAAGGAGCAGACGACGTCCATGGGATGTGTGACGGTGAGGGCCGAGCAAATGGACGATCAACAACCAAATTGCCCCTCGTTCGGAGAAACGGATGGTCGCACAAGAGCTTATCGAGAGCGGGATGGCCGCTTTGCTCGCAGCATATCATGTGCTGAATCCCAACGACTCACGCGCTTTGCTTCATATCAGACAATAATCACCTATCGTCAATGACAGCCTTGGGATGACACCCCCCCAAAAAATAACATCAAACTTGTTCGCAAGTCGCACAACGACTTCCCTGGACTCTTCGGCACGTTGACCATCGTTATACATACAACGTTGTCTCTCGCGCCGACTTGCTAGGCTATGTACGCTACTAAAAGCTAGCAGCTTTCGAAGCTTCAGTCCTTTTAAGTAAGGCAGGAGCTGTGCCAGACATCTCGAGCCAAAATCGCGCGGCACCCCACAACCCGAGGGCAAGACGAAGGACAAGGTCCTACGAATCCTATGATCAGAACTTCACATCGCGAAATCCATCTCGAGGAAACAGAAAGGGAAAAAAGTGGTTTGTTTTGTGAAAGATGAACAGACTCCCTCTCCCCCCGTCAATATGGCTTTTCTCTACTTTCCTTTCCACTTCGAGATTAGCAGCTAAGGAGAAAAGGTTGCACCATGCCGCTCTGATCATCCGGTATTGACATGAGGATGCACAGTCTTCGTGGTCTTCTGGTAGATTGACATGTGAGCAAGATATCAGCAGCAAATCACACTCAACACAACAGTCGCGGTATCGAACCTCATCGCAAGCAACTCTATCAATATGAGCCACTCAAGCACGGGGAGACGATGGAAAGCCACAGAGATGCCGTCCCTCTAAAACAGCCGAATGATCACTCTGTAGCCATCCCGGGGACAAGAACATCGGGAAGAACATCAAGCGCTGTGCAAAGGTGAAGCTCATGAAGAGAGTGTCTGATAGCCGTTCTACTCATAACCAATACAAGATGAAAGACACCAGCTTGACACATTCCATCACATGAGTGACCGTGCCTTTCGGAGTTGCCCCATAACCGACCGCATGGCGGTTCATCTCCGCCAAATTCGCTTCTACAAACATGCTTTCCGTGGAGAGCATGAAAAATTTTCCATCATAATACCCGCTCGCTTCGCTTCGCTTCACACTAAAGAAAGACGATGTTCTTCGCACGCTGAAAAAGAGAAAGAAAGGTCCTTCGTGGGCCCACGACATTAGTCACCCATTATCTCGCTGCCTTCGCCGAAGGCCTCATCGCCATCGACTTCGTCCAGAATTTGCGCTGCCATCATGCCCGTCATGTGTTGTTGGGCCCCGCCGCCTGGATGTTGAAGGATGTGGTGCTGTTGCAACATGAGATGGTGATGACCCTGCAGCCAAGGAGGAGTGGTCGCAGGTGCGCTCTGGCTGAGCATTGAATGATGTTGTTGTCCTCCACCTGCGCCGGGTCCATTCGGGTGGCCGTGAGGTAAGAAAGATGGATGAGCCGGCGCCTGAATAATCGACGTGGAGCCGTGGGGATAGTCGCCATGCACATTGACATTGACAACAGGCGTGTTGCTTCCATCGGAGTCGGGATTTTGATCGTCGATATCAACGTCGATGAGGTCGCTGTCGTCCGTGACCGACGGTGTGACAGATTCTGCTGCAGCAGCATGCGCCTTTTGCTCGTTGAGGAACTCACGTAGCCGAGCTACACCAGTGCCAGAGAAGACGCAGAAGACGTCCCGCTGGTGCTCATTAAATTCCGGCGGAGCCTCTCGGCAAAAAGCCAAAAGCTCTTCTCGAAGGAACGCGTGAACTCCAGTCAAGCTCAAGTGCGTCAGCTTCGGGCAGTTGTTGAGCAGAATATGGATACCCTGGGAGTTCCGTCAGTATGGCTTCTTGAGCTCACAATTCGGTCAAGCTTACGTCAAGTGTCAACAACGTGCAATAGCTGAGATGAACTCGCTCGAGAACACTGATACCGTTCACCTTCCTCCCATTCTTGATCTCTCCTATGGCCAAGCTGTAGATGCTTCGATCGGTGATACCTGCACACTTGACCAATCCTATCCGCTTAAGCTTTGGCAGTCCAGCAAGCTTAACGACACTGTTGTCTGTCAGATTGCTGCAACACGCTAGGTCAATGTACCGAATCCGATTGCAAGTCTTGGCGAGTGCCTCGACTGAAAGGTCAGTGATCCGAGCACAGTGTCCTAGGTGGATGTAATGTAGATTCTTTCCCAGCTTAGTAATCGCAAACACTGCTCTATCTGTGATCAGCCGACACTTTGCGAGAATCAGATTTCGAAGCCGCGGGCATGTTTGAATGATCTTCTCCACGCCCTTATCGCCGAGCTGCCCGCAATCAGTCAAGTCCAGAATCCGTAAAGACTCGAAAGAGATAGGCATCTCCGGGTCGTGCGGGATGTCCAGGAAAGCATAATCGTCGATCTTTGCGCAATGAGCAAGGCGCATCTCGCGAAGATGCGGGCAAGAGGTAAGAAGCTCAGTTATTGCAGGGCTCTCGAGATTCTCCAGACCGAACAAGTCCACCTCGAGCAGATGGGTGCTGTGGTTTGCGATACTCATAATGGAGTGATCTGTCAACTGCACACAGCTGTTGAACTTCAGCCGCTTCAGATGACGGCAATTTCGCGCAACCTCCACGATAGAAGTATCGGTCAGCTTCTTGCAGCCCGTCACATTGAGCCCTTGCAGACGCAGGCAGTTGTCCGCTACTGTGAGCATTGTCCGATCTGTAAGCTGATCCAAGCCTGTGACATCGAGCGCAAGTAAGCTCCGATTGCCATCTACAAGAGGCTGGATGCTCGAATCAGTCAGCTTGACACAATTTGTTAATGTCAAACGCTCGATGCGCTTGCAGTCCGTCATGCCCATCAGTGTGCCGTCGCTGACTTGGCTCGCCAGCGTAGACATGTTCAACCTCTTGACCAAGTCCTGATACGCAAAGAACTTCTTGCCTTTCCGTATGCTCTGCACAACGCTGTGTATGCTATCCCACTTGCTCATTGCCGGACGATGCCATAGCAAGCCCACACTATTTCGTGCCCAATCCTTAGAGACTAGCATGCAGTTCTGCAGGTCGCGCGGAGAGGTGAGTCGGGAGAATATGCTGATCAACAGCTCGGCGGGGAGACGGTGTACAGGGGAGACGCGACATCGCTCCTCATACTCTCGTCGCATGGCTTCATTCTGAGAGTGCTCGGGTGACAGATCTACTCCGAGCGAGGATGCCGAGTCGTTGGGCTGCAGCATGAAAGAGTCGTTGTCATCGTCGACACCGCGTTCGGGCGAGGTCGAGGAGCTGCTGGAGCTCGACACGCTGGACATGCGCTGGAGTCGCCGTGAACGTGCCATGGTGGACAGATGGGTTGTACTGCGCTGTGTGCGTATGAAGTGCGACGAAGAAAGTGAATTCTAGGAAGTCCAGGAAGCAGTCATTCCAGATCAGCCGGATGGTCGGCGCAGCGTGGCCGTTAAGGTCACGAGGCAGAGAACAAGATGAAGGCGCAAATCGGTCTCTACAGCATTCGGGGGTGCGTTGGAGGCGGTAAAGTGCACAGTTCGGTGTTAAGAGCGTGTTCTCAACAATTCGCAAGTCCCGGCTTGGTGGCAGGGTGGGGCGGTGTTGGCGACTGACTTGCGCGCACACACAGGATGCTGGTCCGGTGGACTGCGGTGACGATGACGATGGCGACGCAATTTACTCAGACCCTCGTTGCGTTCTAGCAGATTAGCGGCGCGGTGGTGGTGCGAGGAGAGGGTGGAAGTGGAGGTGTGGGTGTTGTGGTTGGGCTGCAGCGGGCATGAAGTACATGTACGAGTACAAGCTGCTGGAGGAGGTGGGAGAGGGTTCACAGCAGTGAGGTCAGGCTGATCGGTGTGCCTGAGGCCAAACAAGTGACAAGCACACTCAGGCGCCTAAGTAGAAGCTCCCCTTCCTCACGAATGGGAGAGTCTGGCAACGACGATCATGCTGTGGGCACATACATACATAAGTCCATTTCTACCACACCACAACACAGCAGTCGCTGCATTGCTGAAAGATCCCTGGACACTGCATCTTAGCTCGCCGTGCCGCAGAGGCGCTTGAGCAGCAGATGTCATTTGAGAAGCTCGCGAACCGCAGGTGCAGACGGGTGCGGCACAGCTGGAAGATCAGGCGAGCTGGCGACGAATAAAGAAACGGGCTCGAGGAGATGGGGAACGCCTGGACGTAGGTATGAGCGAGGACGAGCATCGCCGAAGAGCCGTGGCGGACCAAGGTTGACGGCATTCGCGGGCTGATCACACTCACTTCCTCAGGACTGCTACTTGTCTGCATGGAGCACTGAAAACAAGCACAATCTATACTCCACTCGAAAGATCAAACGCCCACTGCCTGGTAGAAATCAGTAATTCCTTGTCTCAGGCCCTGCTCAAACTCCCACATGAACGAGCCACCTTGATCACTCTCGCGCAGCCTCTTTAGCACCCACAGCTCCACCATACCAATCTTGTCCGCGCCCTGTTGACCCAGCTGACTTCTCATGGCAAAGAACGACATCGCATCATCCCAGCCCACATTCCAGCCCTTCTCGAATCGCCAATGCTCATAGTTGCCTGGATGATTGGTGTCCCAGTACTGGCAGTGAGCTCCCCAGGTATCCCCCCGACGACCATCGCGCTCGGGCTGTGCTTTGGCAATGCGTTGCTGCACTTCCGTGCTTGGAAGCGTGAGTGATAGAGGTGGTGTGATGGCGTTGCTTTCTGTCATTTGTCGGAATCCCCATTCGCCTCCTGGCATCCAGTCCATGCGATATGTCCAGAAAAAGCTTCCCCCCGAGCGCTGCTGGTATCGTTGCGACTGAGCAGTGCCAAAGTCGCGCACGAGCTTGTCCTTGGGCTCTCCTGCACTTTTGGTCCACGTCGGATCGCTGAGCACGCAACTGTACTCGCCAACGATAGCCTGAGCTGCACCACGATCCGTGACACTGCCATCTTTCAGCTCGTTCTCGTGTAGCTTTGTCCAGACTTCGCCAGTAATCTGCTGTGGCGACTTTTTCTGATCGTCATCCGTGAAAGTCCAGTATAGGTGCGTATCGATCACGACTGGATTTGTGTTGTATATGCGCACCGCATTCTTCTGCCTGCACCACTCCGCACAGCGTGTAAGGTCCCATCCGTCTGACACGTACATTGGCATCGTGCTATCGATCTTGGCGGCTTCCCTGAGGACTTCGTCATACCACTCATACATGTGGGCAGCGTTGTATTCGGATTCATTGACAATCTGGATACCCGCGACGCCGTCCATATTCTTGACCTGTTGCGCGATGAAGCAAAGGCAACGAGTGCCCAGATCTTTGTGCTTGCGAGAGCCCCAGAACTCTGCCTTGCCACTGTTCGTCCCGGAATGGTCGCCACCATTCGCGCCTCTAGGTAGACCGTGCAGATCAACCAAGACTCCAATCCCGCGCTGTTGGCAGCGTCCAACGAGGTCCTTGGTAGCTTGCCACGCATTTTGATATATCGACGCAACAGCTTCGAAGGGCGTCTTCTGGCAGTATGCCGGGCCAAGTGTGAAGTATCCAATCGGGAGCCGAACGGTCGTGCATTTTGCAGTATCTCGCAACCAATCGAGATCTGAGTCGCTGATATATTCTCGCCAGTGTTTCTCGAACCGTTCACGTGTCTTGTCAATTCCTTCGCGCTTGATCCATGCTTCCACAGACGCAAGCTCACTTGATCCTTCAGTACCGTCGTGAAACATATACCCGGTGAGCCATCTCTCGAGCACGAACAAGGATCCAAGATTCGACCCGTGATGGTAGCGATATCTTGTTACGTTGGCAGCCGTGGGTTGTTGGATAGTCGAAACGCCGCCTGCAGGTGCATCGTGCTGAACCGGCGATTGCGGTTGGTGACCGGCGTCGTCGAAACCCGCCTTAACCTTGTTCAAAAACTTCTTCATAGGCTTTTGTATCGCAGGATGTCGCGATGAGAATTGAATGATAATGAGGAGGAAGACAATTCCGAAGACGATAGTGAGGGCGATCGACGGGGACATTGACAGGAGTGGAGACAACAATGGCCAGGATGCAGCTGAATGGCGTCATCGTCGAAAGTCTGTAGATGAGAGATTTATTGGAGATCATGGTCATCGTCACTGCGATAATATCAACGAATGACTGTCGAGAGCAAGAGCACAACACAGACCGCATCTGGCGCGAGATGCAGGTACAAGTCCGCAGGATCTTAGCTTCCTCAAGTCCATGCTTTGGCAAGGCACCTGGGGCAGGCAATTATGGTACCATTTCCCTCCTTCGATCCGGTCAACAAACTGCGCACACCAAGGGTATATCCATAAAGTTCAACTCCAAACCTATTTATTGATACACTCAAGCGGCATGAACCTTGACAGACTCTTGAAATTAAAGCTCTTCCCATTTCACTCATTTCCTACCAGAGCGAATGCGGCACCAGTCGATGCAGCAGCTGCTGCCCAGAGGAGCGACCAACCAAGAGCGCCAAAGAACTCGGTACCTTCGATGGTGAAGTATGAACGAACAAAGGTGTTGACAGCTGAAGAAGCTGCCAAGAAAGCGGTCCGTTTCGCGATGATCTTAGCTTTCGGCGTGAAGTGTCCACCGAAGCGGAGATTGTTCGCGACCGTCTGCCCCAGAGAAGCTGTCGCCGGATCGAATTTCTGAGTAGCAGCGGTCTCGTCAGTCAATCCTATGCCGCCACTCGAAGCTAGTGCGGGGACGAAGATGAACTGAGAAGCGGCCCATCCCAGAGGGACGAAAAGAGCCAGCAGGTTCAGGAGTGCAGTATCGTGCACCCTTTCCAGGTTTCTGACCCCGTCGAAATGGGTGACCATAAAGACTGGCAGCATGGTAGCGAAAGACCAGTAAACGACCAGGCCATAGACCGAAGCGCCCAACGCGCCTACAGTATATTGCACGCTCTTGTTCTCTGCTACCAGCTGGTTCTCCGTTTTGTTCTTGGTGTCCTTATGCGGCACATTCAAGTTGCGCATGAGCGCGAAAGGAACAGCGATAGTCAGGATATCGACGGCCAGTGGAAGGAGCGCGGCGACATTATCGATGTCGAAGAAGGTATTGAGAAGGAAGTAATGTGGGACCTGGTTGAGTAGAGTGAGGTAAGCGAGGTCGACATCTATCGCGGCATGTCAGTCTACGTGTATATCGTCACGTTCAGTCTGGCTCAGCACGTACAGTCGAACTTTGCGATCCACGCAATGCTCAGCTCTGAGAGCTTCCACGCGATCATGGCAGCGATGTGCAGCCCATCAGTGAGATTCCTGCTGACTGCCGCCAGCTCTGGAGTGGTGACGGTCGAGATGAGCGACAAGCAGATAGCGCTCAAGGAGAAGCTGGTAAGCACGACAATGGCGAATCGCACGCCGGCGGGAAGTCTCGCCATCGTGTCGGTCGTGCAGTGCAGTGCAGTTTGCGAAACACGTATTCAGCGCACTCGTAACGCAGAAGTCCTGTAGGATATCAGCGATTGGTTGCGGTGCTGAGAAAGGAAAGACACGTGAGAGAGCGTGTATGAAGCGCTGAGGTTGCTATGTTGTTGTCGCAAAACATACCACGCTCCAGCACAGACCCCAAGCGCAAGCGGCGGCACGTCACCAGCCGCCTTTCTTCGTCGTCACCAGCACACCAACACTTTCCCCTGCCATGTCGACCTGACCTCATCAGCACCTACATATACACTTACAACCAACATGACCGTAGCCATGCGCCAAAGCACCGACAGCTACGGAATACCAGACCACGGGCACAGCCACCCTTACAGGTATGTCGGCCACCGCCGTCGTCCTTCCCATGCACTGTCGCCCGATACAATGAGGAGCTCTAAGCTCTGAGGCACAAGTGTACAATTCTTGGCGACACGGGGAATCAACCTCCCTCGCCATTCACCTCAACCTCGGGCGACATCACTGCCTGCTCGGAATCAATCAATGCTTTGGCAGCTCTATCGAGATCATGACCCTACTCGACGGAGAATTCCTGCGTCATCAAAGTCGTGGTAGCCTATGCTTGCTACATACATGTAGTCTCCTCAATGCCCTATCTGTTCGAGCAGAAGGAGCCCCTTGCCGCTGCACGATCTGCCGCTTGCGCATAACAGACTTGTTAGCGTCTACAGACTACAGCATCCGCGAGGATGCATTCTTGAGGATACCCACTTCCCCGACTACAGTCTATTCCCAAGAGTAACATGAGATGGTTGAAGTCTCTCTTGACTTGCGAGGTCTCGAGGTCTGTTGAACGCCGATGCCAAAAGCAACTACAGTTTCTACCGGCCTAATCTCAGAGATTTGTTGGGGTCACACACCTCCCTTTTGTGCAGACCTGTCGTATTTGCTTAGCCGTCTCGCACTAAAGGACTTTATTGTGCTGGCCCCGAATTCACACACGCGATAGCTAATGCTGAGGTTGCAACTTCAAGGACTGGCCAGCCATGTCGATGATCTTGACACCTGGTCAGCGCTACACTTGAGTCGCGACTTAGCCCCATCGCACGCGCCCGGACTATCTTACTACCTGTGTCTGCGTTTGAGTCGAGGTTCTAAAATTGACGTTACTTTCTGGAAACTGGAATTTCTTCACGGTCCCTTGTGGAAGCCATGGTCGAAACAGCGATTTTGACTTTCGCTTAGTCTTACAAATCCACCACAGCTACCTTTTTCGACAAGCCGGAGCAGAACACAAGTACAAGCTACCAAGAGGCTAAGCTTTTCGTCTGTAAGATCTCAGGAGCCGCCGATGCTACGCCTTCACGCCTTGTTCTTTCCGAGATGAGGTAGTGACCGGAAGTTACTTGGCCCCGAGAAAGGTCGGTCTGTGTCCCAATATGCCGAATCCTACCCCCGACGTCTCATTGAGGGCTACTGCAGGTTAGTGCGGTCACCGGTAGGATGGCCATGTGCAATCGGGACCGCATGCTCCACTGTGCATCATCACAATGAAGCCTGTAGGTGGTGTCTTTCATAGCGAGCCCAATCGACCAAGCGCAGGATATCAGCTTAGCTATCAGAGCCTCAACAACACTCGACTAAATATGACGCATATAGATCGAAGCGTCGCCTTGAGTGTTCCAACGGACCAGAACGCTCTGCTGAAAGTCATCTGGATCTCTGAGCTAGTCTGATTGCATATCACCGCCTTTATCCCCCGCCGCCTCGATCCACTGTAGCGCCTAAGTATCGACATCGTGTCCTTCTACTGGAAGACGACAGTTATGGCATTACAAGAGCAAGACCCGCCAGCGGATCTCGACGACAGCACATCTCGATCGCAATCAATGACAGCCTCGCAAGGATATCCATCGCCTTTCTCACCAAGCTCTTCTGAGTTGGGACACATTCCCCTTGACTCTCCTCTACCATACTGGTACTTTCGGGACGAATTCATGCACGACTGCCCCTATCATATCGATACCTGCCTTGGCTGCGACGGTCCCCACTCAGAAGAGCACGATGGAGACGACACCGACCAGCGATCCGTGACATCTGGTCTCTCCTCGGTCCCGAATGGCCTGATGTCCAGACAGCGATCAACGACACCAGCTAGTATTCATTCATTGCACAGCCCCGAAGCGACTAGGATGCAGTTGAAGGAAGAGTTTCTGAAGCTGTACTTTCCTGCCGGCATCTCTGACCATGAGACGGATTGTAGGGCTCGCCTTTTAGAGAAAAGCCATTAAGAGAAGATGCTAATGTTGTAATCATGGTAGTCATGTACACGAAATTCCTTGGGCGGGAGAGTCTAGAAGGCATGGGTGATTCCATGAATGCTGCCGTGGACGCGCTCTCCCTCGTACAACTGGGAATCTCACATTGTGATCGGCAATTAATCCATGAGGCTCGAACACGATACAATGCGGCAGTCACAAGTCTGAACGAGGACCTGAGACGACCAGATGCCATATACGATGACGGTGTACTTGGCGCCGCCTATCTGCTGGATTTTTGTGAAATATACGAACCATTCACAAGCACCGGCAAATTATGGCGCACTCATAATAGTGGCCTCCAAGACATGCTTCTCGCCCGCGGGCCATCTGGGGAGTACTCGAGATTCGCACAACTGTTAGTGTACAACTTCCGACATATTGCCGCCATCATTGGGTGTAGAGAGCGCAAAAGAGTTCTCTTCGCCGGGAACGATTGGAGACGTTGCTCAGCCCTGGCGGACGGCTTGATGAGCGCGCTGAGCGAGCATATAATCAACGTGCCAGGCGTTCTGGAAGACACCGATATTGCCTTGCGACGGCCTTCCAAATCACCAGGAGAACTATTCGCAATATTTATGCGCCTAGCAAACCTGGAGCGGGAGGCGCAAACATGGCTACTCCATTGGTATTCATCCTTCGACACACAACCCTACTGGCAACAGGGCACAGAAGCCTTTCGACATTTTCGGCGGCACTGCAACGGTGCACCCACGAAAGCCTTTCCAAAATCGCTCCGATTTCCGTCATTCTCACACGCAAGCGCACAGACTACTCACTGGATGGGCCTTTTAGTGGTCAAAATCACGATGATGGATGTCTCTGCAGTATTCCCACATGATGTATTGCCAAGATCTAAGGCATCGCTCATATCAGACGCGAACGAGATCGCGGATAAGCTCTGCGAAAGCATCGCATGGCTGACCCATCCTCGACATGGCTTTTGTGGGGTCCTTCGTGCAATTGGACCTCTACACTACGCTGCCGGATGGTACACCAGACAGATGGACACCGAGAAGATTGCCTGGTGTGAGAAAATTGGTCGCAGCATTGAGCTTGAGAATTCCGTCGTCTGCTTCTACCACGACAGCCACCCTGCACGCCACGGCTCTACTGTTCAAAATGGACCTACCAGCGGCTCTTCTGGTGGGGGAGTCGAGGACGTCGAAGATATATCTAGCTTGCCGCCCTAGGCGCTATTGATGTGAAGGATTTGTAGGATTTAAGCTTGCGTTACTAGCGCAGAGACGCATGTGCGGCTCGTTGGCTGCAGCCTGTCTAGCGTAGTGCGGGAGATACTACGCGAGGAACATAGGGCTGTCCTGTAAGACTGCGGCATGTGGAGGGATGAGATGATCATGTTGGGATTTCTCTCATTTACCGCTGCTGTCCCACTCGTACATGACGATTTCGTGTTCGCATAGTACATACATGTTCTGTTCGAGTCCAACGGCCTTGCAGACTCGATTATCAGACCGAAGAAAGACTTCTTCAAGGTCGACACTTCCCTAGATCACGCTGACTTGAGCACGACCCGTGTTCCTGGATCAGTCGCATGACTTCGGCATGCATGGGAAGAAGGGCTGGGCCGCCAACGCCTCAATTGTGCCAGGCAATCAAATGCTTTGTCATTGAGGCGCGTCTTGAAAGTAGGACACATTCCAGGTCTCACTGTACGATCATTGCGCGGCAACGAAAGCATTGAACGTTCTTGCGAGAAAAGTAGGCTAGGCAGCGATGGTGGCAGCTGATAAGGCGGCGCACATCATCGGTCCACTGTTGTGGTGAGAGCTGGGCGGAAGATCCCAAAGATCATCTCATTCATATGTGCCCATTCTCGTGGATCATCAATGAGTACATGCAAGCGCAAAGGCGTAAAGGTAGTGATGGATGCCGTTGGATGATGCCGGTGAGGTGGAAAAGATGAATTGACCCAGTCCTAACAAGGCTGTGATCAGAGAACCAGAGATTTCTGGCAGAACAGCGCTGATTATGCCATCTCGAAGGTCAAGATTAGATTGAAGGAGACAAATCTGTGATGGAAGTGAGGTCACATCATACACGCCGAGCACGATGTATGCAGGCGTGGGCACTACGTCACCGTTGGATTGTGGTGGCGGCGGCGGCGACAATATGTCCGCCTCGAGAATGATTCCAAACACACCTTCATACTGGCAAGTTTCCCACGCGTGTATATAGGAGTGAACATCTCTTCATGCGTTTCCCATCCTTCCAAACATTTGTTCGCACGCTCTACACCTTCAGCAACACCACGGTCCATCGCGTCTCTTCGCCGCTCACCAGCAATTCCCTTGGCCGCGCAGGAACAAATACAACACTGCGAGCGTCTATGCCGCTGCCTTTCATTGGCGCCCTCTTCTCAACTGCAGACTCTCGCAAAATGTCGTACCCACTGCAAAAGAGCGACGGCGAGTGGCAAGCACAGCTCAATAAAGGTCAGTCTCCAAGCTGAAGTCGGACCTCATATCCATCAAGGTGCTACATACCCTCTGTCTACCTCCGACTAACATTTCCTCAAAGAACAATTCCGTATCCTGCGCGAAAAGGGCACCGAAGCGCCTTTCTCTGGCAAATTCGACAAGCACCACCCTGACGAGGGCGTCTACACCTGCGCCGGATGCGAAGCACCTCTCTACAAAGCCAACCACAAATTCAAGAGCGGATGTGGGTGGCCGGCTTTCTTCGATGCTGTTCCAGGCGCGGTGACGAGACATACAGATAGGACATTTGGCATGGAGAGGACGGAAATTGTATGCAGCAACTGTGGAGGGCACTTGGGACATGTTTTCAAGGGAGAGGGATATCCTACGCCGACGGACGAGAGGCATTGTGTGAACAGTGTCAGCTTGAACTTCAACAAGGAAGACCCGGTGAAGGAGGATAAGACGTGAGGAGATGAAGGGATGGAATGATCTGATCAAATATCTGCGGCTATTGCGCCATCAGGGGGTCTTGACTTGTGCTCCCGCGTGTTGTGGTTTTGGTGTCATCCCGATCTGCTGCACATACATATACTCAATGTCTCTTCTATCAGCAGCATGTGCATCAATTCACAATTTGACGGCCGGCATGTCGATGACGAACCGGCAGTCCAAGATCTGTCTGGAGGTAAGAAGCTCGTTGTTGGCCCGTGCCCGCTCTTTCACACCGCACAACGACTTACTCGACCTGCTGTGCACGCCGACCCTTACACTAAGTCACCATACTCCCCTTCTCTCTCTTTCTCCCCTCCTTCTCATCGCTTGGCGGCACAGCATGCCACTCACACCTCATGTTGGCGCCTGGTATGCGAGGCCACGCGCTGACCTCCGCTCCATCCACAGCTTCCGAAACCGATGAACCCTCCACCACCGCCTTGAGCAGAGTGCCCAGCCAAGACCACGGCGATCCTACCAATGCTCTGCCGACTCTCAGTCAGCGCCTACGCCATACCAGCTCCATCCTCTCCATTGCCATATCCGGTGGCCATATATATGCTGGTACACAGGCTGGTGAGATTCTCGTCTATGGGCTCGATACGTATGAGGTAAAGGCAGTAGTAGAGGGACATAAAGGGAGTGTACTGGGTTTATGCCTGTCACTTGATCAGACGCTTCTATTTTCCAGCGCCGGAGACCGGCTTGTCAATATCTGGGACACACGAACGCTGAAGCGGACTTGTTGCCTCTACTCTCCTTTCGACGTCGGCGATGTCTTCTGCGTATCTTACTCTGCGGCATTACAGACTGTCTACATTGGTTGCCAGAATACGACAATCCAGTGGTGCAGGATAGGACAGCAGAGTTCCAAGGCGCAGTTCTCGCGTGGAGATGACAGATTCTTTGACTCGAGAGGTCCAGGTGGTGTCAGGACGCCTAAACCACCTGGCTCGGATATTACGCCGCAGCACGCAAGAGGCGGTGAGACTGTTGCTATTGGAAAAGAGAACGTTAGGCATTTCGCGCACTATGGATACGTTTATTGCATGCTCCTAGCAAGAGAGGGAGTGCCCGAGTGGATGGGGCAAGAGACGCTTATTACGGGAGGCGGAGATGGTGTCATCAAGTTGTGGAAGCTCAATGGGAGCGATGGTGCCATTGAGGAGTTGTACTCACTCGATGACGGCCGCGAGGAAGGTCACGCGATCTTGTCGATCGCACTGGAGGGAAGCTTCGTATACTCGGGACGAACTGGTGGAGAGGTGGACGTCTGGGACCTCGAGACCCGACAACTCGTTCGCAATATCAAGGCACACAGAGACGATGTTCTGACTGTCACCTTCGGTGGTGGATTTCTTTTCACGGCCGCGATCACTGGATTTGTGCGAAAGTTCGACCGGCAGTACCAACTCAAAAATCGCCTGAAAGCTCACGACGGTCGAGTGCTGGCTTCGGCATTTTCCTGGTACAAGCAGCGTCCGGTGTATGTCACAGGCTCAAATGATAACAGCCTCGCTGTATGGGACGTCAGCGACTGCATCAGCTCTGCCCCACCTCCCAGCAAGACGAGCGACGAGCGACTTGTAGAGGCATTGCGTCGATTCGTTTCGTTTAAGACGGTCTCGTCAGATCCCCGACACAAAGGTGACTGCCGAAGAGGTGCATCGTATTTGCGCTCTGTATTCAAGAACTTCGGAGCAACGACAGAGATGCTACCTACAGAAGATCCAGCGAACCCCATCATACTGGCTCGCTTTAGGGGAAATCCAGCTACCGCAGCCAACCGCAAGAAGATTCTGTTTTATGGCCACTATGATGTTGTTGCTGCGAAGCCCAATGGCAAGTGGCTAGCAGACCCGTTCACTATGGAGGGCATCGATGGCTACTTGTATGGTCGTGGAACATCCGACAACAAGGGTCCCATCATGGCGGCCATCTTTGCTTGTGCAGACCTCACGAGTGAACAAGCATTGAATTCCGACATCATCTTTCTGATCGAAGGCGAAGAAGAATGCGGCTCTCGCGGCTTCGAAAAAGCCGTCAAAGCGAGCAAGGACAAGATCGGACACGTCGACTGGATCTTGCTTGCCAACAGCTACTGGCTTGATGACCGGATACCATGTCTCACGTATGGCCTGCGTGGAGTCATTCATGCGACAGTGCAGATCGAGAGCACACATCCTGACTTGCACAGTGGTGTGGATGGCAGTGCACAACTCGACGAACCATTAAAGGACTTGGTCATGCTTCTAGGCACTCTCACAGGGAAGAATGGAGAGGTCAAGATTCCTGGATTCTACGACCCAGTACCTGAAGTCGGCGAGAGAGAGGCGGAGCTCTATGCTGACATTACCAGCGCTCTCGTCCAACGCAATCCTGAACTCGGAGACCCAAATTTATTGGCAGCTTCCTTGATGCGCAGATGGCGAGAGGCCTCGCTGACCATTCACCGCTTCTCTACATCCGGACCCGATAACGCAACAATCATCCCGCGCATGGCAAAAGCCGCCTTGTCCCTACGCCTCGTCCCGAATCAGGAGGCCCCTGAAGTCGCGAAAGCGCTGGCTAGATATCTCGAGACAGAATTCAAGAAATTGGAGTCAAACAACAGCCTTTCCGTTACAATTGACCACATGGCTGAGCCGTGGCTCGGCGATTGGACCAACGAGATTTTCAAAACACTCGAGGACGCCATCATGGAAGCATGGGGTCCCATCGAGCAGGGCCACAGACGCAAATCCTCTGCCTTGCCTACCAAAGTCACGCTCCCACACCACAGCAAACCCTCTCCAACCACGTCTTCGACGCTAGCCGACTCATCCGCCACAGCGCTACCTTCCTCTCCGCTCACACCCCTGACTGAAGTCAATAGACGGCTTGAGGCAGTGGAGACGCCGAGAACACGCAAGAAGCCTCTGTACATCAGAGAAGGAGGCTCGATTCCGGCGATCAGGTTTCTGGAGAAGGAATTTGATGCCCCTGCTGCGCATTTCCCCTGCGGACAGGCTAGTGATAGTGCGCATCTGGACAACGAGAGGCTGAGGTTGGAGAATCTTTACAAGGCCAGGGAGGTCATGAGGAGGGTGTTCAGGGATCTGCCGGAGAAGTGAAGTCACGTAAACGTGTCTGCACGGCTGAAGTGATGCTTCTGGAAGGGTCCTCCTGGACTCTGTTTCGTCTGGCTTTGTGCGTCTCAGTTCAGGAGCACGTCTCATCGAGGAAAGCCGAAATGAAAACTCTTTGTAAAATAGCAAACAGCAAGCAGGAATGGCGGCATAAAAGTGCCCATTCGCTTCAGGTCAACGATCAACGAAGTTCAACTCTTACAGTCATGTCTTTAACAGCGTACGAACAAGGGAAGCAACAGTATCGCGCATACTTCGCGGCTGATACAGGTCGGAGCGGCAAAGAAGAAGAGATCCGAACCACACCGCTGTTTTCACTGAAAGTGAAGTATGTGGTCGATGGACAAGGTGGCGGGCTAAACTGCAACGCAGTCGAAGAGGAGGCTGAGGAGTTCCACGAGTGCAGCTCGTCGACTGAGGGCCAGGGCAGCCCTTCTCAAGTCTCAGAAACACCAGCATCGGAGAACTCCAGTGTCAGCCAAGAGAGCGTTTCTGGAGAATCGCAGCCAATAGCAGCCAACGCCTCAACAAGTGAAAGTCAGAATAGCGACTCGACTTCATCTTCCTGGACGGAACATTCAAGCTCAACCGGGGACGAAGGTATCACAGATCCAAGCAAAAGCACGACGATTCTGCCGCAGTATGGGCTGTTGGGCCATTACATTGGGAAGAATGACACAATCGGTGCAGATGAGCCCATACTAACGAACGTCAACGCTCCAAACTCAGCCTTGATCTGCGGCTCGCAGGGGTCTGGCAAGAGCTACACTCTTTCGTGTATGCTGGAGAACTGTTTGCTTGCCAATACTCAAGCTAGCACTATCGGCACGCCGCTTGCAGGAGTGGTCTTCCATTATGATACCAATTCGAAACCGACTGTGGCAGAAGCCGCCTTCCTATGTTCCCGGGGCGTGACAGTCAACGTTTTCGTCTCACCCTGTAACATGCGGAGACTGGGCACGGCGTATAAGGCTCTCAACACACAGTACGGCAATGTTGTGGTCAAGCCTCTGTACTTCCGCTCTTCTGACCTGGATACCGATCGCATGAACAAGCTCATGTGCGTTGCCGAAGGAGAAGGTCGTGTTCCACTCTATCTCGGAATGATACAGAAAGTCCTTAGGGATATGGCCAAGGCCGGCACATTCAGCTACGCAAACTTCATAAAACAAGTGGACGCCCGGGATCTCATGAAAGACCAGCAGGGACCTCTGAAACAGAGACTTGCACTTCTGGAGAGCTTCATGGACGAGAGAGATATTGCAGCTGCACGTGCCGTTCGGGCAGTACCTTCTCAGCAAATTGACGGAGTACTCAACAACATGGAGCCAGGAAGTCTCACAATCATCGACCTCACAAACACCTTCGTCGACGCCTCCACAGCTTGCATTCTCTTCGACATCTGCCTCGGCCTCATACAAGAACGACGCCCTCCGTCAGGTCTCATCATCACCCTCGACGAAGCTCACCGTTTCCTCACTAAGACCTCAGCCGCAGCTGAGGCCTTCACCGAGAGCCTGCTGACCACCATCCGCACGCAACGACACATTGCGACGCGAGTCATTATTGCAACCCAGGAACCTACCATCTCGGAGAAACTTCTCGATCTCTGTTCCATGAGCATCATTCATCGATTCACGTCCCCTGCATGGTTCAAAGCGATCAAGGATCACCTCTGTGGAGCTTCGAAGATGGTGCAGAAAGACGAGGAGAGAGATGAGATGTTCGAAAGAATCGTAGAATTGGGTGTGGGAGAAAGTCTGGTCTTTGCTTCAGCCGCGTTCGTTGGAGTGGAAGGGGGTAGTGTGAGAAAGTTGGGAGCTGGGGCTATGCAGGTGAAGACGAGAAAGAGGGAGGGTGTAGACGGAGGTACGAGTGTGTTGGCAGAAGGGATCAAGCGGCTTGAACAGAAGTAGGGCACGAGATGACCCGGAGAGATGGTATCTGTCCTTGAATGATGGGGAGGTGCGCATGTATTTGGCAAGGTACGCATGTCATCCTGTTCTCCCCAGTCAGCAACGCACTCCTACGGTCAGGCTATTCAGTCATCATCAGAGGCTATTGGGATCAAACGGCCCTTCTGGGCAGAGCGATCGTACTGGACGTTGGATTCATTCCGGAGTAATTCCTCGTTGCCGCTGGGACATTTCGATTTGGTCCTGGAACAACGCATCCATCATTCCTGGAGTACTTTCCATCTTATCGTTCTGTCTTGTCGATGGCTCTGAACTGTCCCACTTGTTCTGGGTTACACCATGGACACTCCAATGAGGTGACAGATATGTTCAACCTCAATGAAGCTTCATGTAGTAGGCTGGTGTCAGCTGAGCATCGTCTTGCAGTCAAGATCACTTGCGTTCCGCTCATCGGTCGTAAAAATATCCTCACCTCATTCATCGCTGGCAGCTTGCTTGACACGTTGCTGCAGATACTGAAGGCTGCAGATGCCCGTAGATGTGGCATGTGGCGACGGCAGTGAAAGTATGTCGCCCTTGTCGAGAAAGTCCGATTTCCACAACCTGAACAGCAATGCAGGTTCTAGACCACGGGCTTGCAGGTTGTATGCCTGTTGACACCTGCAGGAGGAGGTGGCAAATCGGGAGCTTCCGTTCGATCGAGATGACACATGCTGTGGGCTGTGAATGGAAGGCAAAGACGAGATTCACATCACTTTTCCCTTTCGGTACAGCTTCAGGCTATGGCTTGCAGGAACCCTGCACCCCCGTTTCACATCAGAAGGCGACTTGGCTGCATGCCAACTTCTTCGAAGTGGTCTGGTTCGAATTCAAGCAATGAGATTGTGCTGCAGCTGTCCCGCGAAGCCACTCATATCGAACGCCCGACATAGGCAGCCTTGCCGCCAAGCTGGTTGCCCAAATCATAAGGCTGTGGGCTGATTGGACAGAGGGTAGCGCCACCTCTGAAGTACTGCATCTCGATATAAAGCACCTATATCTTTCCTTGCGCAGCCTGACAGCGGCCCCAAGGCAGTACCAACAAATTGTTCCGTACTGCACTACTTATGCATGCTATAGCAATGATTCACCGATAGCCTGATGCTTGCATTTTCAGGCACTCACCAAAGGCGGTTGGAAGACTAAAACCCCTTGGCCTCCTTCGCGAAGCCTCACCAGATGGGATATCATTATGATTCCCTGGACGCCGATGGCCATGAGATTCGCGTTATTGACGTGGGACCTGGACGGATAACGGACCCCGTACAATGTGTCATACGGCATGTCTTCCTGACCGACAAACCCCATTTCGAGACAATATCCTATGTATGGGGTGACGAAGCGATCAGAGACATTATCTACATCAATGACGAGAAGCTATCAGTTCCTGCAAGCTCTGCTGCTGCTCTGAGGCGAGTACGATACGAACACAAGGCTCGAACACTGTGGATTGATGCGGTATGCATCAACCAAGTTTGCATAGAAGAAAGGAATCATCAAGTCGCACTGATGCGCAAAGTGTTCAGCCAAGCATGGAGGGGTATTGTATACTTTGGCGAGGCAGATTCGTCGAGATCAAAGCGAACTGAACACGCTATCAGAGAAGTCATCTCGGACAGCGAGGAAGAGACTCGTGATCTTGACGATCTCCGTGCATGTGTAGTCGATGCGCAAGGATACCCAAGGTTCTCCTTGTTACCTCTGCGCCGGGACATTGACTTCGACATACTTATCGAATTCATGGCTCTTCCTTGGTTTCAGTAAGCTCTAAGTTCCCGACTATAGACAGCGAAGACTGACTCCAGGAAGTCGCCTGTGGGTAATGCAGGAAGCTTCTTTGTCTAAGGGAAGCCTTTGTTATTACGGTTCAGTCACCATCGATCTTTCCGAGCTAGTACATGCTTTCGTCTGGTTGTACCATAAACGCAACTATACCCCGCACGCTCTGTTCATGTCGAGCACGGTGCAGCTTGGGATGACCCTCTACGATTGCTATGATCGAGTCAATGGCGTTTATCAACAACGAACAGACCGAACTACGAGCCGCACTGTAGCAGCGTCGCTTGCATACGGCAACAGTCTTGCCTCAAAGGAAGCTAAAGACCATGTCTACGGATTGTTGGGCATGATGAAGTGCACAGGTGCCGATATCCCTTGGCAATTATTTCCCGACTACGACAAGACGGATCTCGCCGTGTTTCAAGACGCCACGAGCTATGCCATAGAGGAAGATGGCATTAAGAAGGTGTTCAGGTACATACGACACCGAGACGACGAGGAAGTTTCCGATCCGCTGTGAGTGTCTTGGGTACCTAAATGGTCTCGAGGCATGGACCGGGCGAAGGATTGTTCACTTCTGAGTCACGATTTCGTCGCAGACGATACTACATACAGTCTTGTTGCGCGCTCAACCGAGGTTCGCGGTAGGACGCTCCGAGTTTCGGGCATCAAGATTGATACTGTGTCTCGTTTATGCCAGGCTCTGACTGATGCAAGTTTCACCAGCACAGAAGCAACAAGGGCGGTTCTGTTAAAGGCACATGATCTGTGCGAGGACTTGCTAAGCAGCCATACTAGCATGACCTGGGCAAACATCCGCATGTTGATGATCAGCACACTGCTCGCGGGACGGAATTGCGATGGGCAGCCAGTGTCTGAGCCAGATGCGGAGGATTATGACGACTTCAGGGCCTTCATCAACAAGCACGGCGAATTACCACCTTACATGGACATCGTCATCGCTGAAGCTACGCAAGCAGCTCGCTTCGCCTCAGCTTTGTATCATGCTGCGCGAAATCGGCGGTTTGTGGCCACCGTCGGTGGGAGAGTCGCGTTGTGTCCGAAAGTCACCCAAAAGGACGATGTCGTTTGTCGTCCTAGAAGATGGATCGACTCCATATCTTCTTCGACCTTGGAAGAACAAGTACAAGGTATTGGGGGAGTGCTACATGAATAGTGTCATGCATAGCGAAGCCATGCGGGAGGCCAGGGCCTCAGAAAGACGAAGCAACATCTTCGAGATCGGCTGAAAAGTTCACAGGCAGATTGGGAAGACGTCAATGCCATTCTGTGTGTTCTACCAGCGAGGGCGCCATCTTCTGGTTGCGATAGAATATCCGCCAGAACGTCCGATGTTATCGGCAGGTCATACCACAACAAAAATTTGCCAGATGTGGTCATCACCTGGACCTCATATGACTCGATGACTACTGCGTGGCTAAGCCACAACATGAGACCAGCCCGCAGCGCACGACCATTGTCACGGACGAGCGGACGAGTGGTCATGTCGATCGAAGAGGAGAACAAGTTGTTGCTGATAGGGTTCTGTACGAACGGAAGCGTCGACAACAAGCATGGATGGACATTGCACACAGCTTCAATCGAATATGCCTTCTGGAAAAGGACTGCGGGAAAAGCCCGATGTGTCCTACTGTCAGATCATGGGTACTTGGCCTATCGTCGCTCTAGGTAGCACTCTTGTACGGCCGGATCTGATCTTTCCTTAAGCATGAGGAAAAGCCGTGTGGAAGACGAACAATCGACGTCCATCTCGGAAGAATCTCGTAGAAGCGTCGTGATCGCAGCACTCAATAACTACGGTCTTGTGGTTGGGAGTATATTTGCCTCTGTGGGATTCGAGCAGTATCTATCGCAAGGAAAATTGAGCAGTTATCACATGTCAGAACTTTACTTCGGCCTAAGGCATGAGCGCCCGTTGTGCCTGCCGCGTGTTTGCCGACACATCACCCATCTTCTAAAGTCCCCACGTCACTGCAGTTCTACTCAAGATACACCACAAATCGACAGTGGCGCCTAGCCTCGCTGTTCCTTTTCAACAACTGTCGGACATCACGACTATGCCTGCATGATGGCGAGCGACACGAACGATGCCGCCGTGACGGTACCACCAGTCGTTGCGAGCCCTGCTACCGATAGCGGCAGTCAGCCTGAGCTTGTCGCTTCACCGAAAGAGATAAAGCAAGAGTTTGAGCTGCTCGACAAGTACGATCCACGTGAACAGCTAAAGTACGAGGCGACACTACTCATGGAAGACTATGTCATTCTCAGCACGCAGCAACCTCCCTTTTCCGCATCTGAGCTCATCGTCTACGCCGCCCTAGTATCTGACGAACCCGATCTCAAAGCTTCCCAGATCATCAGCCTGATCACTGCCAAGTTCCCGTACTACGCTCAAAAGGCCATTACCAACATGATTGGAGCCACGAAATACGACAGTATTGGTCACGCAAACGCAAGATTGATGCAGCGGAAGATGCCTGAGCTCGTGTTTGAAGGCTTTGATAAAGCGCTTGAAGGGTATGATATGCCCTTTGTCAGCAAGCGGCAAGATCACATCGTGTCTTACACCCTCGAGACGCGGCAGGCACGCATGTTCCTCGAACAACAACTCGTCCCTGGTCGTCGAGGAGCATTCCGGTTTCTGGATCTACCCGCGGAGATTCGTAATGAGATCTACGAATACCTCTTGACCCTGAGTGATCCTAATGGCTGTGTGGTGAACACAGTTCATCGACAGCTATCAGATAGAACACGTCTCAACTCAAGAACTCGCTCGAACGGTAGCACAAAGTACGGGGAGGACAGCGCAGATGTTGGTGACTCACAGAACAAGCTCTTCCTGCTTCCGGCTCTACGAGATATCTTAGCAATCACAAATACCTGCACACAAATCCGGACCGAGTCGGAATCATTATTCTGGTCTTGCAACTTGTTTAGCTTCACGCTACCTGCATTCGTGAGCTTCTTTGAGTCCATGCCGATATCTTTCTGTCGCCGTCTGGAATTCAACGCCATACGTATCGAAGGCGGAGAGCCGATCGACTTTATGCATCGGAGGATCAGCGCATTCAGAGCTCTGGGGATATTGAAGAAGTTGAAGTCTCTAGAGCTCTTATTGTCCGACTTCCAATGGCTTTGGGCCGGTGGTAGAAAAGTCATGAGACCGGTGGGTAATCTGCCAGGATCGACGCAACTTGCTATGGCAGCGTTCAATGCGGAGAAGTTTGATCTTAAAGGCATCTGTCCCCAGCTCAGGAATTACATTCAGAGAGAAGTCCGACGCCTCAAATCTGTCAAGGCGGCCGAGGACAAAGCGAAAGCGAAAAAGGAACAGAAAGACCAGAAGCGTAAAGCCACAAGTGAAGTATTTGACACCGGATTGCGGAGGTCGAAGAGAATCATGGCTCGGCCTGCCTCTCGCGCATGAGGACTTGTCTTCACCACCGTCATCAGGGCCCAACAGACGCACCTGTAGCTCCGAGCTTCCGGCTGGAGTCGGTGTCATGGGCTTCGAGTTGGCGGGAGACGACCACACAGTCCTGGAGCTCCTAGAGAGCTGAAGCAGGAAAGAAGCTAGGCAAAGAGATGTTTGCTAGATCCAGTGCATTCTTTCAGACCGTGTACGATACTTGGCCGGTCTGGGAACGACCTGCTTGACCAGAGTTAATGCAAACGAAAATGCTCATCTCCCATTTTTCTTCGCTTCCCATCCCTACGAACTCTCACACCTCCTCTTCAGATCCTTATTGAAACCAGCGAATTTCTTCTCTAACCCATCACTAGCCATCAACGACCCAAACAACCCATGGAAATCCTCCTCCTGATAAAGCGTCGTCCCGCCTGGAGTGGTCCTACTCGGCTCAAAGCGGAAAGAATGATCACCCATGAGCATCATCCAAGGAGAACCTCCACGCCACATGAATTCTGAAGGTGTGTTGATCTATGTATGTTGCGTCAGTGAGATACGAGAATGGACGCATCGAGAGTCGCACGAGTACTGTTGGCTGGAAAGTCATGCTTGTTAAAGCGACTCTGAGTTTGTCGCCCTTTTGAAGCTCGACAGGGGACTTGGATGATGGAACCTCGATGGATTTGAAATGGCCCTGATGGTATGAGGGAATGCTGGAGAAGTCGAGAAACTGCGATGACCTCGTCAGTCAGAAGCATACACAATGTATTTTCGAGAATGATGTACTGTCTGTCGCACCTGCTCAGGAGAGCGGCTGATCTCGATCTGGGTCTTTGTGATGGGCATTGCTAATGTCGGAGTAGTTGGCAGGTGAAATGTCCTAGATGTCGATACTCAGATTGAGAAGGAGTCTCTGGCAGGCGCTACAACTTTATTTATGAATACTCTATGCTACATGACAACAAATCTTTCACTGATGATATCCGCGCGAGATTGATGTTGGGAAGGTTGCGAGGGAGAATGAGGTTTCAGCTGCGGTAGATCATTCTTCCGGCTTCGTCGCGCAATTCTCGCGAGTTGGAGACGACAGCGACTGGACTCCCTTCATGCATCAGCACAGCCTCAATGTGCAATCATCTGTGATCGGTCTGTTCAGCTCGTGGACGAGATTGAAGCGAGAAACTATTACGACATTCGCGCACTTCTACATTTATCATTGAAGTCGCCAATACTGTGGTTGCAGCCGGACGACACTTCCGCAACGAGTCAGTCATGCATCCGTCTACACGCCAGTGGAAGAACGGTGGATGAACCACGGTAGACAGCAGAGCTTCTACGCAGGCCAAGATGCAGGGACATGCCACGTGTGGCGCGACAAGGCAAGACCCAACACGAGGTGGATGAACCCCACCTGCTCCTCATGAGGGGACGAGCCACACGATACATGATACCCTCGGGAATAGCAGAAGGCTACCTTTTCTCTCAAGACATCGATGCTCGAATGGGTTGGAGGTACAAAGGTAGGAAGTGTAGCTTTTATTTCGTTGAGCTACCTAAGATTTGCCCATTCCATATCGATCAACACTTCAATGGCAACCTTCAAGCTACAACAGCCAAAGAACAGAGAGCTGCTAGGAGGAGACCTCGTCGCCCAATCCCTGCGCCACTTGGGCGTAGAAGTTGCCTTTGGTCTCCATGGAGGTCATCTGGATGCCTTCCTCTTGGGTGCTCACGACGCAGGAATTCGACTAATAGACACCCGACATGAAACGGTCGCGGTACAAGCAGCAGAAGGATACGCCAAACTTTCTGGCAAAGTTGGGGTATGCTTTGTCACGGCAAACAGCGGGCGAGTATCTCATGAATTGGAAAGCTTGAGAGCGATATTGACACACACGAAACAGCTTCTCCAACGGCCTCCCAGGCCTCGCAAGTGCTTTCGCCGATCGCTCTCCCGTCTTCTGCGTGACGTCGTCCCCTCCTCTCCAAGATGCTGAAACAAACGCTCTCCAAGGCTTTCACGACCAAGTCGTAGTCGCTAAGCCTGTCACCAAGTTCGCGCACCGCGTGACGAATGCAGAAGAAATACCAAGAATAGTTGCCTCTGCGTTCAGAGCGGCAAACACTGGTATCAAGGGACCTGTCCTAATCGATTTTCCTATTGATGTATTATTCAGTCCGCCTCATATGCCAAGAATCGCGTACGGGGCTGTGGATGTACCGCTGGTAGATCCGCCAGCGCCAAATCCGGATGCATTGGAAAGGTTGCTGGCGGCGTGGAAGAGTGCGAAGAGGCCGGTCATAATCACAGGTACTGGAATTGGTGGCGCTGGAAATGCCTTCACTAAACTGGCGGAAACGACAAGCACACCCGTTTTCTACTCAAACAAGTTCAGCTCTCCCATCTCACCGGACCACGAGCTCCGCGGCGGACCAGCGACGGGACTGGCAGCTCTGTACGGCAAGGAGACCGCGGATTTCGTGCTCCTTCTCGCAGGACGAACTGGCTTCCTCTTGGGTGGCAGGAGCGGCGCCATCATACCTAGTAACGCAGTCCTGGCACAAGTCGATCTCGATGGCGCTGAGATAGGCAAAACACAACCCGTCAACATCGGTATCATCTCAGACGCCAAGCTCTTCTGTGAGGCGTTCGTGTCAAAAGCGCCCAAAGAATCCTTCGCACGCAACGAAGCCTGGATCAAGACCTGCCGCGAAATATGTACCACCGAGCCACCTTTCCTCCAAGATCCCAGGGTCCGACCGGACGGCCAGCTACATCCTTATCACGCCATGTCTGCGCTCATGAAGGCTCTTCCCCGCGACTCCATCATCATGATAGACGGTGGCGAAGCAGGCCAATGGGCCGCCATGACACTGGAGCAAGCTGCCCCTCACGTTGGCATTGCAGCACCAGGCTATTTGGGTTTCCTGGGCAATGGTTGGGGATACAGTATTGGGGCAGCAGTAGCCGACCCTTCTCGTCTGGTCGTCAATATTCACGGTGACGGTAGTGCAGGCTTTCACATCCAAGAGCTCGACACCATCGCTCGCTTCAACATGAACATCCTCACCGTGATTGTCAATAACTACGTCTGGGGCATGAGCATAAACGGGCAGGATCTAGTCTTCGCTGGCAAGACAGAAGCAAGGCCCGCAGTCAGGTTGAGTAAGGCTTGTCGATACGAAGTCGTCGCAGAAGGCTTTGGCGTCAGCGGTGCCAAGGTCACAGAGTATGAGCAGATCAATTCAGCACTCGAAGAACTCGTCGGAGGTGGGAAGCCGGGATTGATCAACATGATCGTGAGCAGGACGCCTACGACGCCGGCTACAAGGAGCATGGTGGGCGCAACAGATGATCCCAATGTGAGTACTCATCTTGAGTGAGCCGTGCTTACGGCTGTGCTAATCTGATCTCTCCAGTGGATTGTGGTGCCGTACTACGATAATGTGCCGAGACCTTGGTATAAGGACGGTGTTGCAGTGGTGAATGGCAGCTGATTGGCACAATCTGTTCGATTCTTCTAGCCACCACATCTTTCGAGTGGCGTATCGTCGCACGATATTGTGCAAGAATATTGCCGTCGACTGTTAAGACTTCTATCCACTTTTTGCCGGAATTGTGTCCATTGCTATCAGTTCGACGTCATATTTCGCACACTATTCTCCGACATTTCACTTCCCACAACTCCGCACCGCTGGTTCGGGCAATGTATCACCTCTGTACGCTGAGACTCAATGATTCACGATTAGTGTAGACATGATTGTACCTTAGCATACAAGTGTTTCTGTACAGTATACACACACCGCCAAAAGCGTATTTCACGTCTACTTGATCTTCTTCGCCTTCAACTTGATTGTTTCATCGTTCACGAAGATTCCCTTGCCCTTATACGGCTCCGGAACTCTCCACGCTCTGATTTTTGCGGCGAATTGCATCACGACTTCTCGCTCTACTCCTTCTAGCAGAATTCTTGTTGGCTGTGGCGTGCTGGCTTTGACTCCTGGTGGGATACCCAGCTCGATAGGATGCGAGTACCCGACTTTAAGAGAGACAAATTGCTGTCCAGGGTACTCAGGTTGCTTGGTAACGGCGCTCTTCTCAACGGTGGCCCGGTAGCCTACGCCCACAAGGCGCAGGATGGCGGCGTGGCCCTCGGAGACGCCGAGGATGTGGTTTTGAAGGTAAGCGCGGACTGTGCCTGTTCGTCAAGGATCTGTCAGCATATATTTGACGAAGTATTGATATAGAAACCACGCACCCCACATAGCCTTCTGCTTCTTGTCATTCTTATCCTGGATACTCAAGGTCCTCGTCCCAGCCTCCGCATCTACGGCTATGTCCACATACGAGGGTATGCGCATGCTCATCTTGCCCAGCGGACCCTCAATGTCGACTGTGCTGCCAGCCTGCGTTCGACTGACACGTGCATTGCTGCGAGATGCAGGTGCTGGATTGATGATGAAAGAAACCGTGTCTGGGACCGATAGAGGCGCTGCGCCGATTTTGGAGTGTTGGCAGGAGGTCTGCGAGAATTGTCGTCGTTGCGGTTGTTGCTGCGCGAATGCTGGGACGAGAAAGGCCGGTAGCGTGATATCGCGGGTCGAAGAGGCTGAGAAAGTGTTCGTTAGGGCGCGAGAAGTGCGTATGCAGTGTCGTGGTGATGCCATGGTCGGTGTCTTGATGTTGTCGCTGTCGACTCCTGTTTCTGTGGTGAAGTCCAAGGTCGCGCTTTCCCAATCGCAAGAAACCCGAGCGGTCCGAAGTCCGGCATTCCTTCCATTGCCCAGTCGCAGTCCGTCCCATCACTCCTTCCATCACATGCGTCCCTCTTGCCCAAGATGCGACCTTTCATCTGACATATGCCGGAGCAGATGGCAGTGCTCTCGACACGTGCTTGCCCGTGAAATCTCATGCGTCCCAGCAGGCGCATATGAGCCACCAGTCTGCTTCTCAGATGAAGAAGCTCCTATTTCACAACACCAACAACAACAACAACAACAACAACAACAACAACATCATCTGGTTCGAGATCTATTCGACGATTGCTACTTTCTTTTCTTTCGTTTAGTCAAGCGCAGTCCGTCGTATTGCCAATCGCTGATCAGTCCAGGGCTTCAACAGCGCTCGACGAGTTTTGAGGATTACATCGACACGCGCAGCAAGACATTACGATGTCGGCACGACTCGGCAGGACGACCATGACAATCATGGCTCTGCTTGCAATAAGCACCAGTGTTGCAGGTAGGAAAGAAAACCCAGCTATAAAACTCCACGCCAGTATCTTCACTGCCAATGAGCGTTTCCCTGCTTTATTTGCACCTCGCATGAAATATCACAAAATATATGCTTCGATTGTACCGACATCGAAAAGGTCAAGACACTAATGCATCGCAGCTGGCTCTCTCGCCTTCTTCCGGCCCACCACAGCAGTGGTCGAGCCCACCATTCGCCTCACAGACAAAATGCTGGCCATTCAAGAGACTATCGATGGCATCTCGCAGCAGCGAAGTTGCCAGAAATCAGCCACATTGATGCTGTTGGAATCTTGTCAGAAGCACGATGGTCGTGGGAATCCTAGCACCGGCGACGACGCTTTGGCCAAGTACGAGACTCTTTACGCCATTCGCATGACCCACTGTGATCTGGAGCAAGCTGGCCAGTCTTTGCCTTCAGCCTGCCAATACGTGTCTGGATACGACTACAATCGCCTTGCCTCAATCCCGAAGAGAGACGTCGAAGTCTGTGTCGACGCCATCTATCAAGATGCCCAGCACTGGAGCACTTTCAACACGATCAAGAATGGCCAAAAGAATGGATACTACCAATGCCACCTCATTCGCATGGAGGCGGACAAAGATGAGCAGCTTCATATCTTGAACATCATGCTCCACGCACAAGGTGATTTGAATCAAGAGTTCCGCATGCAGACTTCCGAAATGGAGACGTTGCGAGACATGGCTCGTACTGCTCAGCGGTCAATGCTGGATTTGCAGAAAGAAGTGCACGAAGAGCACAAGTTAACCCAATCGCTGGTAAAAGAATCTGTGAATGAGCTCCAGAGCAACATGCAGAATGCACATCAAGGCATTTCGTCACTTCTGGAGAGCGCCTCCATGGCTCAGAGGAACTTCGATACCTATGTCGCGGGAGTCATGGAGGTCCTTGAGCGTGCATCGAACACGGGCATTGATGTCGCTGGCGTGAGCACGGCCCTGGCCAGAATACAAGGCGACATGGAAACGATGAACTCACAGCATCAATATCAGCAGCAACTCTTTCTGAGTGAGGTTGCTCAAAAGATCGGGGAGATCTCCGGTAGCGTCGAGATCACTAATGATTTGATGAACGGCATGATGGAGAAGGCGAGGTATCTGGATGTCAGCCTGGATCTACCAGTCGACAAGATCGCTCAACTCAATACTGGCATGACGAATCTCTCCGATGCCCACGAGTATATGCAGGCTCATCTTCTCGAGATGGCCAACATGGCAGAAGCCACACGTGAGACTGTGCATAGCACTAACAAGCAGCTGGAGGAGCTCAGTGGATGGGTCATGATGGCAGGCGGCTGGATGAATGCTGTGACAGGTGGTGCTTTCTCCACCGTGGCGTCCATTCAGAACTTTGTTCTGTGGCTGCTTGCGAGTTGCTCGATCATGCTGGGTCTCTGGAGTGTCGTCGGCTGCAATCTGACAGCTGCCATCCCGTTGGCATTGGGAACTGGTATCAGTAAGTCTCATCCGCTTCCTACATTTCATGCACTTGACTCACCTATAACGTTAGTTCTTACCCGGCTCATCACATGCATGATTCCGGCTCATGACCCGAGTGGAAGCCTGCGTTTCGAGGAAGCTTCAAGCATGTATCAATACATGCTCTTTTGCGTCATCTTCCTCGCAGGCATCGCCGTCAAGACGGTTCTTGATAGATATACCTCTCGTTCTGCGCCCGAGGATGAGTTTCTGCCTTCGAAGGAATACGACCCAACCAGCCCGCCTCAACACATTCGGAAGTGGTACTATCTCTGACTCTCCTAAACGACAATCCATCGACTCATAGCTGAAGACATCATAGCAAAAGCCAAGAATGGCAACACGAACCAACATCTTTTCAAGAATCAAGATGGCACGACAGAACGACAGCAGGGATGAGAGTCCAATTTCTAGCATTTTATCGAGTCGAGATGAAGTGGCTCTGCGAGCGTATTGGGGTGAAATGTGGATGAGTATTTGGAATGTATCTCATAAAGGCATGGCTTATCACAGTCAAACAGAGATAGAAAGAGGTAAGAGATTGCTGCGAGAATCTAAGATTGCTTACGCTGTGTGGTCTTTCTCAAGTGTGGTGTGTGCCTTTCGCAAGTGGCCTCAGTTCATCATCTAGCAAAGCTACATTACCGTGAGACCACAACACAATAGTATCAAGCACTCCTCATCTTGACGGACCAGCTCCACGGTTTCTCACATGCCATGGAAACCCGCATCGTACGTTTCTTGGGCTTCGTTTCGTTCATTCTGATTGTGCCGCCATGCACAGAGGATTCGACCCGATGACCTGTGCAAAAGGCCCGTTTTCGCGGGCATCACCATGAGATTGGCCAGGCAGGTACGTTTCGATTTGTGGTGGATGGGCATACCGTAATCATGCCAGTAGCAGGGCCTATCATTCTGCCAGTCCGCGCTTTCCTTGCGGTCTTGCATCTTGTAGTTGATTGTGGCTGCTTTCATCGACGTGATCGAATGCAATCTCTACGAGACATTGCGTGCGTGCTGTGATATACACCAAAGTCCAAGTCGCTGTGGAAGCTGAATGCAATGGGTCAAAGACTCGCTGAGCAATGCTTGCGCTTGTGGCGGGCTTTTGCTTCACGGCCTTGGCCACCTCGACATCTAACACAATGCATTCGCGTTAAGCTTGACGATAGACCTGGTTGGACCGCGATATGGAGAAGGGACAACGCGAGTATGGGATGTAGATTTTGCAAGTGTGTTTCGAGATACACCGTCTTTGGCAGAAGCCATCAGGGCTGTTGTGAGATCCTCGGGAGGATGATGAAAGAAGAGCTGTGTTAGATCTTTGCTTGCTGATGCATATGAAATACATGATCGGATCCTGCTCACGAAATACAATTGACAAGTACCTACAAAACACTTCACTTGGCTTTGGCCATTGCAGCACTATCCTGTACGGAGTCAGTCACCCCGCCACTGGTACCGCCAGGATAACCAAACTTACTAGGTAGACTTGGTAGAAGTCCATCTTGAGATCGCCCTCTGCTTTGCTAAAATGCGCTCTCGCTGCCCATTCCACAGACGCTTTGCGACCATCCTTCAGCTCATAGTCGACGTCGCCATAGAGCATGATGTCGTCTGAGCCAGCTCCGAAAGGGAACAGCTTTGATGGCTTGTGAGATCGCTTGGCTACCTTCTCCCACATACCGTGGCGCATATTGATGATACCTGCACATTGAGACATCAGCACGGGCCAGAACAGTTTGTGAGCGAAAGAGTAGCTTGCCATCTCTTCCAGTGGTGGCGTTAGACGCCATGACTAGTTTGGCATCCTTTGTGAAGAAGTCCGCATACTTCTCGTGGCCATCGGGTGTGTCTGAGATCTCGTAGAAGCGTTCAAAGAAAGTTTTGATTTCGGGCTGAATCAGGTCGCCTTGTGGCACAGCGGCAGAGTATTGGCTCATTGTGCTCCGTTTGCTCTTAACCAGATGGATCCGACTCCGAAGATGATGGAATTGAGTATATCCTTGATGAATTTCTTATATCCAAGATGTGCTGCCTTTTATGAACACAATAGTGGAGAAGTTGTTCCGACGGCACATCTGCAATGGTTCCACTTTCGATCGACTTCCCGAGAATCCCAACCTCACCTCCTCTCCATTCACGGGCCGAGCACATACCTCTCCACCTGACACATTTGTCAATCTCATCATGCCGCTTCTTGTGTCGACGATGCTTTCTGCATGTTTCGTATATTTGAGGCCCGTCATGGCGACGGTCGTACAAGCCGCTCACCGCGAAATTCACAGCTCGATGGTTGACCAGTGACCACATGCTGCCTGACGCTTTTAAGAGTCAATTGCATGCCGCCACAAACACGCAAAATAGTGCGCGATGGGAGCTCGAGCGGATCCAGAGATCGAGAGTGTGTGCGTTGTGCCATGTAGCAGAACCCTAGATGGTTGAAGACAAAGTGAGCGGTGATTCACTCAGTCGCGCTATGAGCGACTCGAGGAGCGCTACTCCTCGAATGCCGCAAACACGATGATGGCTCATACGCCAGCTTGCCGAAACCGATGCCAACAGCTTCAGCATGATAGGCTCGGCTGAAGCTACGTCGTGGCGGACAGAGACAAAGGTTCCAGATGATTCCGAACAGGAGAACAAAGGAGTCCTCCGGAAAAGCTCTAGGCAGGTGAGTGAAAGGGGGAAAACCGACAATGGCGCTTTGTTGCTATAGGGCAGGATCAGTTCTGGATGCAATGCACACGGCGGTTACGAATAAGTACTGGTTTGGGATTGTTCTTCATTCTCAATACTGTACAATAAGTGCAAGCCCATTGCCTACTCATCCTTCACTTCGAGGGCCCACTTTTAAGCTCCTGCCTCCTCGAATACAGCCTTGGCGTTTGTCAGTGAAGCAAACAGCCACACTTCTGCAAGCTTGGAGCAGAATTCTTCTTGCTACAACCTCACTACCACATCAACACCTACGCACTCTCGATCGCCTAGACTCCAACCATGGCAAGCAAGATGCAGCGACTGCTGCAGTTTGGTAGTGCAGTTCTCCTGGGTAGCGGGAGTACCTATTGGTACAAAAGCTCCGGCGACCACCAGGTCCCCAATGGCGCGATCGACCACCAGGTCAGCGTCACCAGCGCCATCGGCACCTCTGCTCCTGCTGTGCCGGAAGTTCCACAGGACTTGTGGGACTCCGCCATCGCGGACTTAGGTAGCCCAGAAGAGGCGCCATTCTGCGGGCCAGAGGAATGTGAGCACATTACGTGCTCGCAGACTCTGAGCTGCCCAGACACCCCTGTCATGAGCGAGCCCTGCGAGCCAGCTGGACTGGGCACACTCGCAGCGGCCGTTCTCGTCGGGGTGTGCGTCGTGGCGCTGGTGACGGTGTGTTTGCATACCCGCCCATTCTCGGAGACATGGCCTTTCTATTCACGCGATGACTCGGGGAGCGGCGACTCTGGCGGTGGTTCTGGCGGTGGCAACAATGACGATGGAGGCTCGGGTGGACATGCGGGCAGCAAGCGGAGTGGAGATCCGAAGTCGAACACTGGACAGACAGATCAAGCCACGACAGCATCTGAGGAGGCGACACGTGAGGCCAAGAAACACAGGGCTACCGCTGCAAAGGCCGAAAAGGAAGTCGCAGACCTGAAGAAGAAACTTCAGAATATGGAAGCAGAGCTCAGAAAGCAGAAGGATGATGCCAAGAAGGCAGCAGACAACGCTAAGAAGCACAAGGACGACGCCGATGATGCCAGAAAGGCGGCTGAGAAACAGCGGACGAACAACGAATTACTGAAAGAACTTCTTCAACAGAGCATGAACGTCTCTGGTAATCGCCACGCACCTCGTGAACCCGCCAAGTTTTCAGCACGGGAGCAAAACAAAGCATGCGAGAAGGAGAAGCAAGAACTGCGCGACAAGCTCAAAGGAGAACGTGAGGAGGAGCAGGCGAAACTTCGTGCAGAGCTCGAGAAGATGTGCAATGAAGAGAAGAGCAAGCTTCAGACCAAGTACGAGGAAGAAGCGAGAGAGCGAGCGGACATTGCAGCTCGGGATCTGACCATCACTGCTCGAGACCAGACCATCGAGAGGCTGAATCAGACTATCCGCGACCGCGACCAGACTACACAGGACCTCGTTCAGGCGCCGCGATCCGTGCCATCGACGTCGGTGGCTGGCGGAGAGAACGGCAATGCAAACAACGACTCCGAAGGACAGCAACAGGCCATTCGTGACTTGGAGTCAGAGCTCAAAGACGCGAAAGCAAAGCTGCAATCATTTGAGAAGACCACAGCTGCGCTCCAAGACTGTGACGTCGCCCGAAACAAGTTGAAAGCAGACGTTGGGAAGCGAGCAGATGAGATCGCGAAGCTCAAGCAGCAGGTTGTTGGCCTCCAGAATCAGAATCGCGAGCTCGAGAAAGGACGTACACAAGCTTCCGCCAACGTCGATGAGAAGCTGGTTGACGGCCTGAAGAAGTCCTTGGAAGAGACGAAGCAGAAGCTGAAGGACGCCAAAGAAGACTTTGAGAATGTTCTCCGCGACAAGAACTATTACAAGGCAGATTTCGAGAAAGCCGAGAAGGACCTAGCCGGAGTCGAGCAAGAGCTGAAGGACGTCGAGGAGGATCTGGAAAACACGAAAGAGGAACTGGAAAACAGCAAGAAGACATTAGGAGAGACCCGCAAGAAGTCCAGAGAGACCCAGAGAGACTTGGAGAACACCCAGAAAGATTTGATCGACGCCAATCGGGCTTTGAAGCGCACCGAGCAAGATCTCAGAACCAGTCAGCAAAAGGGAGTCGAACTCAGTGCGAAACTGCAGAGCCGGAGCGAAGAGAACACCAAGGCATTGGACGACTGCCACAAGGGCAAAGCAGAATTGGAGAAGAAAGAAAAGCGGTACATCGACCGTATTAACGAGCTCAAGAAAGAGATCGAGAAGCTCAAAGTCGACATCGAGGAACTGCAGCCAACGGCGGCCGAAGAGACAGCCCATAATCTGCTGCTCAATTCCATCGTGAAGCTCAAGAACAAAATAGAAATGACGCGTAATGCCGCCGCACACGCAAGTATGACCGAGAGGAAAGTCGGAAGGGAGATCGAGAAGCTTGAGGAGGACCTGGGACGACTGAAGAAAAGGGGCGCCAGTGAGGAGCAGATCTCTGAGCTTCAGGCGAAGATTGAGGTGAAGAAGCAAGAGTGTGCCGCCAAGAAGGAGGAGCTCACTCAAGTCTTGGCCGACCATGCCACGATGAATAAAGAGGTCAAGGAGAAGGAGGCTGTGGCCAAGCAGGGCCCTAAGCAGTAGTAAGCTCCCGTAGAGACAGACAGGAATCTCAAAAGACACATGCGTACCACAACTCACCCCACTTCCACTTGCTGTTATCTTGATCAAAGCCTCAATCCGAGCTACTCTGTACTGACATGAACCTATGATCGACCGCCTCAAAATTGAGATCGCTGCTGGAAGACCTCCTTACCGCACCGCAGAATGGTAAGAGTGCCCCTATAATGGGCGAGAATGGGACCTCAAATCACTATCATAGTCCAAGTCCCGCTTGTACCTCTCGATTTAGAAGCCTCATTCCAAGCCAGTCCTTACTGATATAGCACCATTATCCACCGCATCAGGCTCGAAACCACTGCTGGAGAGTCATTCCCACGGAACTGAAAAGCGTCTCCGTTGCAAGCGTATGAGGGGTGTTACCAGGGGATATAAGCCAGGCTCCGGACATCACCTGGGAGTTGCATTGGGGCAGCATCCTCGATATTCCACAGCACGCGCTCGAGCAAGGCCCGCCCATCCCCAACGACCAAGTCTTTATAACGACTAGCGGTCAGGCGGGCTCACCAGTATTAATCAGGGGTATGTGTATACGTTAAGATCTCAAGTCCATGCCGATCTCCAACGATCACGATCACCATTCGACAGCAACCTTGTGTAGATAAGCAGTAAAAGCCGAGTGGACACGCATCTGGTTTGACATTCGCAACGTTCGACAGCCGTTCCTTCCTTCAGTAGTGGGGTTTTTCAGTCTCTTGAGCAGCGTACGTGAACGTGTTGTTATCAGAGGTGTTGTCGTAGCGAAAGCTCGTTCGCGTGGGGAGTCATGGACCCACCAGCGATGTTTACAGATGGAAGGAATCTCTAGCGAAGTCATGCGTTCAGAACGATACCAAGACCGAGCAGCGGTGAGATAGCATAGTCTCTGCTCTCCCGTTGTGGAAGAGATGATTTATAGAAAGAGAACGCCTCCCCCGCTGCCTCTTCAACATTAGGGAAGCTGAGTTGTTCGTGATATGATGCTTTCGATACAAACCAAGACAGGAGATTCCTCTTACTACGCCTGATATTTCAAACGACGAACGTCCGAGCGACGATGAGGTAGAAGCATGGGCTTCGCTTGGTCGTTGTAGAGGAGGTGAAGTTCTAAAGGAATCCGCCCCTACGAAGACCAGCAGGTGAAGGTCAGGACTCCAAGGTAAGGAACAACACATGCCAAGAAGGCCCATCGATTTTACTGGCTACACACAAGAGATCAGAGGCCTGGGATGATGAGAGTACGGTGAGGTTGTGTTAACGGTCACTTCTTATTTCATGCTGTATCAAGTTCTATGCACCGATTGTATTTCATGCTCTGTACTAGACCATCGACGCACGCCAAACTCACAGCTTTACCCTTTCGAGTGGAGCGAGACGCGATAGTGTCGGCTCTCGTGAACGAAAGCATATGGATCCTGGCGAAAAAGCTGAAGCGGTCCGCCCGAGCATTCCCAAGACAAAACGCCAAAGGAAGCATAACCTCCAGGACAAAACGTCCGAAGAGGCGGGTTTCTCGCTAGCTAGTATTGTTCTTCGCACATAGACACATTGAAACGCCATTGAGTCCACTAAGTGGGGTGATCCAACTTAAAGAGTGCGTGGTAGAAGTGGTGAGTGTGGAAGGGAGGGAAAGGGACCTACTGGGTCATGGGTTTGGAAAGGTGAAATTGAAGGCGACGTGCGAAGGGACAAGAGTTTTTCGTTCCGCTTAATCGCCTTCGTCACCATCATCATCATCTGCTGCACCCGGCACATCCAGAGGCACATCAAGAACACGCTCGCCAGCCGACTCCAACGTCCGTCTGCTCCAAGCGCGAACGCCTTTCCATATGGCGAAGACGACAGTGGCGACGCCGATGGCAACGGTAATCCAACTGAGCTGATTGAGGCGATCTCGACCAGTTCCACCCACGGCGGCTCTTCCCCAGCCTGTGCCTCGAGTATTGAACCAATGGAACGGTGATAGTGAGAACAAGAATTTGGCGAAGCCTAGTAACCCAAGTGATGCCATTCCTTTCGCCATGTGCTCGTACCATGTGACGGCCTCATCTTCCCAGATCAGGGAACCGGATTGACCGCTGCTGGCGCTAGCGATGGTATGCACGGGATCCACATATATTGCAATTATAGGATCGGCGACAAAGCCAAGAATGAAGATTGCAGAGACGAAGATGAAGAGCGTCAGGGAGAGCTGGGCCGCTGTCGAGCTGATCCAACTAGACCATGTGAGTCGTCGCAGGCGGTACCTGTAACGACACGTCGGACACTCCCAGTAATTCCTCTTCTGCAGCGGGTCTGCTCTTCTCCAGGCGTTCAGGCATCCTTCGTGCACGTATTTCTGGCTGCCTTTGCATTTGCAGGGGCTGAGGAGTCGCCCGCCGTCTTCGCTCTCATATATCACACGGGGTTCAGCCTGTAATGATGTGGGGAGCGAAGACTCCGCCGGCTGATGGAAGGTGGGCTGTACTATCTCCAAGCAAATGCGGCATGTCCGTGGTCGATAGTGACGTCTGCGCTTCGGCGGAGGCTCTGAGGATGCATGCTCTGGCTGTGCGGTCTCCGGCCTGGCATGTGGCTTGCGGGTGGACGTATCAAGGCCGGCGGTTGCAAAGGACGAGTTGCTGGTATCGTTTTCTGTCTTGAATGAGCCTGGGACGTCAGCTGGGAAGGACCAGTCGGCGCCGGTCGAGAAGGCGGCCATGCTGGGTATCAATCTATCGATGAGAACGGTGCAGCGACGGTACTTATACTGATGGATGAGTGCTTTCAAGGCGCATCTTGAGGCGCAGAATGAGACGACGTGCCGTTGTTGCGTAGCTTCTTTGATGACACCAGCCAGATCTGGTGAGGTGGAGAAGGACGGCTGACTGATCCAGAATATGGATGCCTCAGGTGTGCAGGAAGCTCGACGCGCATCGAGCAGCCGCCTGAGAGCTTCATCGACTGCACATTCACATTCGCACTCGACATACTCCAAGCTCCACGACTCCATCTCTCATCCCTCTTCAACCTCTACGACTCAAATCCGAATCGCCAGACGTAGATCCATCTAGACGACCAAACCGCTTTCCCACCTCAGGCCAACATGGCCGACCGATACTCCTTCTCCCTCACCACCTTCTCGCCCAGGTATGCCTCTTAGCTTGTGCGACGTGTGGCGATGCATGCTAACAGAATGGCAGTGGAAAGCTGGTACAAATCGGTAACAACTATCATGCCTGCCTCAGCCATTAACACACACTAATCCTACCAGAATATGCCCTCAACGCAGTCAACCAAGGCGTAACCTCGCTCGGCATCAAAGCCGCCAACGGGATCGTCCTCGCAACCGAAAAGAAAGCATCCACACCCCTCATCGACGCCTCTTCGTCCTCCAAAGTCTCTCTCATCACCCCCAACATCGGCATGGTATACTCCGGCATGGGCCCCGACTACCGCGTACTCGTCGACAAGGCCCGCAAGGTCAGCCACACGGGATACAAGCGCATATATAACGAGTACCCGCCCACCCGGATATTGGTGCAAGATGTCGCGCGCGTGATGCAGGAGGCGACGCAGAGCGGTGGTGTGCGGCCGTATGGTGTGAGCTTGCTGATTGCCGGCTGGGATGAGGGGGTAGAGCCGCAGCAGGAGGAGAAACAGGCAGAAGAAGACATGGCTGTAGATGAGGATGAGCAGAAGAAGAAAGTCTCGGGCAAGACGGGTGGCATTCTGAAGGGTGGTCCTAGTCTGTACCAGGTCGATCCGAGCGGAAGCTACTTTCCTTGGAAGGCGACGGCGATCGGCAAGAGCGCGACAAGTGCAAAGACTTTCTTGGAGAAGCGGTATACGGAGGGCTTAGAGCTGGAGGATGCGGTGCATATCGCGCTATTGACGCTCAAGGAGACGATTGAGGGTGAGATGAATGGGGACACCGTCGAGATTGGTATCGTAGGGCCGCCTGCGAACCACCTGCTTGGGTATGAGGGCGTGGAGGGTAAGCTTGACCAACCTACTCCCAGCTGAATTACTGTAATGACTGCTAACATGTCTCCAGGCGCTGTCGGACCACGCTTCAGAACGCTCAGTCCTCAAGAGATCGAGGACTACCTAACCAACTTGTAGAATATACCCTAACCATCAGAGCACGCGGCATGCATTCAACGGATTCATGTGCCGCTTGTCCCGGATACACGTATGTATGAACAAGAGACATTAAACGACGCCGTCCAGTCTTCTTCATTACTGGCCGTTCCATCATGCTTCATGTACTCATCACTCATCACTCATCTACGTCCATGGCCAAAATATCAAGCTTCCGCTTCCTAGCCCTCTCCCCATACCCAAGCCTGCTCTCTAGGATGGCACAAGCCTTATACGCAGCCTTAGCTTCCGCTTCCTCTCGACTTTCACACTCACCTACTTCCACGATCTCCTCGTCCCCTACTTTCACCAAACACCTCACCATCCCGTCTTCCCCTTTCCCACCAACGTACCTTACGGCCTCCTGATCCGCCACCATGCCCAATCTTTCCTTCGGATGGATACACTCCACTTCGTCCTCCAGAGTCCTCTTCATAGCCTTGAGGATCCCCAGTTTCTCGACGAAGCTTTCGCAAACGTCAAGTGAGCCTCTGGTATCGATGAAAAGAGCGCCGAGTACAGATTCGACCATATCGGAGAAGAATTTGGGGACATTGAGGGCGAGGAGGAGTGGCCAGGGGTATTCCTTGTCGTTCTTCAGGGCTTTCAGGATGGGTTCGCGAAGAGTGACGAACGTTTCAAGCGCTCTTTGGCGGGAAGGGAGGAGGGTATTACTGGCTCGGAGGAAGTCGTGAAGGTGAGCAGCTCGTGCAGTTTTTTGGATGATGGGTGCCGCCGACGACGACCCGCCTTTTATCACGTCAGATTCCTCGTTCTCGATGGCGTAGTTCATGCAGCAGAAGCCAAGGAAGTGGCTGTTGACAAGAACTTCGTGAAGGCGATGTAGTTCCCAGTGCTTGAGCTTACGCGGATGTGCGAAGAGCTTGGGCGTGATGATAACATCGAGCACGCTGTCGCCCAGGAACTCGAGTCGCTCGTAGGAGAGACCAGTGCGATTGTATGGGAACGAAATGTGGGTTATGGCTTCGACGAGGAGGGTCGGATGATGAAAGGTGTGGCCTATAAGGCGAGAGAGGAGGCTCAGGTCGGTGTATTTGGTCGGTCTGAGGTCTGAGACTAGAAGATCGAAGCATTGTGAAGGTGTGTCCCATCGTTCCGATGGAAGGAGAGTCGCAATGCATGTGAGCGCTTTGGGCAATCCGCCATCCACGTACGCTGCGCCGATAAGAGCTTCGACGACGTCTGCGAGAGTCTTGCTAGACATTTCTCGTGTCCCGGGCTCCTGCTTCAGCAATTCTTGAACGCTGGGAGGACGCCACCTGCTGCCGGTGAAAGCCTTTGTCAGGATGAGTTTGTCCAGTCCTGCTTGCAATGCTGCTCTCGCCAAGTTATCATTGCGGACAACACGATCTCGCTCTAGTGTGAGGTATGCTTCAGGCCAATTGGTGTGTTGCGAGATCACTTGCAGCTCAGTATAGTGCTTCAAGACAGTATCTCCCAGAAACTCTAGCCGATTGTAGTCGCTCGCCTCACCCGAAGAGGGCGAGCTGATGGCTTCTAGTAAAAGGCTGATATCCTTGATACCAACTGGTCCTAGGAGGCCACGTTGTAGTTCCGGTACCAGGAATGCAAGCTCCATACGATGTAATATCGAAGGCAGAAATGCCGATAAGATGGCATACTTAGCAGGGAGATTACTGATAGTACAGTCTGTCAAGGGGAATGTATGTGTCGCGGTATTGGCCGGCGCCATATTGGTCTCTGGGATAAGGTGCAGGAAGTCCTTGCGCTTCGGAAAGCGGTTTACGACGACATCTTCCACTGGGAGCGCGCCGTCGCTTTGCACAGTCTGTAGTCCTTGGAAGAAGAATGAGCGTCCAGTTTGGCCGCTAACACTGACGAGGCCAAGCTCCAAAGGTTGACGGCCGTCGAGGGACACTTTCGCAGCGTTATGGACGCCAACACATGACTTGAGCCAGTCGTCGGAAATGGGCGTGTCTTTGGGTGCCAAGAGAACTGGGAGGTCCACAGCAGTGCTACTCATCCTGTTACCATGAACAGCACGAAGAAGCAAATCCGTCCAGCTTACGAAGAGGGAACGATCGGAGTCGTTCAGGTGGGTGACACCACGGCGCGAAGGATGTATAGCGATATCGTAGGTGTCGTACTCGTTCCAGTACAGCTTGAATGTGTCGACCACAGGAACTTCGCACGGCGTCCATATCACCACTTCCACGATGAGACTACTGCGCAGCATGACGGACAGAGAGTACTGACACCACTCTTCTTGGCTCGGCTTGACGTCAAGCCAGAGACGTTTCCAAAATGGCTCGCGTTCTGACACTTGAAGAAGCGAAGGCTGATCGAGGTGCTGCTGTCCTATAGCCGGGCCGTAGTCTTTGATTAGTGGAAGAAGGTTGTCGTTGACCAGGCCAGCTTTGTGTAGAGCGACGTAGGCTTGAAAGGCAGCGTCTTTGATAGCAGATATCTCGGAAGACCGCGCTTGCGAGCATGTGGCATGTCGTAGATCCGGATGCACAAACGCTGGCAGGTCGACTGTTGCTATCCACAATCTCTCTACCATAACTTCATTCGTGTCAAATTCAGGCCGCGTATCGACATAGTTGCTGACCTGGGAAGTGCCGACATCACAGAAATGATAGAGGTGTGACTTTGCGTTCTCAGAAGTGAGCAGAGCGCCCGTGCTGGCTACTCGATATGACAGCTCATCCACATCGTCATCTCCAAGTTGTTCTACGACTTGGCGACCGTCGTCCGTATACGCGTGCTTCATTTGCGTTTCGAGAGCGGTCCAGTCCTTCTCGTTTCTCTTCAAGTCGTCCCGTGAGGCGAACAAGATGTACTTGGAGTCCTTCTGGCGTGCTCTGCCGCGCCGTTGAACGAAAGAGACCAGATTCTTTGGCGAGTCAAAGCACACCACGAGGTTACACGCAGGAACGTCCAGGCCTTCTTCAAGCACATTCGTTGCGATCATCAGGTTCTTTTCGCCGTTTCGAAAAGCCTCCAGGTCCTGCTCCTGCTCCTTGATCGCCATAAGATCTGCAACAAATACCTTGCGTTTGGCTGAGTTCGAGGTTCCCACGAACGTCGCTATGCCATATGCGGCAGCAATCTCGGGTGTTTGTCTCAGTAGGTAGGCGAGTGCCGTCACTTGCGCTCGTTGTTCTACGAATATTATGCCCCTCGAGGCAGTATCGGCATGCTGGAGAACGGCCGTCAGCTTTGTAGCCTTGTCTGTTCTCTCGCTGTTTGTGTTGACCTGAGCTGGTGCTGATCGGCAGGCGTATTCCTCAATAGAGTCGAAAATGCGATTGAGATGGTCACGCTCATTCATGGATAGATCTGGCATAAAGGCTGCGACATCAGACATGGCTTTTGTCCCCTCTCTAAAATTGGCGACACAGGTCGAGATGTACCATCTGGCCTATGTATGTCAGTCGAGCAACGCAATTGCGCTCATCATTGACAGCACTGACCACAGAAGACCCAAGCTGAGAGGCTATGTTGCACGCCCGGATATCGAGAGCGCGTAATTGATCAAAAGTGTATGTCTTGCGTTTCGTGAGAACTTTACTTAGTGACTTTTGCGACCTGATATCATCTTGCTGCCTCAGTTCCAGAACGTATGGATCAGCCTCGAAGTCGTACGAGCGCACAGCTTGGCACAGTGCATGACAGAGTGAATCAGATGGCGTCGATACATCGTCGTAGGCGATGACCTGGACTTCTGGAGGGTTCACATGCGCCTCGAGGTCGATGCGATGCTTCTTCGGTGTTACAGCAACACTGTCGAGGTTTCGCTCGATCTGCCTGTTCTCGACTTCTGCTTAGCGTCTTCGGGTGAGAGTCCCTCGATCGACATACTCAAGTGTGCCTCTTTTGGTACTTCTCACAGGCGAGGCTGACAGGCCTAGGATGTCCGGCACTCCACTTCCTCGTTGTTTTGCTGGGTGATAAAAGTTCTGCATTATGGCGTTCATCGGATGGCCCTTGTTAGCATTGTGAGCCTCGTCAAAAATGAGCAGCGAGATTCGAGATAGGTTTATAAAGCCATGGGTGAGGACGTCAAGCAGTACTGCAGGTGTGCCGACCACGAGTCTGATATCTGCCAGGGCTGCGTCCCACAGACGCTGATCCGTCCATTTGTCGACACCGTCGTTTCCAGTTAGACTTCGTATATGATAAGCCGGCAAATTTGCGCGCAATACTTCCGCCTGCTGAGTACTGAGAGCGACAGAGGGGGCGAGGAACCAAACGAGCTACGAATCGTATGTCAGCCACTATGTGCATATGTCGTTAAGAGCATTTGAAGAAGCTGTCGCTGCTAAGACGTGGTCCTACCTTGCTGCTGTCCGTGCTTTCCAGAGTCGTCAAAATTCGCGCAATGGCAACGTGCGTCTTTCCACTACCAGTGTCCATCTGCGAGATTGTCAATGGGCTCTTATGCCATCTCGTCACTCGTGGTAGACACTGGCGGACATACAGCAACAATGACGTTCTTCTGCAAGCTTGCCTCCCACATCTCGAGCTGATATGAGCGTAGTCTGACACCCGAAGGCGCTTCAGCTATGTTATGAGCAGGCTCCATGGTTGAAATGAGAGCGGCGTCGGCGCAACGTGTAGGAAGGAAATTTGTATGACAAAAGGAAAGGGCTTCATATACTACTGCGCCGTTGGTACAGACACAGACATGTGACTCCGGAGTCACTGGCCATAGCGATAGTGATAGCGTCGCGAAGCATGCAGAAGTGGGAGACGGAAGTGTGCATGTGAAGTCGTACCAAAGGAGGTATTAATTTATGACTCCTGCCACGACTTTTGATCTCTACCATCGCGTCACAATCGCGCCTAGTCTCTACCTCCTGTTGCCCATCTTACCACAACAACGGAAGTATATGTACATACATCATGACTGTTGCAAGTGATGCAATGGTACCATCAACTGCGACACCTGTGAGACCTCCCGCACATGACCGCTCGCATCTATAGGCTTGCCCCGGACGGCCCATTGAACCACATCTCTTTTGTATCAATTTCTGTACGGAAAGGTCGAATGGTTGAGAACGGAGTCGCGGATATATCCATGATCATTTTTCTACCAAGCATACCGGGTGCATCCCAGGTGGAGCTCAGGGGCATACTATTCATCCGTACGGAAGTGTATTGATGCTCGTGGAGCAGCACAGCGCCTCTACTTTTTCGCGCAGGCTGCCTACCTTGCATTGAGGAGCTCCAGGTTTAGCTACATCGCATGCCGACCCCAGCCTGCGAGACCGACGCATAGGCTATTCGCGTATAATGCACCGCATGGTACAGTCAAAGCCCAGCTTGTGGTGAATTGCAAGTGCTACGAGGACTGCTAGGCGTCCACATCGTCCCGACCCACCAGCATGAGTCTACGGTTATCTTTGCTCAACCCGCATGAGCCGTGAGCAGTCAAAAGCGATGCCGTCCGCCAGGCACAAAACCACGAGCTGATGAAGCTTCCCAGATTGTCGGAATTGTAACAGAAGACGATTACGCTTCGATCGCAGTCTCCCCACCTGCAAGAAGTACCAATGGATTGCGTTGTTGCATTACACTCTTGCTGACACGCATTTCAAGGTGCCAGCTCAAGGGCCTTGACTGTCCTGGTCAAGGACTGCGTATCCGCTGGGGAGCTGGTATTGCTTCGCGCGGCAGACTCAGCACGAAGGCAGTAGCTGTGGCCGCCAGCTCGACCCAGAGACTCGATTCTTCAGCAATGGCATTGCTGACTCGGGAAGAAGTCTGACCGATTGACGGCGTCCGAGTCGAAGTAGGGTCTCAATTCGGTCTTGATCTGTGCCGCGAGCTCCTTTGACACAATATTCTCGACGATGACCCCACCGTCTCGCTCAATGATGGAGACTAGTAGGTTAGTCGTCGTGGCAGGATCCCTCGCATCGAATGGGGCTATCGATGGTTTTGGATGGAAATGCACTTGATCGAGCATCCTCCTGCTCCGCAGCGGATATGTCCGGAAAGCCAGCAAATGCGATAAGGCTCATCTTGCTCAGGGGTGGTTTGAAAGACAGATGATAAGAAGACACTGATTTCGCACCCAGAGCAGAGGCTGATCCGAAAGACCGCGTGCGATATCGAACCGCGCTTTGTAGCAGAGCTTGTCTACCTTGAACAGCATGCAAGAGTTGCGAATTTCGAAAGTCTATTTGACTTGCTGCCGTCATATCTTCATTGTCAGATTCCAGCGAGGTCAAGTCTCAAATCGGGTTGCGAATATCGAAAGGTCATGACGACCGAACGAATGCCTGACCACGTCTTGCGCCCAGTTCTCCATCGAGCTTCACAACGAGTATCTATATTGGATCTTATGTCAGACTATATGTCTACTTGTAGAGGCACGCGCCACCGGATGAGCACGGAGTCTGCATAACATGCCATATCTGGATGCTCGAGATGGCAACGAGTGATGAACGACATGAGTACTTGCTCCGCCTTCGAGAATAGAATTTCTACTGCTGGAAAAGAAGGTGACTGCGCAGTCTCGGCGACACGACCTCCAAGACGACACTCCACCTGCCAGTACTGAAGAGGTACTACGCCACCAAGGATTGATACCTCGCCAGGAAATCGTCGAGTTATTCCAGTGCAGACTTCGACGGCAACAGCTCGACTAGCATCTACGCCGACTGCAGTGAATCCACCTGGGGGACATACAGACTGCACGTGCCCGGCACGAGCGACACTGTGGCAGGAAAGATGAGTCATGCAAGGAGTTTCTGACTTGCATCGAGTCTTGCTAGAGGGGCATCAATGGCTATTGCAGAAGTGCTTTTCCTGCGGCGTGGGGGTAGGATAGGCCAATTTCTGCAGACAGTGTATGTCAAGTCGGTCCTGACTGACTCCTTTGGACTTGAGTGGGTTCTCCCGGTATGACTTGCCGGTATCATCCATGTGTCTTTGTGGCCCGGCACGCAAATCCGGAAAGCTGGGAAATACATGTACCCCACTTCATCTCGAGTGTGACGCAGCAATAGTGAAACTTGGGGAATTAGCTTCGTCTCGCACGAGCACATCGGATGTGAGTAGCTCGCCAGGCACTGCGCTGATCCGTGCTTTCCGTTCCTCAGGTAGTATCGTTGCCACGACTCAACTCCGACTTCAGGCGGGAAGGATCGGTTCCCGCATGAGGTCAATGCCTGTCTCGCGGGAAACGAGTGGCCTCCGATACTGATTGCCGTGTTGTGTCCGTATTCACGTCAGTCCGTCGCGACGAGGTAGGGAGCTAGCTCTCTTTCTTCCGCAATGCCTTTCTGGCACAGCTGAACGGTCTAGTCCTTGAGTGAAGCGTCACGTTACAAGCCATGCCCCAGAGCTTCGCAATTGGCCAAGCGAGCCGCCTGACCGCAGCCGTACCTTTGTATTCGTGCGGGGACGGTAAACAGTGTAGAGGCAGAGGTGCTTGCTTGCTATCCTCGCGGCTTCGTGAGCAACGTGCTCTGCTGCTTACCACGGATGTGCAGGATCTCGTCGGAGCTACATCTACCTGCGCTGGCCGGAGAAGCTATTTGCGATTAGCTCATTGAGCCTCTATTTTATTACAGTGAGATTCTGCTTCCTTAATCTCTTGTCAAAGAACGCTCTCGAAGCGAGTCACCAACGGTTCAAGCGGAGGAAGCCGACATTGTGGGGTAAACCACTCCGGGATCAAGTTCAGGCAGTGCTTTTGTCCCCCACCACAAGTGAGTGTTGTGTTGCGATTCCTATTGGACGAGGTCGACGAATGCTCTCAATGCACAGCCAGTGTTTGCTGCATGCCCAATAATCAGGATATACCTGCGGCAAATACAAGGATGCATATGTCCTCGCCAACATTCAATGTAGTCCTCCAACGTAGAACGAACCATATCTGACACATCGAGCAGCTCTTGAAGCCTGTACTTCCTCGGCCACACACATCCATAACCTGCTGTTCCCCTCTCTTCATCAGCATAGCCGGTCGTACACAAACTTACCTGGATCTTTGGGAAGAGCTTGCTTAAACATGAGTTCTCTGGTCGAAGCGGCGAAGCGAAAGCTGACGCAGTCCAAAGAGGTCGCCGCTGATGCGCCTGCTGCCATGCAGAAAGCCTCTGAGAACCCTCAACAAGCCACGCGAGACTTTCTGCATAGCCCTTTCATGCGAGCGGCACTGCCATTTGCCAATGGCGGAGCAGCTGGAATGGTCGCGACATCCTGCATCCAGCCTATTGATATGATCAAGGTCAGGCTACAACTTGCTGGAGAAGGCGTCAAGAGCGGACCTAAGCCAACACCACTTGGCGTAACGCGAGAAATTATCGCCGCCGGGAAAGTCATGGACCTCTACACTGGACTGTCTGCGGGTCTCTTGCGACAGGCGGTGTACACAACCGCGCGACTTGGCTTCTTTGATACTTTCATGAAGTCGCTCAGTGCCACGGCGGAGAGCGAAGGGCGGAAGATTGGTTTCAAAGAGCGCGCCGGGGCTGGCCTCCTTGCAGGCGGACTGGCGGCGTTCGTTGGCAATCCCGCAGACTTGGCCCTGATCCGTATGCAGAGCGATGGTTTGCGGCCTAAGGCGGAAAGAGCAAACTACAAGGGTGTCGGCGATGCTCTGGTCAGGATTGCGAGGAATGAAGGAGTGCACCGATTGTGGGCGGGCGCGTACCCCACAGTCGTACGTGCAATGGCGCTGAACTTCGGACAATTGGCTTTCTTCTCTGAAGCGAAAGCGCAGCTCAAAGACTCTTCACTCGGGCCCAGAGCGCAGACTCTCACGGCGTCGGCCATCGCTGGGTTCTTCGCCTCGTTCTTCAGTTTACCCTTTGACTTCATGAAGACGCGCCTCCAGAAGCAGCAGCGGCGACCTGATGGCACATTCCCATACAAGGGAATGTTCGACTGCTTCCAAAAAGTGATCCGAGAGGAAGGTCCGCTGCGTTTCTATCGCGGCTTTGCGACATACTATACGCGCATTGCGCCGCACGCCATGGTCACTCTCATTGTGGCCGATTACTTGAACTTCATCACCAGATGAGCGTATCGCATGCGGTGTCGAGGAGTCTGCGGGTGCATATATATGGGAGATGGACCTGCTGTTGTCGTAGACGGGTCAACTTGTTGTACATGGAGTCCATAGTCTTATACCTATGCACGCTGATATCGATAAAGTGTTGTGATTGTTGTGGTGTGAGTAAAATTTGCTTGTGAGGCCGGGGGTGCTTTGGCTGACTTCACCTTACTAAGCCCCACCGACGCGTCTTCCAGAACGCGTGCACTTTCGTCTATAGACTACATACGCTCAACACTTACGACATCATGAACTTCTCGCAGTCTTCCCGCTCACGACAAACAACGGCCGGACCGACACCGCGCCGCTCTGGCGCAATCGAGCGGCCTACGCCTGGGTCATCCCGACAGACAGCCAATGCATCGCGAAATACTGCGGTACTGCCCACCTACGAAGCGCCATCCTTTACGCTAAATCCAGCTGGCCAGCGTGCGCTCGCTACTTTGTTGCGTAGCCATAACGTTGGCAAGCTCAGCCAGACGATCACCGATGCACAACAAGAGCTGGGCGCGACGGCCTTCCAGATCAACGATCGACTAACCGAGCGCGCCCTCGCTCTCGAAGGTGCTCGCAGCAAGCGCCGCCGGGAAGACGAGGACGATGCCGACAATGATGACACAGGCTTGAATGACCTCGAGAATGAACTGACTGCCATGCGTGAGAAGGTGGAAAGCATGACGAGCCGCATGGAAGACGTGACGCGCAGATTGATCGATGGAAAGCAGAGCGTACAGTGGATAATTCAGTCCGTCAATGCCACAGCAGAAGATGCCAGAAACAATGCCAGTACACAAGTCAGCACGCAAACTTTGCAGACACAGCGTACGAGGCGCACGAGGCGTGCTGCTGATGACGAAAGTGAGGAAGACGAAGAAATTGAGGACTTCGAGCCCACTGATCCGGGCGCTGCTACACAGCCGGATCGAGCTCCATTGAACGTCTTCAAAACGCGCATGGACAACGCAAAGACGCGATTTCAGAGCGGTACATTAGCTCAGCGCTATGCCCAAGACAATGACTACATCAACTTCCGCCGCACAGTGCACGATGCGACACATCCAAATGACGAAGTCCCTCTTCCACATCCAGACTCATGGTTCAACGACGACGGGACCGTGGCTCCTCCGGGTCAAACCAGGCTGCAGGACGGCGACGCCGAATCCGACGATGACATCCGTGTCGATAGAATGAATATCAGCACGAAATGCGTCCTCACCTTGAAGGAGTTTGAAGATGTGGTCTCATCGAATGTGTGCAATCACAGTTTTGAGAAGTCGGCCATACTTTCCTTGCTCGGCAGAAACTCAGAGGTGCAATGTCCTTTTGGCGGCTGCAATCAGATGCTGGCCAGGAGCAATCTCAAGGTCGACCCGGTCCTTGTTCGGAAGATCAGGAGGCTGCAGAAAGCGAAACAGACACAGGAAGATGCTAGCGATGACGATGACGAATTCGGTGGCGGCACTCAAGGAGCTGCTCACATGCTCATCGACGAAGACGACGACGATACAGAGCTAGATGCGAACAGAGTCAACGTCCAACCCACTCCGATGAAGCGAGAGCCGAAAGCGACAGCCACCCAAGGTCCAGGGCCATCTCAAGCTCCGCGTGCGACGCAAGTCATCGACCTGGGCGATTCCGACAACGACGAAGATGAGACAATGGAGGACGATGAGTCCCAAGTTGAGTAACGCGACAAGTGCATTTCGTCCGCCGCCGATACTGGATCGCGAAGTCTATGTACAGTAAAAAGTTCGTGCCACATCATTGAATTACCTTGGTCCCATCGCATGACGTTCGCTCAAAACAAAGCTGCAGCACTATCGCTTGGTATCAGTTCCCGCAAGTTTCTGCGTCCAGCCCTGCTGCGCAAAACTCTTCTGCGGATTCGAAGTCTGCGATCGACCTCCTGTCTGTCCCTTCTCCACATCCTTCACCTCCACCACCATTCCTCTCTTGTGTCCTTTCCTAGCCGGTGTGCTTTCCAGTTGCACGCCAGCACGCTTGGATCTTCGATCTGCTGCTGCATCTGCTCGGTCACGACCTGTGATGCGCCTGGATGCATGTCGAAGGGAGGCGCGAATGCTCCATTGCCGGCGCTTTGCCATGACGAAGAGGACTGTCGTGGCCACTGTGCAGAGGTCAGACTTGGTCAGTTTTCTCTGTAGAGCTCGACTCGCTTACCTCCAAATATGACCACCGCTACTACGACCACAATGATAGCTACCAGGCCTCCTGTAGAAAGAGTGAACGAGCCACCGTGACCGCCGGATGCTCCTGCGTCCGTGTCTACGCTTGAGCCATCATTGCCGTTTCCGTAGATGCCGTTGCCGCTGGATTGTCGGACGGTAATGACCGACTTGAGAGAGTGCAAGCTCAGCGCCGAGGCCAGGGAAGAGTTGAGAAGGGTCGAGATCAGGACCGCATAGTATATGGCGATAGCCATGATGGTAGTGTAGAAGGAGGCGTGTCGCTCAGCTTAATTTGCGGGTTACTTTGCTCACCAGAGTCTGGTACGTTGATGCTCGGCGCAAGAAATCACACAAGGGATTAATCTGAGAAGCACCGATTGAATGGAAAAGCACAAATCGAAGAGATAAAGGTAAACAATCACCTTGGTCGTGCCCAGCACGGCGAAAGAGTCTGGGGGAACAGGACGAGGACGAGGACGAGAACGAGGAAGAGGAAATGGAAATGGGTGATGAACGCCAAACGTACAGAAGCGCCAGGTTGGAGGTGTGACGGCGCTTCCAGCACATTCACCTGTCCTATCCTGTCGAATTGACAGTTCCATGTTGGGCAAGTCGGACAGTGTTTCCATCTGCTGCAGAGACCAATGGCATTGCAGGACACAGTCGAGAGGAGCTGAGGTCGGGCGGCTAGTACGAGAGGCTAGATGAGGGAGGGGGACAAAAGGTTTGATTGGACATGTAGCTAACTAACGTCAATCACGCTTCTGTAGCTTCTCTCTCCTTGTGCTCGTTAAGTTTGCGCGTCCATGATGTGGAGAGTCTGACGACGGCGTACTGATTACACTGCTGCGTCAGACAAGCAAGACTATGAATGTTTGCTCGTAGCCGCGCCCGAACTCGCTGGTATTGCAGCCGGTACCGACAATAAATATCGAGGCTGCTTTAGGCTTGCCATTGCAGAGATCTCACATGAGTGAGAGTCGCGCCCATCGTCTGCAAATAATCGTCGTAGCTGGTACATGGTTGGCCGTACACGCTGTGAGACGAGGACCATGCCGGATCAACACAATGGGCGAAGGCGAGTTCTGCTGCGGCCGGTAGGTCGCCTCGTGAACCACGAGCTTAGCAATATTGAATTCAACCAGGAGCTAATTGAAGATTCACCTTGGTCGCTAGAATGGTGCTCAAGATATGGAGGAAGCGAGAGTTTTCACAAAAAGACTGCTTTTGGCCCCAAGGAGCAGGCTCTCGTTCCACTTCATCGGGCGGGCTGTTGAGCACAGAATCATGATTCCTCATCGTGAATGAAGTACACTTCCGTCTTCACAGCACACAAGTACCTTCCGTCGGTGTCGGGAGATGGGTGTGTATGATTGCCTGGAGTGGTCCATCGCGACTTCCTCTCTGCAAGTGGCAGGCACGGCGTGGAACTTGCCACCCCAGGGCGGTGCTTCCTCGCCTCCAGCACTTCACCTCCTCACATACGCACGAAGCGTAATTCCTCGTATACTGAGGCCTACAAGTGGAACACCTAAATCGCCCTCATCGTCACCATCAGCTGCTGACCAGTCTGACGAATTGACGAGGATAGGCCCAATGGCCGACATCAGTGTGGACCACGTCGACGGCGAACACACAGAAACCAGAGCCGAGCATCGCGGGGAGCAAAGCGGCGCGGAGTCCTTGGGAACGTTGACCCTTCATCAAGTGGGCGACATGATGTTGCTCAAAGGTACAGATGCTCTTCATGATCATCTGAACGACCAAGGTCTGCTTCCTTCTTACGCGTCTAGAGGGCACACGCTGATGTTCTGTAGTTGCAACCGGAGACAATCACATTGAGAATGCTACACTGCATGCTCAGGGTGACCAGGTCATGCAAGAAATGACTACGCTGCAACAGAAGCCGAAGAAAAAGAAAAAGGTGAAGAGGCTCGTCAAGAAATTGTTACAGGGTCCAGGACAGGAAAGCAGATTATTGCAGCCACACATCGAGGGAGAGGCCGGTCAAGGGCCCGATGACCGAGGCTTTATTGACAAAGACTTCAATAATCAAGGCTTCGACATGGACCGGGGCAATCAAGTTGATCAAGTGGAGACTCATGATGTCCCAACTGACGGTGCGCATTACGCTGTACGCTTGGAACTGCAGCACAATCACAGGATGCGCTTCGCACCCCAAGGCACAGAGATCGAAGACCAACATGGCCATCTTCCGGTACAAAACCACCGTCAAGCCATGCAGAGAGGGGTGCGCCCAGAGATGTACCCCATGCACGATGTGACCCAACAGCCAAGTTCAGACATCGAAGACTACACGGAAGAAATCTCGCTCAGAATCGGAAGCAAGCATCGAAAGGCTATCGGTCGCTTAGAAGATTCGAACATGAGTCTACACCATGAGCTTGAAGATGCGCAGTACACCAATTCTACCCTGCAGAATCGACTCGATGTGCTAGAGCAGGCGAACAACAGACTTGGCTCTCAGCTTGAGGAACAGAAGGTAAAGTACAAAGGGCTCAGGTCGAAGGCAGTGAGGATCAAGACCTTTGTCGATGGCCTTAGCCACGATATCGACAGCCTAAGGCGCGAGGCGAACAGTCATCGCATCGAAGGTGAGCAGCTTGTAGAAGATGTCAGCAAGCGGCAAGAGTCTCAGGAAGCATTGCTCAAACAGCTAGTCAATGATGCTGGAAAGTCTTCCGAGCAGAGGAACGAGGCTCTGAGGACCTGCCAGGCTGTTCGGACAGACTTGGCCACTGCGACCGCTCGTGTCACTTGTCTTCAACAAGAAGTTAATGACAAGGCCAGGCTTCTGATCGAAGAGAGGAAAGACCGCATGCAGCTGCAGACTCAGAAACAAGAGGCCTCAAGCTCTCTCGAAGCTCTGGTACGCGAAATCAAGGCCGGTGCCGATGGCATCTCCAGGAAGTTGCACGACATACACACTGCTCAGAAGGAAGACGACAGACAGAAAATCTGCGATATGTTGGAGAAGATGACAACTGCTCTTCAGAGTGTGCATTCGAGTCAGAGCTCCGCTACTGAAGATCTCTTGTCGGCCAAACGACTCATCGAAGCACTGTTGGAGAAGTGAGTAATTTCTGAATCGTCACATACTTGCAAGCAGCTAATAGTCGAACAGAACCTCTATGCATGATGAAAGCGGCGATCGACAGGCTGATCAAACAACTGTGGTTCACATTGACGAGGCTCTGAACAGTTTGAAAACCGACCTGTGCAACTGGGAGAAATTGACTGCGGCAGAGAGCGCGAGTCGAGAGACCATTGCAATTATCAACGAGAAATTGCGAGTTAGCGACTCTCGGGCTGCGGAGTCAAAGACAGAGTTGGAAGCTTTGCAATCCAGCGAATCGCAGCTCAAAGACCAAAATGCTATCTTCGAAGCTACACTCGCCCGGTTGCAGACTGAGGCTGTCACTAATGAGACGGTTCAGTCTGAGGTCGTCAGACTGAAGATCGAGCTTCAAACCACTGCCACATCGCTGGAGGCTGCAAAAGCCGATCTCTCTGCAAAGATTGAGGAAGTCGAGAATCTGGAAGCCACGAATGGCAAGCTGAAGGGGCATATCGACTCTCTGCAGCGTACTCATGACGAGGCTGGGCAGAGTATTGCCGCAAAGGAATCACTGGATGTGACTTCTATGATTGATGCCGCTCGACAGGAAGAGCAGACGAAGGCGGCTAGAGCATCGAGGGACATCCTGGAAAGTCGGGAGGCAGAATGGCGAAACCAAGTCAAAGCTGTGACAAAAGCGCGGGACCAGGCCCAGGCGGAAGTGAAGCCATTGGAGCAACGACTGGGCGAGGCCAACGCTCAGATCGAGCGACTTCAGTCGGCATCGACAGCAAGTGAGTCGGGAGCGAAGAAGGACCTTGCCACTATGACACAGACTGCAAGGGATCGTCAGCAGACAATCAAAGTTCTGGAAACCACGATTATCAGTCTCGAGAAGGACCTTCGGGAACGAGTCGAGCAGGGAGAGCACAACAAGATTCTCAACCAGCTTGGCGAGGAACAATGCAAAGCCCAACACTTTCAGAGCGAGGTTGAAGAGTCGAAGCGAGAGTTAGAAGAAAAGGTGCACACCATGGAAGCAATTCGGAATAAGTTGCGGTCGTTCGAGGAGATCTGCGAGGTGCCCGGTACCCTACGAGAGCAAATCCGCCAACTGCTGCAGCAGCGAGACGCCACACAAAACGAGAAGGAGCAGCAAGCCGATCGCCACAAAAGTACTTTGCAGGAGATTGATGCAGCCCATAAGAAGGACCTGGGCAAGGTTCAAGCCAATCTGGAAGCCAAGTATCGGAGCGAGATCCAAGAGCTCCAACAATCCATATCCACAAAGGAGGAAGAGCTCACGCTCAAAGCAAAATCAGAGCAGGACTTTGCGGACAGCATAAGCCTCAGCTGGGAGATGGAGCAAAAGGAACATCAGCAGAGGCTGAAAGAAGTGCGCGACGAAGCCCATGCAGAGAATGAACAGCTTCAGGAGAAGTTAGCACTAGAGCTTCAGCGAGCTCAAGAACTGACGCAGGATAACGAACGCCTCAAGGAAATCCTGGCCACAGCGCAGACTGCCAGCTCTAATGGACCTGTCAGTGATCAGCGGCTAAACGGCTCTTTACAAAGCACTTTGCGCGAGGCTGGACAGACGACTTCGATTTCGACCGGAGCCATTGATCGCGGTGGTCCAAGCATTGCGAGGGAGAATAAGATTGCCAGCAGCGTGACGTTCGCTAGAGAGCCGATCCGCAGTTCTGTTGTTGAGGAGTCTCAGCATGCTACACTCGCATCACAACACAATTCACAGCGCTTCTTCTCCCAGGCGTCAGCGGACACCTCTGAGCAGATCCGGGGATCTGTTATCGACGAGTCGCAGCAAGCTTGGTTTGATGCGTCTGGCACTGCTTTCGACTTTCAGATACCACAAAGCAGCAGCTCGAACGGTGTCGAGTCACAACTCCAACAATGGCCACAGATCGAGACGAGTCGATCTACTCCGTCGTTCGCTCACTTCAAGGCTGGTCGATTGTGCGAGCCTGACCAAGCTAGTGGTCAACATCGCGCTTCCACTGTTCAGCAGAGCTCGGCACAAGCAGCAGCACACGACAGTTCGCAGTCCAATAAGCCGCCCACGAGGCAGGTCCCGACTTCAAACAGTAGCTCGAAGCGAGTGAACTCGTCACATGTAGCATCGCAGAGGCATACTACTATTGGTACAAACTCAACATTGGGTTCTCAGAGTGACCAGCGTCAGTTCAAGACGCCAGAACCACGACACTCGGCCGCTACACTTCCCACTATCCAAGGCGCCATCCCTGCGAGTAGCTCACCCGAATTTGTCACCAGGGTCATGGTGAATAGGTCGCCGCAGCTCTATCACAGATCGGGACCAGCCACGAAGCGAAGAGTCTCGAGTCAGTCAGCGCAAGCGCAAGCGCCGCCGCCGCCGAAGCGCAAGTCTAGTGAAGTTGATGCTGGCTATCAGAAAGCGCGGAAGAGGCGACTACACCAATACAGTGCAGGCAGCATGAACGTAGAGACTCGCTCAGGTCTGCGTTCGCACTCACCGACAGAGGACAGCATGATATCTGTTGCTGGACCAGAGCGCTCCGCTCTGTCACCATCATCTTCTCAGGTCCCCCGTGGGCCCTCGGTACAGTCCCGCACGCGAATATCAGCAAGTTCCGCAGCGCACTCGACACGTGGCAAAAAGAAGTCAGATAAAGGTCAGTCGTGGGCAAATATTCTACATGCGCCTCTGTAGCTTCGCTAACATGTATTCAGGTAATGAGATGAATGCGAGGTTTGCGCACGAGCTCCGTGGCCCTCACTGAGTCGCGAGATGAATACGCTCACAGGCTCGGATGATGTGCAAGTGCTCGCGAAAATTTGCTGAAGTATGATTCAGCTCGCAGAACTTCATGGTATCCGTAGCAATCTTGGCCCTATCGCGGAAGTATACAAGCCGCCGAAGCGTCCTATGTAATCAATGCAATCTCTTGAGCTCTGAAGCTGCACCCTCCGCTGAGTTGCAGCACCCACCCGGTAGTATGGTGTGCTCCGCTATGTCTCTCGTGGCGCTTGTCCTCCGCTTCCGGACGATCCCTGAACTCATCGGTAATGTCAATGCGTGTCCTGCCGCCATCATGAGTTATCCGTCGACGGTGCCTTGCCATCGCGGAGCCAAAAGCGTGGGATATCTATCGCTGATCTCTGATCTCTGATTACGCGGCTGTTCTCACTTTCCACCACGTTTTGCTTCAAGGAATAGGACCTTCTTCTTCACTGGACGGATGTCAAAAGGTGGCAAATCCTCGGTTGTGAGATGGGGTCGACATACCAACAGGGTCGTACTTGAGCATGCTCAATGGTCGGTGGGTTCGAGGTCTCGTGAAGGTTTTGTAGTATCCGGTCAGGGCCATGGAGATGAGGCGCACCGCGATGGTGCGAGACTTGGCTGAGATGTGACGTTAGCATTGGAGCAGGGTTCCTTGATGCAGAATGGATGTACCCTTTTTCGCCATGGTCGGGCAGTGATGGGGACGATGGACGAGGTGTGGTCGCAGTGCTTGATCGTCGAATGCGCGAGGTCACGTGGCAGGCCGTGATGCGCATTCCGTAGTCGGCTTTCCAGCTTTGCAAGAGCCGAGGCAAGCGTGGCCGAGGGTTTGGCCGTCACATGCGACTCGCATCGGAAGTGAGTGTGAGATCACGCATACTCTAGTGCTACTGGTCCTTCAATAAGACTTCTACGCCGACATCTGCTCGTCCTCGTTTTCCTGTACCGACCTTGATCTTGACTTTGCTGCGCTCACCATTTAGCTCCCAGCGACCCATCTCCAGCCTCGACGCATATCCCTCTCCGGACCACTTTCACATCAACAACAGCAAGCAGCAAAGATGGTTGCCGACGCCGTAGTATACCACCCCTCGGTGGCTCACTTCAACCGCTTCGTTGCGACCACCGGTAAGCCTACACCAATCTCGTACTGTCCTTCCGCAGGATAGATGCTAAACGCGACACTGTTCAGTCGGCCGCGACAAGGCGCTCCGTCTCGTCCAGTACTTCTCCCGCTTCATGGCATGGTACCTCTACCGCACCAACCACCCCGAGACCACCATTGCCCCATTCGCGGCCGCAAAGAAGACCTTCGGATCGGTCCGTAAGGCCATGCGCCTGGGCAAATTCATCGAGCACCTCAAAGCCGCTGCCGTAGCCGCCGATGCGAAGAACATGGACCCCGTCCTCCGATACTTGGCCATTGGCCGCCAGCTCGGATACGCTGCCTATCTGAGCTTGGACAACCTGTACTACTTGCACTCTGTCGGCATCAGGAAGATGGAGGGAGGCGATAAGCTACAGAAGCAGGCGTACAAGGCCTGGTGGACCGGTCTGGCATGCAACATCCTAGCCGGTGTCTACACGCTTTACAAGGTCCAGGGTCAGCAGAAGAAGCTTGCGAGCGGAGACGATGCGGAGAAGAAGGTTGAGGAGAAGAGACTGGAGAAGTACTTATCAAATTGCTGGGATCGGAAAGTGGCTGTGAATTTGCTAATTTTCGTGAACAGGGAGCGGGCTGCGACAACAAAGCAGCTTTTCTCAGACTGCTGCGACATCATTGTGCCATCCAGTGCCACGGGCTTGGTCACCTTGGACGACGGCATTGTCGGTCTCGCCGGTACTGTCAGCTCTTTGATCGGCCTGAGGTCTGCCTGGGCCAAGACCGCATAAATGAACGAGACGTATTTGGCAGAAACTTGCAGTGATATCGGGATGTAGTGGAGGAGTCGAATGAGGTGATGTTGATACCATATGGCGATGTAGCGAGACTGATGATCTGTTGTGTTTGTTTCGAGCATGCTTTTTGACATCAAACGGTGGAGCTCGGCTACGATGATTGGGGAGCTTGCCCTATCAGCCTACACATCCATCGAATAGGTAACTTCTACCACCAAAGCATTGATGCATTTTTCTCTGCCCAATTTGTGACGCCTCTCCGAGACTCTCGTTATCATGTCAGTACCGACCGATCATGCCGAAGCTGGATCGTACAAAGCCTCGGGCTTTTCCAACAGAATGGGCTGGGTGAGCGCTGCCTGCACCAATATTCATCTGTGAGAGGACTAAAGGAGAGACATCTCACAGGGCCAACGCCCAGCCCTTCTGATCATCGACGTATGCAAAGCTTACTTTTGCCCCGGATCACCTCTGGACACATCCTCCAACCCAGCCTCAGCAGCTTCACCAGAAGTCATGAAACGCCTTCTTACGACAGCGCGCGCGTCCCAAACCCCCGTCATCTGGACGACAGTCAAATACGACAGAGCGGACATGTCCGACGCCGGCCTTTTCTACAGTAAAGCCAAAGTCCTTACCGTCTGGCAAGCTGGCGACACGCGCGGCTACGACGCTCTCCTACCCGGACTCGAGCCGCAGGAAGACGAGGACGTGATCGTGAAGAAGCACCCCTCTGCTTTCTTCGGGACGGAATTGGCGCCTATGCTGCATCTCATGAATGTGGATACGCTGGTCATCTGTGGAGTGAGTACTTCTGGTTGCGTGAGGGCGACGGCGCTGGACGCCATGTGTCACAATTATCGGCCGATGGTTGTCGGGACTGCGTGCGGGGACCGGAGTCCGGCGATTCATGATGCGAATCTCTTTGATATGTATGCGAAATTCGCAGATGTGGTCACTGAGGAGGAGGCGATAGAGCATTTGAAGAAGGGATGGGCTTGAAAAATGCTATTCAATGGCATATGGCCTGTATTGCATCTGAAACAGTGCCAATGTCGATGGATGAACCTATCGAACGCAACGTATGGCTATCACTGCTGCTGCAATATGTTACTTAGACGTCTCACACCTTGAACTGCTTGAGGTACTCGTAGTGAGGCATGTTGTCTTCGGCAAGCTTCTTGAGCTGACCGGCGATTTCGCTGCCGTAGTCTGTGGTCCACTTCTGGTAGGCCGCGTCGATGGTGGGCTCAGTGGGCTGTATTTCTCGCGTTAGCGAGATTCAATCTATCAGCTCAAGAGCAATGTCAACTTGCCTTTTCTTCTGGTCTATTGATGCCCTGCGACTCTTGGATATCTTTAGTTAACATGGCAACGATTGGATTCATCTTGTCTAGCTGCTCCTTCGGCGTCGGATCCCATTTGTCGTGGAGACGGGCAGGATCGACACCAAGTTTCGTGCAGAGGTTCTTAGTCATGTCGTCTGTCCGCCATAGAATGTCCTCCGCGTCTATGATAGCTGGTTGCAGACCTTTGGACTTGTACCAATCGAAGAGCATGCGGAGGGACTTGTTGATGGTGATCAACTCGAAGTCTTCGTCGCCCGGGCGTTGCTTCGTAAAGGCCAAGGCCGAGCGATAGATGGAAGTGATAGCAAGAGCAGGGTGGCGGATGAGGATCACAGGCGTGAGAGTAACGAAGAAGTCGTCTGGAATGACTGTCGGATTGTTTCCTAGCCCCGATGGCTCCTTGATCTCGTCCCTCACAATCTTGATGACTAGATCCTGCTTGAACACGTTGAACCAATGCTCGTTGGAAAGCACAATCTTGCCGTCCTGTTCGGCTTCTTCGACATCCTTCAAGAACTGTCGCTTATCGCTCTCGTAAGTCGCGTCGCCTCCCGGCAGTGGTCCGCGAGTGTCCAATTCATCCTGTCTCATTTTTGAGTGGTTGAAGTGTTGAGCGATTTCCTCGGGCCCGAACATGGCAGCCATGAGGAATGGGTGATAGATTGGTCGGAATGCATCATTGGTGGACATGTAGCGAAAGAACAGATGCGAGCGGAGACGAGTGCCGTCAAAGATGAAGATTCGGAGTGGCTTAGACTCAGGCATCTTGCTTCGAGGTCGAGGTCGAGGTGACAATCCAAGATCCAGTCGACACTTGACGATGAGAATAGCTTGCGTTGGAGCGGGTGGCTGTGGGTGTTTACAGGAGCAACCTGGTTATTGGACCTGTCGTTGTGAGCAGAAGTGAGTTCGTGGTAAAGTGTCTGTCGTCGGGTAGATGTGATCGGCGTGCTCGGGGTTCATGTTCAGCTTGAGCAAGGTTGCTGCTTTGACGTCGCTCTGCAGGTGGGTCTCAGCTTATGTCGGACAAGTACTGTGGAAGGTACGACTGTGCGACTGAATGTATTGAGTTCATGTGATACTCACTTGCACTTGGTCTGCTTGTCAATGCAGAACGTCAATTTGCCCAACGCCATGTGCCTCTCTGCAGTAACGCCTCGCTAATTTCAAAGTGATTCCAGCCGTGTCCATGTTAGATGTCTTCGATCTCTTACCATCTTTGACCACCGTATCCGCCTCCGCCTCCGCCTCCGCGTCTGCCGTAGCCTCCTCCACCCTGTCGTCCGTAGCCACCGCCTCCTCCGCGACCTCCATAGCCACCGCTCCGACCATAACCGTCGTCATAGCCGCCTCTCTCTTCTGGAGGCTCTTCTCTTCGCGGCGGTGGTCTGCCCTTCAGCTCTTTCTCTAGGCGCGTGTGCTCCTTACGCATTTGCGCATAACCTAGATGCATCTTGCCAAAGAAGTGATCCGCCAGTCTTCGATCATTGTCCAGTCTCGACAAGTACGCGCCACAAACGTCGCACACCTGAAGCTTCTGGTGTCCACTCGGTCCCGAAGTATCAGACAGAGATTTCAGCTCGCGCTCACGCTCTTCTTTCTGTACTTTTTTCAACTTCAGGTTGTGGTACTCCTGGACAGCGAGATTGACAGCTCCTTGCTCACACATGATCTCAACTTCGATGATTCCAGCTTCAATCGTTCTCTCCAGATCACCGATCGCACGAAGCAAAGAGTTTGTCTGTCGAATTTCGTCCGGTGTCTTCTCGAGTCTCTTTTGTGCTGATTCGATGCGTCTGTCGCAATCCTGAATGTACCTGTGAATATCGTTCTTGTAGTCCCACTCGAAGCCCCAGTCTCTTTTCTCTGCCTCCGATGCGTTCTGGTAGTCCTCACGCAGGTTGGGAAGGTGGACCTTGGGGCATGCGCCAATATCTTGCTTGGTGTTGGTGAAGAGATCATGTGGACATGAACCACAGAGGTAGGAGTGGCAGACTTTTGCGTCGGTAATGGTGAGTGTCTTGGTCGCGGCAGAGGGGCCAGCGAGCATGCCATCGCCCATGAGCTGCTCGAGCAGCCTGCGCTGTTCGGCGGCCATGATAGGCGGTCGTTGCGGTCGGTGTCAGAATTCACTACGCTCTTGATGTCTGAATTGAGTGCCAGATCCAAGAGACTGCTGACGTTTTGCAAGAGCTTTGGTGAGGGCAAGCTGTCGTGTGTTGGACGAGTGGAAGGCTGTTCTTCACCGGCTTCCACGAGCCTCAGAAAGCTGTTTCCCCAATCCACGCTAGTGCTTTGGCGACGATCTCCCGCGTCGCCGCCGCTAGTAAGTCGCAGGGACCAAGCTCCACGTGAAGATGAACGTGTCCGCCTTCACTTGATCTGAACCGTCTCCTCCAATACGTGCGATAGCCGCGACAGTCGGCGCCCGCAATGAAGCTGTCGACACTGCTGACTCTGCCACCAGCGCTCGCAACGCTGGTCTACGCCAATACCTACGCAGAGACTCTACACCTCAAGCCTCTGCCCCACGGCGCGCTCTACGCTGGCTTCAACTTCACTGCATCGACCCCTCTGGAAGCCTACGAACAGCAGCATTTCCGGTTCTTTCCCCGCTCGCTCGGCCAGATCCTACGATACACCCACACGACGGAACTACATCTCCGCTTTGCTTTGGGACGATGGGATGAGGAGTCGTGGGGCAGCAGGCCACGGAGTGGACGCCGCGAAGGTGGGACAGGTGTTGAGCTCTGGGCGTGGTTGGAAGCCGACAGTCCAACCGCAGCTGAAGAACGATGGAGCGGTCTGGTGAATAGCTTGAGTGGCCTTTTCTGCGCCAGTCTCAATTTCATCGATTCAACCAAGACCATCAGTCCTATACTTAGCTTCGAGCCGGAGGGGTCATTACAAAACGAGGCAGGATCATACCTGATGCACGGTATGCTACCTCACGAGGTGGTCTGTACAGAGAATCTTACCCCGTTTCTGAAGCTCCTACCTTGTAAAGGTAAAGGCGGCGTGAGCAGCTTGTTGGACGGGCACAAGGTCTTTGACGCAAACTGGCAGACAATGGCTATCGATGTTCGTCCTGTCTGCACAGGGACTACAGAATGCGACTTGGAGATTGAACAGACTGTGGACATGGTTTTAGATCTGCAAAGGAGCATGAGATCTAGAGACAACCCTATTCCTCGGCCTCCACCCATGGGCGAAATCCTTTGTGACGAGTCGAAAGGCTATAATGGTGACGATACTTGCTACCCGAAGAGAATGGAGGGTGAGATGGAGTGGTCGCTGAGTAGGATATTCGGAAGGCCACTCCAAGGCAGCTGTCCTGTGGGAAATCGTGATGAGGCAGTCGACGTATTGCTGGAAATTCCGGACGCCAGAGACGTACATGTTGTGCCCGAAGAAGCTGCCACACCTGCACTCCCCAACCCTGGATTTCGATCATACCGTCTGAATGAGGGCCAACCGTTTGATCTCCAACTTCCACAGCAGACCCTCGATACTAGCGGTACAGTTACGCATTCGCTTGTCCGTGCTAGTCGGCAAATGACCGGCTATGGCCAAGAACGAGGTGGCATGCACACAGTCATCACGAATCCGCATACGCATGCTATTCGTTTGGTCTATCTGGAAAGCTTGCCATGGTTTCTGCGGCCTTATATGCACACGCTGACGATATCTGGCGCTACTGCCGAAAAGATGTACTATACGCCGGCCATCGATCGTCAAAAGGGGACGCATCTGGAGCTGCTTCTCGACATACCCGCGCAGTCAACAGTAGAGATGACCTACGATTTTGAAAAGGCAATCTTGAGATATACAGAGTACCCACCGGATGCGAATAGAGGATTCGATATTCCGCCCGCGATACTGCGCGTGCTGCCGGCGAGTGGGTCGAATGATACCCAAGGGGAATACTTGCGGACGACGTCTCTGCTACTTCCACTGCCGACCCCTGATTTCAGCATGCCGTATAATGTGATCATACTCACATCTACGGTCATCGCTTTGGGGTTTGGCAGCATCTTCAACCTGTTGGTTCGAAGATTCGTGTTTCTAGAAGAGGTGCCGAAGAGTCCTCTTGCGGGTACTGTACAAACTGCCGTCGCCAGGATAAAGGGCAAGCTAGCGGTCGTGAAGAAGGGAGTTGAAGCCGCTGGTGACAAGCCACCTCCAAAGAAAATTAGTCGAGTCGTGGATCAGAATATTGCAGCTTCTTGATGTGAAGGAATGGGGATGAAAGTTGTCCCTGCAAGCATGCTTCACGACAGAAGAGTATCTGATAAGCTTTGAGAACATGTTGACCACATTCACTCATCGTTACATCGAATTGACTGCCATTTGGACGAGGATGTTCATCGAAATCATGCTTCAGGTAGCTTCACTTGGCCAATCACAGGCTCAAGAAGCTTGGGTACGATTTGAGCAGCATCGCCCTGGAAGAACCAATCTCCAGACTGCCAGCCGCCAGGCGGAGCATCATTTGCATCTAGAGAATGTCAGTCAATGCCTTACCATTGCCATTTCAACGAAGTCAGTCATACCCATATTGACAACGCAGACCCTTGCACCCTTGTCCCTTGCACGGGAAATGTAGCCAGCAGCTGGGTAGACCTTCGCGGATGTTCCAATGACCATGATCAAGTCAACATTACGTGGCTCCTCGAGATACTGATTGACCTGCATTGTAAGGAATGGAAGGTCAGTGGTGGTCAGACACGTGTAGGCCTTCTCCCTGTCGCTTTCTTACCTCCTCAATTGTCTGGACCGGCAAGTTCTCTCCGAACCAGACTACATTTGGCCGTAGCAGCTTTTTCTTGCATTGAGGACACCTTGGCAATTCACTCGTGGGAATCTTGCTGATTGGCACCGAGGCGTCGCTGATGTCAAGTTCCCTGGCTTTTGCGAGAGCGTCGTTTGTGGTGGGGTCGTGGCCATCGGTGGGTATAGCAAGGGAGGGCACGATCGGGTCTTCGAAGTTGTTTTCCTTGTATCCGCATCGCCATGCGTCTGTGCATCGTACTTCAAAGAGACTACCGTGAAGCAGCTTCAATTGACCGCTAGGGTGATTTGCGCGCGGACTCAGGCCGTCGACATTCTGGGAGAGCGTCAAGAAATTTGGCATCTTTCGGGACAGCTCGGCGAGGGCGTAATGTGCGGCATTTGGTTTTGCTTGAAGGGATTTGTGGCGGCGGTCATTTGACTTATCAGCAGAACATCGCGAAGAGATGATGGCATGAGGGACGCACAGGAATAGAATTGCCAAACCAGAGCAGGGTTCTCCTCAAAGGCTCCTGGGGTAGCAATGCTGGTGGACTTGTGGTTACGCCAGAGGCCTCCCGCTCCACGGAACGTGGCAAGGCCTGACGAAGCTGAGATACCTGCTCCAAGCAGAGCGAGCACCCTATCGGAGCTCTTGAGGAAATCGTGGAATGACTGCTTCAATGTTAGATTCATCACCTTGGACCGAATCACTCGCGAAGAAACTTTGTAGTTACCTTCAGATCCTCGGTCATGTTCGAAGGTGTAGCCATGGTTCGTCTCGGCTGCCGCAGTTGTTGTCCTTGATGCTTGGGAAAGAGGGGACGGAGAGTGTGTGACTTAAGACAGGATCGTGGCATGGGAGATCTAGATATAAGGCAGGACGGAACGATTACGACTCATACTGTACTCCACTGCGGCTTGAGCTTATGACTGAACGAGAGCCCGGGGCTTGCAACCGGTGAGAGGAAGAGGCACAGGAGGCGGCTCGTTTGCTTTCAAGTCGCGGTTGAGAGATTTATGCTACAACTTCATCCACACTGGCCGGCATGATCATGTTCTCTGTTGTATGAGGAGCGACTGTACGTTGTATGTGATGTCGACTGCTGGGGTGAGATTGATGATTCCATCGAGACGTAGGGTGCTGGGAGGTGAAGTCCATGGACGTGACACATGGCGGCAGAAGTCCTGGCACATGCACCTTCTTGCTAGTCGTGATGATTGGAGACCAAGTGAACGACAACGCGCCTATACTCACTTTCACTTGTGCCCTACTGCGCCGCGATTGTGAGAAGAATGCAGCGGCACACCGATACGCACACGCGATGGAAGCCGATTGGAGCGAGACAACACGCATAACTTTACCCGGCTCTTCGCCCAGCGCGCCTCCGTCTCAGCTCACCACCTTCGCCTTCGATCCCGTGCACGAGCTCATATGGACAGGCAACGAGCATGTAAGTGACACAGATTGCTCTGTCAGTCACAGATTCCCCGTCGTGCCACCACTTCTCTTTCCCGTCCTCAACTACATTCATCACCTAATAGCATGTTATTGGAGCGAACAGCTGAGTGCCACCGTCTTTCTAGGGCCGAATCACTTCATTCTATGGCCCTGACCTGCAGAGATACACCTCATATCGAGGCCATGTGAGCACTGCTCCTCGCGGGGCTCCGGGGAACGCGCCTGTCAAGCAATTGCTGTTCTGCCACGAAGGCGTCATTTCTGTCTCGTCTCGGAGCGTCCATCTGTCCTCCCGAAGAGGACTGGCACAATGGCACGTCTCACAGAGCAGCATGACCGACTTGCGATGTATGAGCTTCACGAGTCGTGAGGCGGACGAGCTGTTGGTGGCGGGCTGCCAGACACAAATGTACCGCATCGATGTGAACAAGGGCACAGTAATCGAGACAGTGACTCCTCCGACTTCAATTCCTTACACTCTGATGAGACTTGCTGGCCACTATGTCTGCGCCGCGTCCCACGACGGCTCTATACATCTTCTCGACTCGAAGACACTGGCCGTCCTACACAGCTGGAAAGCCTACGCTGGGCAAGTCAACGATATGGACGCTAGAGGCGACTACTTATTGACGTGCGGCTGGGCGCAGACGCAGTATCATGGCCTCTCATTGGAACGCTATGTACGCGTCTATGATCTGAAAGCTCAGAAGCCCGCGCCACCTATCAATTTCCAGATGGGAGCAGCATACGTGCGAATGCACCCAAAACTGTCTTCCACATGCATCATTGTCTCGCAAAGTGGTCTCATACATGCCATCGACATCCAAAATGCTGAAATGCCGACGATGCGTTATGCGAACTCGTTTGACAGCCAATTCATGGGACTGGAGCTCATGCCTTCAGGACAAGGATTTGCCCTTGCAGATGGTAGTTCTCAACTTGTGCTCTGGGGATCGCCTTCGAAGCAACAGTTCACCGAATATAGCCAAAACATCGATTTTGCGGACTCAGCGGAGTCATGCAGACATTTGGACTGGCCAGGAGATGATCCGCTGAATATGATTGGTATGCCGTACTATCGAGATGCTCTCCTTTCTGGCTGGCCGAACAGTCTGGTGCACCAAGTCGGGCTTCCACCGGCGCGCATTGACACCACCGATTCCGACTACACCACGGTTGAGTATGGTAAAATAGGCCCAAACTCGCGGAAGATTCGTCGAAATGAAGCTGCCGACGTAAGAACTCGAAAACAAAAGACGGCAGACCCTCTCGCCGCTCCCAAGTTCTTGAGTGAGAAACCAAGAGAGGAAGATCTCTTACACGATAGCCAACGCCGCATGAGCCAGGACTTACTCAAGGCTCTCGATAATGCCAAACTTGACGGACTGTCCGCCTCGGACGCCAAATTCCTCTACCGTGTGGTTGAGATCAAATACAGCAAATTTGGCGTTGACGATTTTGACTTTCGCTACTACAACAAGACGAAATTCGCTGGACTGGAAACGCACATTGTCAACTCTTACGCCAACTCGCTCCTGCAAATGCTGCGCTTTACGCCAGTGGCTCGAAACATTGCGCTGACGCACACGGCCAGAGACTGCAGGCTAGAAAATTGCCTCTTCTGCGAACTCGGATTCCTTGTTGATATGCTCGAGAAGGCCAGAACACCAAACTGCCAGGCCACTAATTTCCTGAAAGCATTGAGTCGACAGACCGATGCTTCTGCACAGAACATCTTAGAAGAGCAGGCTGCGGGCAGCTCGCTGACTGTCATGATGCAAAATCTCAATCGGTTTCTGCTGCAGAGATTGGAAGAGAATTACAGACTCGTGACACCAACCTTGCTCGACGCCTTCCATCTCGCTTTCGGCACCATCGGCTTGGACTTCACTCAATGCCAACATTGCAATTACGAGAGCCGCGCCGATAAAGGTGTGTTATCACATGCAACTACAGCCATTCTCAACTTGGTTTGAGCTTTTAAATTCGCATACTGACGGTTTCCAGTGTGGTATGCCCACGATTTGATGTACCCACCAAAGCAGAACAAGTTCCGAAACGTACGGCAATTCTTTTCGCAGATTCTCAAATCATCAATCGAGAGACAGAATCACCATCGAGGGTGGTGTTTGAGGTGCAATGGATACAAGCCAATGGTCTCTCATCGTGCGGTGCATTGCATGCCAGCAACTCTGATGCTCAACGCTGCCGTATCATCACCTGAAGCGAAACAACTCTGGGCCACGCCCGGATTTCTGCCCAAGGAGATTGGTGTCATAGTCACCAATGGACGATTTTTTTGCTACGAGGGCCAAGACCTCAACCTCCACTTGCAGCGAGGGCAATACAATATCATCGTATATGAGTTGGTAGGTGTCGTAGCAGAAGTGAAGACAGGCGAGAATGACAAGCCTCACATGGTGGCCACGATCGACGTGGGTGTCGCCGACAGAGATGCTGCTTCAGGAAGTGACTGGCACATTTTTAATGACTTCCTGGTGCACAGGATTCCAGCAGATGATGCTTTCCACTTCAACCCTCAATGGAAGCTTCCATCGGTCATCACTTACCAGGTCAAGACAATGTGCCATGGCATCAGTGATTCCTGGAAGGATACGATCGACACCAGCATCTTGTATCGGAGCCCGACCCAACCAGCGATAACCTCTGGGTACCAATTCCGACCACTTGCTGAGGATGAGCCCTTGCCTGGCCCAGGATCCCACGTGGCTATCGACGCCGAGTTCGTACGCCTGCTGCGAGAAGAAATCGATGTCGGCGCAGACGGATCCAGAACGATGATCAGGCCAGCGAGATCAGGCCTGGCAAGAGTATCAGTCCTCAGAGGAGATGGGCTCGATCAGGAACTGCCCTTTATCGATGACTATATCGCCACCGACGAGATAATCGATGATTATCTAACGCAGTACTCCGGTCTCCATGAGGGCGACCTCACTGCCGGGCGTAGTCGTTTCCGACTCGTGGGCCTGAAGGAAGTTTACAAAAAGCTCTGGGTGCTACTCAACCTTGGCTGCACATTCATCGGCCACGGGCTCTCCAGCGACTTCCGCATCATCAATATACATGTGCCCGAATCGCAGGTCATCGATACGCAGGAGCTGTACTCTCTGGGAAGCCTGTCGAGGCGAAAACTCTCGTTGCGCTTCCTGGCCTGGATAGTACTCCAGGAAGAAGTGCAGAAGAACGCCGTGATGGGTCACGACAGTATCGAGGATGCTCGAACTGCGCTGAAACTGTGGCGTAAGTATTTGGAGTATCAAAACGCGGGAGTTCTGGAGAGCATCATGGAGGAGATCTGGCACAAGGGTCGAGCTCTCGATTTCAAAGTGCCCATGGAAGTCAGTGGCAAGCGCCAACCAGAGACGCCGAACCCGAGCGCACCCAACACACCGATGCGACAACCTGTTAGGATGGCGACGCCTGCCAAATCGGAATATTATGGAAGTCCATTGAGGTGATTGATGTGAGACTCGGAGGAATGCGGAATACGAGGCATTACGCGGCGGCTTCAACCTGTACTAAGGCGAATTGCACGTGCGCCTCGGTGAGAGTTTACCCGAGCCGACGTGGGAAGATATGTGTGGAATCGACCTTCGACGACGGGTCCCTCCGGAACAGACGTTGTCTGAGAGGGAGTCTGGTGGTCTTGGACATATGCGGTATTTGTATGCTAGCGGAGCGGCTTGAGCTATCCATCTTGCCTATCATCACATAAAGCAACACCAGCGCGTCGAGATCTCCGCTTCAATCACAGTGGCAGACTTGGTAGATGTCTTCCAACACGCGCCGACATCATTCTCTCCTACATGCAGACACGAGGGACATTCACATGAAAAGCCACAAAAATAACAGAACAGAAATCATGTTGCTTCCTTGGTATCATTCTTTTTGCTTTCTTGAGCCCATTCTCTCAACTCCCAGCATCCTCTCAAGATGCCGTAAACAAAGAAACGCCTACTATGGAAAAAGTAGCCGCACAGGCACAATAACTTTAGTGCTGTAAAAAAGTCTCGCAGAACTTCTCAAATGCCCACTTTGCTCAACGCCACCGTGGCGGCGCGTTCGACCCTTCATCACTGTACAGTGTCCAAGAACCGAGAAAACCAAAACGTTGATGCCATGCTCTTCCTAATCGTTCTTCTTTCCTTGTGCTTCTTGTGCTTCTTGCTATGCTCGACCTTCTATGCCTGTCGGGTCTATACTTGGGGACCAGCCTTGAGGACTTCTGGTGTGGCCTCGTCCGCATACTTCTTGAAGTTTTCGTTGAACAGCTCAGCAAGCTTGGTGACCTCCTCCCTGTTGATATCATTAGCCTTTGGTATCAGAGATGGCTTCACGATGGATAGAACTTACTTGAAGTCAGCACTGCCTGTCCAGCTCTTGGCAGGGTTGAGGATCTCGTCGGGAACGTTGGAGACGCTCTTGGGAACCTGGAGGTTGAAGGTCTCGTATGTCTCGTACTCAGCCTTGGCGAGCTCGCCGCTGTGGATGGCGTCGAGGATGGCACGTGTGTATTTGAGCGGGCAGCGCTTGCCTCCGGTGGTGGCACCGGCACCAGTCCAGCCGGTGTTGAGGAGCCATGCGTTGGCGTTGTGTTGCTTGATCTTCTCCGCGAGCATGGTGGCGTAGCGCATGGGGTGCAGTGCCAAGAAGGGCTGAGCGAAGCAGGAGGAGAAAGTGGCTTGAGGCTCAGTGACACCTTGTTCGGTACCGGCCATCTTCGAGGTGTAACCAGAGATGAAGTGGAACATGGTCTGGGCGCTATCGAGCTTCGAGATCGGTGGAAGGACACCACGAGCGTCGCAGGTGAGGAGGATGATGTTCGTTGGGTGGTTGGTGGAGATGCAAGGGAGCTTGACGTTCTGGATGTACTCGATCGGGTATGCGCAGCGCGTGTTCTCCGTCAGAGTGGTGTCCTCGTAGTCGACGACACGGGTGTGTGGTTCGAAAACGACGTTCTCCAGAACGGAGCCGAATTTGATGGCGTTGAAAATGTCAGGCTCCTTCTCGGCAGACAGACCAATGCACTTGGCGTAGCAGCCGCCCTCGATGTTGAACACGCCAGTATCACTCCAGCAGTGCTCGTCGTCACCGATCAGGGCACGCTTGGGGTCGGCAGAGAGGGTAGTCTTGCCAGTTCCAGAAAGACCGAAGAAGACGGAGACATCGCCGTTCTGGCCCTCGTTGGCGGACGAGTGCAGGGTCAGGACGTTGTGCTTGACGGGCATCTCGTAGAAGAGGACGGTGAAGATTCCTTTTTTCATCTCACCTTGGTGAAGCGTTAGTATCGATTATGAAACCAAATGTGTGCGAAAGCTACTCACCAGCGTACTCGGTTCCGAGGATGACCATCTCCTTCTCGTGGAAGTTGATGGATACGGAGGTGTTGGAGGTCATGGAGGTGGTGTATCTGTTGGCGGGGAAGGCTCCGGCATTGTAGATCACGTAGTCGGGGTGGAAGTGCTCGAGCTCCTTGCGGGCAGGGCGGATCAACATGTTGTACATGAAGAGGGCATGGTAGGCACGGGCGCAGACAACGCGGACGTTGATGCGGTAGCGCACATCCCAGCCTGCATAACCATCGATCACGTAGATGCGGTTGCGGGTGTTGAGGTAGTCGACGGCACGCTCACGGTTGATGCGCCAGACCTGGAGAGTCACATGTCAGCGCTGCGCCAGAACATTCATTCATGCGCAGAGTGCCTGCCAGGATTGCCACGTGAGAAGACGGAGAGCAGGCCGCGGCCGATCTGACCCGAGAGCGCGGGGCTGGGGCAGGGACGTGCCGGGATCGTCGGCTGGGCGGGAGCATCGGCTGCTGCGGCGAGGGGCAGGAGCGACTTGCCCCACCATCTCCATCTCCATTCGCCAAGCAGCCAACGACGCGTTTGTCCAGCAAAAGTCTGAGCCTGAGCTTGAGCTCTGCACGCGCCTCCAGGAAGTCCTGGAGAGGCTTGCTATCGTCTCGTCGCTTTCCATGGCTTCACACTTGCGCAAAGAACAACAAACTCACCTCGGGTGTCATGGGCTTGTTGACCGGTCCCCACCACACATTGCTCTCCGAATCCTCCTCCTTGACGATTCGCTTGTCCGAGGGCGAGCGGCCAGTCTTTGCACCAGAGTAGGCCGACAAGGCCCCGGACGATGTGATGGCGGAACCAGTCTCGTACACCAGCGCATCTTCGTAGAGGGCAGCAACCGAGGGGTTTGCAATCTGCACCGTGTTAGCATGCGGGGAGGAAGGGAGGGCAGGGCACAGATTGAATGTCTGTGGCTGATACAGGCTATGCTTACAATCGCAACACGGTCGTAGTCGATGTGTGCCTTGTCGTGGAGCTCCTCTTCCAGCTCGGTGTGCTCGTGCTTGGGCCTACAGGCGTAGTATGATCAGCATTGGAAAAAAGAAGCAGGGGAAGATGCTGCAATGGGTAACGATTGGAGGTCGACGTACTGAATGCCACCCGGGTGCAGGGCGGTCTTGTTCACACGTTCGCTGGCCATGGTGACTGACGATTTCTTCAGTGACGACGAGTGGAAGTTGCTGCTTTGCTGCTTCTTGACGGATTCCTTGACAAAGTCAACGCCCGAATTATCTGGCGGGCCGCTGTTGCGAGAAGAAAGCTCGTCAGTTTTGAGAGTAAGTGTGAGTGGAGAGGAGTGGAGAGTTGCAAGAAGGAGGAAGAATTGGGGAGTGGTACGGAGTGTAAGTCCTCACGGTTGGAGGGCGATTCTGCTGGTTTATGTTCATTTGGCCGCGGTTCACGATCTGAAGCTGGCCGGTGCCTGAGCGAATCACGAGCCGGCCTTTTGCGAGTTTGTGGGGGAGGCTCCTCCGACTTGTTTTCGTGTCTGCGCCGGGTTGCGGCTTTAATTGTTGGTTCCAGACTTGATGCTCTGCTCTGTTTTGCTCACGCACGCGACTGCACGGCACAGGATTCTGGGAATATCTCTTGGGTGCTCGGCAGAGGATGATGAAATCGAAAAGCTGCTGCCACTTCTATCCTACCTGGCACTCTCCACCGCGCAGCTGTATATAAGTACCGACTGTGTACATGTGATGAACCGGGGTAGGTAGGGGGGAAAGGGACGTCATCCGGTACTTCTTTTGCGGGGTATTGAGTAATCTAGGCTCAAATACGGCGAAGAGGTGGTAAGTGAAGAGAGCTTCCACCGCTATGCCACCAAAGACGACGACGACCACGATGATGCTCCTGCCTATAGATGCACCAGCAGGATCGGGAAAGTATGGATTAGGAAGCTCGCAGTATGGAAGAACACCTGCTGCAAACTTTCTAGCACCGTCATATGCATGTCCCACCTTCTCTGCCAGTCTGAAGAAGGAAGACGGAGGAACGGAGCACCATCTACATATGTACTATATCTCGCTTCGTCCAACGCTATGCTCTCCACCTCATAGCGTATCCCACCTTTACCAACACAAACCACAACGACGCAAATCGTAGCAGTTCCCGTGGTGAAAGACCGAGAGAAAAAATCCCTAAACATTCCAAAAAAACTCCACAATACCTTAGCGCATGCAAGTTGGGTCAGCAAAACCATAGGGACGAAGAGAGCCGCATCCATGCATTCCGTTGCCGCAAACTCCCGTAAAACTGAATATCACATGCCAGCATGGCCGTTCCTTGCTACATAGAACAGTCCGCCCCCAAACGTTCTGAGACGTGCACCCGCCCAGAAGGATCGCAACATACGGGGCATGCATAGCTCGTATGACATAATCGACTTCTGTGCCTCTATCTCCAACGACAGAGCAGTAGCTGATCGCAGAGACAAAATTCTCGACCAGGATGTGGGGGCTACGATTTCTGGAATTCCTTTCTCCACTTCTCCTTCTTCTTCTTCTTCTTCTTACACAATAATTAAAAGAAGCACCGGACCCTTCACATCCGCACCTCCGGCTGCATGTAGATATCAATATTGTGCACAGTAGCGCTCATTTATGCTTGCTTCCCAAAGATAAATGACCCAAAATGCCTGTCTCGCCGCTGACCTTCTCAAAAGCATTCATCTACAATCCAGACCATCCCGGGAACCCAAAGCCCCATGTTGCTCCGTCCTTTAATGCAAGAGTGGATACTTCTAGCATTCATATCGTCGTCATCTCTATTGTGTTGGATCAGGTCGATGAGATATCAACTGATCGACCTGATGGGTTCGTCTGGAACCTTAGAGCTCGGTGGGTCATCGCTACTGTGGAAGATTGTCCACCGCCGGCCTATCCTAGGTACCGTGCTGTTGTTGGTGTTGTCGGCACGCCATGATTCTGCTATTTCGCGATCGAGTACAGTCATAAGATTTCGTTGCTCCGTCGGCGACAGCCAGTGTCCGCCTCGCTGCCATAATCTGGCTGCTGTGCTCACAGCTCCTGTTCATCCGTCTGCCGTGGACGGTGCATCGGAAGCTGACGCAGTGTCATGCTCCTTTTCCTGTTCGTCTAGAAGCCGAATCTGCTCGCGGCTCTGTTCGCTATCAGCCTCCTCTTTGATCGCTGGATCGTCCGCTACAGCTGCTATCTTCACTCCTTCCGATGGCTCCACCGGGCCGGGAGCATTTTGGGGAGGTTCCTCACTCGGATTTGTATCAGCGGAGTAGATGTCTTCTTGTAGTTCCTGGAACCAGCCTCCGCGCTCCCATGAGCCCGGACGATAAATGTTCTCTTTTCGAACTTGTTTGTCGACCATGCCTTCCATGATCTCCGACAAACGCCCAAAAGAGATGGGTTTCAGTATCCAGCCGTCGAAGCCTGCATCGATGTACACCTGCCGTTCTTTTTCGATGAGCGAAGCCGAGACAGCGATGATCGGGACACGGCCATTGAGTGCTGCTCGCGCAGATTGCAGCTCTGTGGGATGGGATTTTTCATACGACCTGATCATCTTGGTAGACGTCAGACCATCAACAATCGGCATCTAGAGTGTATTTAGTAAATATATGTTCCGGAATTCTTCCTGGATCTACTTACCTGCATGTCCATCAGCACAACATCAAAGTGATCGGTCTTGTCGCAGTATGTGCTTGAGCACTCCTCCCCGTTCACGGTGAGGAATACCTCATGTCCCAATTTCTCGAGGCGCTTTTTGATGATGCGGCTGTTCACAGGATCGTCCTCGGCGACAAGTACCCGCATGTGCTGGGCGTCAAGCGTCTTCGGCTTCTCGCTGGGTGGCAACGACTGCTTTGCCCGTCCCGCGAGATCATCAATGGATCCCGGCGCTGACATTGGTCGCACGTCCGGAGGAGAAGTCGCATATTCATCTGGAATTCTTATGGGTCTGACCGGTTGCCCAGAGTCCATGACTTCACTCTCGCCTGGTCGTGATACTGCCAGGGTCCGGAGGCGGTCAGATGCAACGCTCATGTCGCTGCTTGTTATTCGACCTTTCCCGGGTGAGCCGGTAGATGCGGCGGTCGTGGAATGGCGCGATTCGAGGGCAGGTCGTCGAGGTGTCCCACCTGATCGACTAGTCGAGCGCTTGACACTGTTCTCAGACCACCCTTCAACCCTGTGCGGTTCTTGTATAGCTTCGATCAATCTATCGGCTTCGCTTTTGCCGCTGCGGTTTGACGACTTGCTGAAGTTGCTCTGCGCAGAGGCGATGCTGTTCTTACTCTTTCTACTGTTCACACTGTCGGCGCTGTTCTTACGGGACATGTACGGAGGGTCTGGATTGCCCGAGTTGCGTCTGCGATCACCCGTGTGACTTACAAGGGTGATCGTGCCGTCGCTCAAGGAGGCGGCTCTCGCTGAGGAGGGCTTGGCTTGAGGTGTTGACGATCCAGTCGAGCTATTCGCCTCGATACTCTGCTGCTTTGCCTCTGTTGTCGGGAGTTCGAAGGGAAAGACGATGATGAAGCGCGATCCCTTGCCCTCCTCCGATTTCAGACGCAGCTGGCCGTTCGTGTTCTTGATGATTCGAGCAACAACCGCTAGACCTAGACCCAGCGTCCTTTGCTCGTCCTTCTTCGGCTCCGGCAATGAGTTCTGCGTGATGGCTTCTGAGAGCATACCGGCCGATTCAGTTTGCACCTGTTCCAGTTCTCGGAAGAGAGCATCGATCCTCTTCGAATTCATCCCAACTCCAGTATCAGTCACGCTAATTTCGACTTCCACATGATCTCCATCCCGAGATGCCAGAGACATGTCGACCTTGACTGAACCTTCGGTGGTGTTCTGAATGGCATTAGCAGTGATATTGCTGATGGCTTGCCGCACTCTTCTTTGATCACCAAGGACTTGTCGTGGTAGACCAGGTCCATCTGACACCTCATACGTCAAATTCTTCCGGCGCGCATCCCCCTTGAACATGTCTGTGGCTTCGTAGAGCGTCGCGCTGAGTTCAAAAATCTCGTCCTTGATCAACTCACCCCCCTCTTCAGTCTTGGTGAGGTCGAGAAGATCATTGATGACATAGATCAACGACTTCGAGGCCGAATGCGACTTTGCCAGATTGTCTCTCGTCTCTTGGTCCAGTGAGCCCTCCAGCGCGATCTCGAGGTAGTTGATGATGGCGTTCAAAGGCGTCCGCACCTCGTGGGCGGAATTCGCAAGAAGTAACCGTGTGAGTTGACTATTCTGTAGCGCTGCTTCTTTCTGCCTCCACACTTCAATGAATTTGCCGTACACCAAGCAGAGGACAGCGGCAGTTTCAATCTCCTCCTCAGTCCAGTCTCGGCATTTGCCAACCACAGTCTCGCTCCATGTTCGAAAGCTCTTTCGTGGTTCCAAATATCCTTCTGTGCCTTCCTTGATGAACTTTTCGTAAGGATTGCCAGCCCACCTTACTTCTTTCAGCTGTCCTTTCCGAAAAAACACAATGAAATCCTGTCCGCGTGCCGACAGTGGAACGAGCAAGAGGCCAGCGATTTCAGAAAACCCCGGGGCATATCGGAGATCTGGAAAATCGTCTTTGATGTCTTGAGAAGTCATGACATTAGTGACACAGCGCATCCGCAGATATTCGAGCAGAGCCAGCGCCTCTTGAGATTGTTCCAGATGTCCGAGGATTTTAGTCTCGTCATGGATCGACAAAAGCCCAAAGTCTGCGTCAAACAACTTTAGGAGGTCCTCAGACGAGGCGATGATGTATCCGGAGGGGTTGTTTTGCGTAGGTACTGTGTTGATGAGCTTGCGTGCTTGTAGGCGGGCGGCATACGACAGCCGCTCGATATTGCGTGAAGCCGAATCACCCACGAGTCGACACATCTTGCGGATGGGAAATGAGACGCGCATCCCCTTGGAGCCGTACGAGTGACATGCTATCAATCCCCAGAGCTCGTCAAACGCATTGATCGAGATGGACATCGATGAGCGCACGGCCATGTTGCCGAGATACTTCAAGTGAATAGGCGACATGGCACGGAGGTACGAATATGTGAGATCGAGTGGGGTCTCCAGGTCCTCTACAGTCCTGCAAACAAGGCGAGCCGTTTCTTGATCGCGATCATAGAGCATTCGGACTTTGTTGATCTTGTACAGGTCTCTGGCTTGCTTCGGGATGTCTGAAGCAGGGAAGTTGAGACCCTTGTAAAGGTCTTTGGTCGCGCGAGGGTCGATAAGCTCTGTCACCACACGGCCATTCCAGTGCTGGTCGAATTGGTAGACCATGACTCGGTGAAAGCCCGTCAATTCTTTGACCACCCCGACCAAGATCTTCAGAAACTTCTCCAGACTCGGGGCACTTGCTAGTTGCTCCTGGACCTGTGACATGATATTGAACACTTCCATGGCTGCAGCCTCGCCTTTACGCTTGCGTGCACTTCTGAGAACGCGCAGAGGCTTACTACTTATCTGCGTGCTTTCGTTCAGTTCGTCCTCGGTGGGCCTACTGTCTAGTGTATCTTCTGGAGGCTCGGGAGTAGTGTCATTAGGTGGCACTAGTGGGTTGACAGGGTCATCTTCCAGCTCAAACTCGCAGATGAGCAGATCTGGGTTGCGCTCATTGATGTGCATAGCACACCAAAATTTCTGGTTCTTTCTCTGGGGGCCGCGAATTGCCATTGTGAACACCTCGGGACCATTCGTCATCACGTCTGCGTCCTCGTCTCGAATGAAATCGACGTGATCCAGTAAATTGTCTGCCTGCTCCTCCGAGAGAATATCTGTGAAGCTGTCCAGTGCGAATAGTTGCTTAGGCGTATATCCAATCAGTCGCTTGCAGTTCTCGCTCACGATTCGGACCACGAGTTTGCCTTCTTGCTGTTCCTCCAGAGCTATGAGTAGCCCAAAGCCCTGTACGGCGCCGGGAATGTGGATAGGCTCGTCCTCGCATCTCTGTAGGGTCTCTCCATCTCTCCCGGTGATAATTGCATGCCCGCCCTCGGAAACGACGTGCTTAAATCGAGCAGTAACCAGTGGACCGATGTCATCAGTGTTGCTCTTGACGCTCTTCACCGACTGCGCACGTATTGAGGACGCGGCTCGGTCACTGCGGCTTTCCCTCATGGCCTCGCCCGAACTAGCAACACTACCTGTTTCAGTCAAGATTTGGTTGAGAGTTTGTTGAGAATTACGACTTGTTGAAGCTACGGAGTCTCCCATGGTGGATGTGGAACCTTTGCGGCCATTGTTGAATGGATCTCCTGAAGGTCTATGCCCGGGGGACCACATGCCATCCATGCCAGCGCTCACTCGAGCTTTGGATGCATTCGGGAAATATCCGTCTGACCTCTCGGCACGAGCGGAAGGGGTCTGTGCTGGATTGACCGAGACGACAGATCGAATTGGAAAGACTCGATCTGCAGCCGCAGGGCTGAGTTCTCCTTCAGATGGGACAGAGAATCCTCGGGGATCTTCGTTAAGTGTGCTATTTGCGCGCTGGGTGTCCGATAGATTTGGAGGTCTCCTGCTGTCCCGAGTGGCTGCTGTCGATTGTGTCTGCTGCGCGGCGGGCGTGGCTCCATCGCTGCCCTGCCGTTGTTCGCGCTCCGGACTTGTAGACATGGCGACGGCGCCTCGCGGCCGTAGACCTGGTCAAAAACAATGCTATGTGCCTTGAGTGTGGCGAGTGACAGCTGGAGATGTAAAGCCTCACTCGGACAAGGATTGCTTGCGCCACTCAGTCTGATCCCATCAAAGCCTGTCAAAAAGCAGAACCACACAATACACCCCAGCTGAGGCCTCGGTTGCGCCTGGTGTGTCTGCGAAGAACCTGGACCTAAAAGTCCTGTTCGTGTTCGCCACCTCCCAATGCCGCCTCTTGGTGTATGCTCATCTATGGGTACGCAGAGCAGCCGGGCTGGAGCTGCTTCAGCCCTCGTACCGGAGCAGGGCTCTCAACGGATAAGTGCCTGTGTGCGCACGGGTGGACGTAGAACAAAGACGTCCGAGAAGCGAGTCGTGCGCGTGTGTACGTGCGTGCCAGGGCGAAGGAAGACGGGATGGAAGTCTTGGGGCGGGACTGCGCGACACGCCGATAGTGATGTCTTCGGCGACGGATGGAGTGCGACGACCAGCTGGCCACGGCGGTGGAAGCAGGTGGGAGAGCGAGAGACGGAGGCGGTTGCAGGTAGGTACTGATGAGTGGTGATGTGGTCTGGCGTGAGGTGGGAAATGCAGTACTACTGCGGCCGCGGGGACAAAAGGCGTGTGAACAGCGTCCAGGAATTTGAGTTTGGCAAGAGGATATGCTAGATGCTAGATCTGCTGCCCAGCACGTAATGAGAGTCAGTCCATGCAATGAAGCACCTGGCATCAGGCAGGTCGACAGCGCTGGTCATGGACACGGATACGGACACATGGCATGGTCATTATTGTTGTGCTGCCATCGAGGGAGGAGGAGCACACGGGGCACGAGCGTCAACGGAATCGACGATGCGTGTGCACCAGGGCAGGCTGATACATGTATCTTGCTACATTATGTACATCCAACGTATCTCAGGAGAAGCATAGCTAGTACCAACCACGGCCTCCGCCATGCAAGTCGCAAGATGGTGCGCGCCCCCATCGCCTATGCTCACACTGGACTCACTCCTTGCGAGCTGTATATGTGTTGGCGGGCGTCATGTGCTTGCCCACCACCATCCTCGCAGGTTTCTTCTTCTCCAGAAGCACGTGCGGGTGGCGAACGCAGCTGGCAGCGGCGAGCATGCTCATCGCCGGCAACGAATTCCATAGGAGGACGCGATCAACATGAGCATGGCCCTTGCAGTTGCGGGACATTGCAGGTGATGATGACAGGGATGCAATCTTGGAATCGTCAAGCGTACGCTTCTGGACTGCTGTTTGTGGCGCACACACCCCATGCACTACTCTTCACCAGGCTTCCTGTGAAGATACAGGTACCGCTCCCTCTCCATGTGGTGCTTGCCTCACGAACCAGGTAGCCATGTGCCATCATGATGCGACTGACAATACTATTGCCCCTAGCCCCTAGCCCCTCAGACGCGCCGTACAAATGGAAAAGTTGATGATGCCTTCAAAGGTACTGATGACGGTCGTGCAATTCCTGCTGTGGCTTGACCACAACGCTCCCGGCCCAAAGCCCAAGAATCCAACGGAGTGGGAAGCGGGACGCGGGCTGGGAGCCGCAGCCATCGACCAATCACGAGATGCACAAAGACTCGGGGAGATCCGTCCACTCCACATTCACACATTCATCACCACCTGCTACTAGCAAGTTAGCACTATTTGGTTTGCTCATCCGCCTACCTCTTACAGCCAGCACTTACTCCTGCTGACTGGGGGTATCATTACCGTGCACCTGGCGAGTCCCGCCGCTGGTCACCGCCCTCACAAACCACACCGCCCGTCACTCGGCTCGGTTTCGACTCTAGCGCCGTCGAAGACGTCGGGTGCGTCGTTGAGTCTCACGCGGCCCGCCTGCGACGACTGCTCGTCACGCGTGGAGACTGGCTTCATTGTCATTGGGCCACCGCTTTCTCTTGTGCCATATCCCATGCTTGCCACCCGCATCTTGGCGTCCCTCTGTTGACCCTTCAGCGTGCCTTGATAACACCACAGTCCTGCGCCGTATCTTGCTCGGACGGCTGACAATATGGCTGCTGCTGCCACACGCCGCCGAAAAACTTCTGCGCACCGCCCATCCGACAATCCGCTGCACCTCGATATGCACTCTCACCACCACATGCGTGAGCTGAATGTCGTCTTCGCCTCCGTCGGCTGCACAGACAGCAGAATCGTCAACGAGCTGCTGCCACACATCACAGACTTGCCCGATGTCTCGGTGCGCGCCGTGCTTGATACCGCGTTTCGTGGTCAGGACTTCATCCGCGCCTCCTCGTCCTGTCTGGTCATCCCTAATGCCACACGAAACGCTGATCGCGCCGCGGCCGACATCGAGCAAGAGGCGGCTGAGTTGTGCGAGTGGGCCAATCTGCTGGTCCTGGCCCCGATCGATGCGAACAACTTGGCTAAAATGCTGCATGGACACACCGACAACCTGCTGCTGGAGCTGTTGAGGAGCTGGGACGTGTCCAAAAAGATCTTGTTGCTGCCTGGCATGTCTACACAGATGTGGGAGAATCCCATGACCAAGAAGCAGCTTACCAAGATACGAAGAAAATGGAAGTGGATACAATTGATGCATCCTGTGCTATGGGACTTTACCTTGGACCAGAAGAAGGTGAGCTCTTGGGCTGCCACCCAGGATTTGGTAGACGCGATCCGAAATAAGGTCGATCTTTTGAATATAGGTCTGGGTATGGACGTGTCGCCCAGCCAACACATCACTTATGCCGCTTCCGTGCACAGGTCAGACAATCTCCTTCCACCAGAATTATGGACTATAATCTTCGACTTCACAGGCGATTGGGAGTTGGCTCAGACAATGCATGTCTACACGAATCTACCTGCTCCATCTGATTGGTCTTCCCATGCAAGCGCTCATGGACCACGAAACTACATGGAGGCACTGGAGCTGACCATTCTGCGTGGCAATTTGGCACACGTCAAGCACTTCATAGCGACGCATAGTGTGCCTCGATGGCTGTCCAAACTGTGCATCAAGTTGATCATGAGATTCGCCATGACACCCATCCTGGCCCATTTGGAAGCCAATCATAAGGACCTTTTCTGGGCTACCTTTGGACACACCTTTTTACCAGATAAAGCGTCTTCTGTCTTCGGAAGGACCGAAGTTCTCGAATTTTGGCGCACATCTCCATCTTTCCTGACCAAGGAGTATACTGTTGAGGCACTGGACGGAGCCTCCAGAGCGGGCTTTGTGAACGTGCTGGAATGGTGGCAGCACTCTGGCTTGCCGCTCAAGTTCACGGAATCCGCTCTGGAACAAGCCAGTGGCCAAGGTCACATCCAAGTGCTGGATTGGTGGAAATCGCAGTCCACTACAGTGGACGACAGTAATGCCAACGTCGATTCCTCCAAGGTCCGGTTGAAACCGGGCAAGAGCATTTGTTATGCTACCCAAAATGGACAAGTAGATGTCGTCAGATGGTGGGTGTGTTCTGGGATTGATTTTCCGCATGAGGACACCGTTGCAAAGCTCGCCAGTACGCACGGCTACGTGGAGATATTGCAGATCTGGCATGACCTCAAAGGCAGCAAGATGATCTTCGACAATCAAGTGCTGGTAGGAGCGACAAAGAGTGGAAATGTGCAAGTCTTGGAATGGTGGGAAAAGAGCGGACTGAAGGTAGAATACAGGCCTTGCGACGTAGAGGAGGCATTGGAGGACGGTTATGAAGGAGAGAGGGGCATGGCGGTAAAGAGATGGTGGGCCAGAAATGGACTGAATTTGGGTGTCGGCACCAGCGAATGGATGAAGACGAAGTTTTTGAACCCCTAATATACTGCTTGGGATGCTCTTTTGGTTGCGGTTCAGCGAGCGTGGAGTTGGAATTTCGGATATCTGGCTCTAGCATGGTACCGTTGGCATTGATATGGCGTTTGGGATCTGCTGTCTGCTGGCAGATGTGCGAGGAATGCGGAAGGAAGCATCAATGATGAGACTGCTCGAACAAGCACGATTGGCTACAATCATCCCTCGTGCGGACGAGCATCGGCTGCACCTACAAGGTGGAGATGGATGTTAATGATAAAGGTCTCGGTGCTCATCACGGATATTGACGACGAGTGTTCGAATCAAATTTACATCTTGTATAATCGTCTTCATCATATCGGCCAGTCCTCCGGTAGTGGGGCGGCTAATAAAGAGCACATTTCTAGAAGAGTTAAGGCCCCTGTGTACATCGCGTGTGCGTGGCACTATCTCGTAGTCGTACCGCATTCTCGATTCCGAAGGGCACAGCCATGTTGCCGAACACGCTGACAACTTGGAAGTTGGCATCGTGGCTGTAAGCGTTGCGTCGACAGCGGTAATTGAGGCGCCTGTTCGCTGCCAAATGCTGGCAATTTACGTATCAAGCAAGTGTATGTGCAGTAAGAGGACCGGCGGCTTGTTGCGCAGTGCTGACCCGTCAAGCAAGCTTTCAGAGTTCACGCGAGTCCTCGTTCACCACCTGGGCACCTTCAATACTCCGCGACCACACCCACTACCTCCGCCATTACGAACGTTCTTGCAGAGCTGCGCAACCCGCAAACCACGACATGCGTCCATCCTTACAGCAGCGGTGAGAATCAATGGTGACGAAGGCGCCCGTGCTGTCAGGCTTTGGTGCGACACAGCGGCATTCCTGGCAGAGTCCTGGCACCCTGTGGGCAGCATGTCCACTCCCAGTCCTTCGATGAGGCAGCAGGAGCTCGAGCGCATGTACCGCGCCCGCAAGGGAACCAACTCCGCTGCCCAGAAGCGAGCACATCACACGCCGCAGCTGTCCATTAGCGATGAAAGCCACAACGTGACGGAGGCCTTCAGCAGCTACTACGACGAGGACGGCATGGCCACCGCCGACCACCACCTCACGCAGCGCTCGCCCGGCCGTGAGACGCGTCCACTGTCGTACATGAATGGCCCCAGTGAACGCGAGAGCTTCGAGGCGCGCCGCTCACGGCGGCACGGTACCCTGATCGACTCGACTCCGAACCCCTCGTCCCCTCGCGCGAGCCCGACCACAAGCACACGCACGCCGCTTGCTCGCACCGATAGCAATGAGCGTGTGACGTCCCCAGTCGATAGCAACGGCAGCGCGCACTCGCCCAAGGCGCTGTCGCGAATGTCTTCCCTGGGCGCCGAGAACATGAATGGGACGCCCGCTTCGCCTCCACCATTGAGCCGGCAGTCATCAACCGATACTGCAGTTCAGGCTTTCCCGTTGAATGATATCGATTACGAGTCGAGTCCCGAAGCGGTAAAGCAAGAGCTCAGCAACCTCAATGCCCTGCGAAGAATGTCCATGAACATCGACGCTGCCGACCCGGACCTGCCCTCCTTCAACAAAATCCCCACTGTTGCTCCTAAGCAGAGCGACGACGAGGACGACCCTTCAAAGTTGTTCTGGGTGCCCGCACGTCTGCATCCAGAGCTGGCTCCAAAAGAGTTCAAGACATTCATAGAAGACCGTGTTGACAGAATTCGAAGACGATCAGGAGGTGAGGATACTCTGTCTCCTGATGGATTGGATAGGTCTGGTTCAAGCAGTAGCTTGCGGAGGAAGAAGAGCATGCTTTCACAACAGATCGACACCAAAGGGAGCTACCAGGATGGAGCAGAACGACTGGAGAGGAAGAGGTCAAGTGGCATGCACCTAGAGGCACAGACGACCGTCGCAAACCTGTCAGATTTGGAGACTCTGGTCAATGACCCGGCACAGCTCATGCGTCGCATGAGTTTGGACAACGCACGCAGTTCACAAGACTCTGATGGGGGTGCCAATGACGATATGCCAATATTACCCCCTGTAGGCACCTTGAAACGTTCAACAAGGACGACGTACAGGAAAGGTAGCCTCAAGAGAGGCGAGCGAGTACCTTTTTCGAAACGAGCACAGCAACGACAGTCCGAGCCCGAAATCGATGACTCTGGGGTCAGTTCCCCAATAGATCCACCCGTCATAGGTCTCACCCGGGTGCAGACCGAGCCAACGCCCCCTCCCAGTGAGCCGCGAGATAGGCTTCCGAGACCGTCATCAAATCGAATTGACCGATTGGGAACGTCACAATCGTACGAAGATCTGACTGTCGAAAATGAAGAAAGGTCCACCGCATCACAACATCCACAGTTACGAGACGAATCAGATCGTGGAGACGAGCATCAGAATGATGGGCCACCATCGCATCCTCCCGGGTCCTCGCGGCCACCCAAGCAATTTCAGTCCCGTATAGCGTCCCCAGGACGTACGACTGCACAATTACCAGGCTACAATAACACAAATCCACTACCAAACATCATCGAGACATTGCCAGATGGAACAAAGGTGCCTGTTGCTAATCTGGTACAGCATATCCCAGAACGAAAGTCTTCCCATGAAGTCCCCCGGCAGTTCCAAAGAGGCGGTGCGCACATGCGACCGGTCCCTGGCCGAGAGCGAGAGAAACAGTCTTCTCTGGACGATATCTCCTCGCACCCATCGCCATTACCGGGTAGTAGCAATACGCGGACAGACGCACTGACTCTTGTCCCCACTTTCGAAGAGAAACGAAGCGAGAAGAAGGACGCGCCACGAAAAAGTAGCTGGAAGTGGATCCTGGGCAACGATGATGATAAGAAATCCAAAGACGATGGGTCTGCAGAGTCGCCCAAATCCAAGTCAAGCAAGATTGGCAAATCATCCAGCTCGACAGACAAGGCGAGATTGGATGTTTTGCAGAATTCAATTGATGGAACTATCCCCGCACGAGGGCGAGAAAGCTTGGTTTTAAATCGCGAGGACTTGAAGCTGGATGAGGAACGGAGAAAGGACAGCAAGAAGCAACCGGAGCCCAAGAAGGAGAAGGATTCCGGCCTCTTGTCAGCGATTTTTGGCGGCAAGAAGAAATCTTCCGACAGTGATCTCAAGGAGAAGAAGCGAAAGTCCGATCGAGGGCAATACTCGCCCGAGCTAGCGCCAAGGATACTCAAGCCCGACATTGATTACAATTGGACGCGTTTCAGCATTCTCGAGGAACGAGCGATATATCGAATGGCACACATCAAGCTTGCGAACCCACGAAGAGCACTATACAGCCAAGTCCTGCTCTCGAATTTTATGTATTCATACTTGGCTAAGGTCCAAATGATGCACCCACAGATCCAGATTCCTGCTGCCCAGCGAGCTGCTCAACAGAGAGGACAGCGATCATCGGAAGAGCAGCAGCAGCAACATCAACAGCAACAACAGTCCCAGCAACAACAGGCTCCCGAGTATAATCAGTACCAACGATGGCAGGAGGTAAGCGAAAATAACGAACGTCGTCCGAGCAATTGTTAATTTGTTTCCATCACAGCAACAAGCTCGGGAACAAGCTGCGCAACAGGCTACCGATAATCCCACCAGACGGACAAATTTCGATGCTGTACACAACGGCGATCATCGGCGCGGTGGCTCTGACGAAACGCCGAGTAGTGGAGGCCACGACCGTCGAAGCTCTCAAGATTACGGTCGCTATTCATACTCCTCTCAGCCTGACTCGCGAGCGAACGAATCCGGTCCAGCAAACGGATCTGGCTACAGTGTGGCAAGCACGCATGATTACCTGGGATATTCAAACAACCAACAAGGCCTTTGGGACGATGAGCAATCTGAAGAACTGTGGTGAGCTGGAACACATGAAAGTCCCCAAGGATGGACTTCTTTTTGGGGGGATGAACTCTGATGACATCTTGGTGTGATGGACCTGCGTACATACTCTGTACGTTGGGTTCGCTTCGAGAACTTTATACACATGGGCATTGGCAGGGGAGAGAAGGCGGCGCTCGCTGCGCTGCTGACGCGAGATGCTTGTTTCATTGTAACATATTCTTTTCTTTTCCCTGATATTGATTTCTCGCACAGAGGCTGCGAAGGCTTCTGTGTCAAGCCATACAAAACGAACCGAGACGGCGACACGAAATCAGACAGAGAATGTGTGTGTGTGTGAGAGAGAGAGAGCGAGAGGAGAAGAGAATACCACCATTTCTCATCTCACGCCAACCCTCTGTTCATATTCTCTTCATTCTCTCCTGCTCTTTTTCAAAAGCAGCTTTTCGACTGCCCGTGACTCGCAGACTGGACGTCTCGAACAGGAAGAACGAGACATATGTAGAGCTCGCTTCAGGTCGTATGTAAGTACGATGTTGCATGCATTCGGCCAGATCCTCAGTCTCGCAGCAGCGGTCGACAGCGCTGTTGGGTGGTGGTGCTTCTTCTCCTTCTTCCGTGCACGTTGGGGAGGTTTATGTTGGTCACCTCGGCGGGTGCTGTTGCATGTTGGAAGCAGGCTACATTACCTCCTAGTTTAGCTCAGCGCATGGCTTGTAGGGCTGAAATTAAGCTTGCATCTCTATGTCCGTGCAGCTGCCTCACGTCATGCTGCCGTCACTCTGCATCTGCTTCAATGCTGCCGATTGCCAGCCATGTTTAGCTGTATAGCGACCATAATATCACCCTTACAAGCCTACTTCTAGAGTTGCGTGAAACCAGTCTGTACACTCCTCCAGATCTCAGAGACGACATAGCACAGGTACGCTACACATAGCTTTTGACGAGACTGAAGCTTTCGGACCTGGGAAGCGAGCTTGAGGATGATCGGACTGATTCCCATCTTAGTACTTCATCTCAATCCGCGGCCGAAACCGAGCAGATCAAAGATGCGTTCCGCTCTCCGCCTCATCCCACGGCAATCATGTCAGTTTACGAGGCCGCAACTTGTTCGCCCATTCACGTCCGCGCCAGTCTGGCGATTAAAGGAAGACAAAAATCAGGGCGCACAGGAGATTGACGCCGCCAAGCGAGAGCAGATGAAGACGGGCAAGAAGCAAGAGGAGCTGGAGTCGCAGTCGGAGTCGGGTGTCAAGGCAGACCAGGAGAAGGTACATGATCACGACGAACATATGGAGGATCTGCAGAAGCAGACGGCGGCGCAGAAGCAGAAGGAGCATCCAGAGGGCAAGTCGTGAGGGCCATGACCGAATTAAGTGTGGCTGATGTAGCAGTGAGAGCTCATGGGTTGTATATATCTTTCATGCAAGGAGGAATAGATGGGATTTATGTGCATATATCTGGTCAGCAGCCACTGTACCACGCTGATTGGCTCAAGCTTCGAGACAGCTTCGCGTCGAGCTCTTTGTTTCTGCTATCGAACATCGGCAGGTAAACGCAAAAGAAACGCGCGCATCAGGAAAATGGTGCACAGGACATGCTCAGCCTTTCGCGTCCATTGCTGAAATTGACACGGCCATGTGCGTGGTATAAGTATAGGGATCAGCACAGGCACTTTCACGCGTCGCGCTGCACGCCAACTTCACACGAGAGCATCTCCATTCCCTGCGCGAGCAATGGAAACATCACATTGGAGTATGCCACCCCGATCGCATCGCCAGACGCCTCGCTGACCGGCTCTCAGTGTCTATGCGCCTGAGACGTCATCTCAATTCACGAGTCCGAATGTGGCCATTTTCCTCCCACGAGGACCCGTCTGTACAGACGAGGCTGCCGACGCTGCTAATGTCGCTCTCCTCCGATCCATTCTGTCCTCTCATGTAGTGCGGATCAATTACCGGTACGGTGCCGCGAACCAACACCCTACGCCCATACATGATGTCGCGACGGGCTTGGACTGGATCGGTCAGTTCGCCACGCCACACACGGTCCTCCATCGCACGTAATTCGTACTGACTTCATAGCAGTATCAAACCTGCTACCAAAGCGAGCCGTTGTACGAGCAGGTCGCTCCGAGCATGTGGGCAAACTGGCTGTTTGTGGGGAACTCGTCGGTGGACAGCTGGCCACAATGCTCGCACTGACCGAGTGCCGGGTCGGCGAGCCTGGTATCGTAGCAGCCGCCGTCAACAATCCCATGACCGACTGGGTCAGCCTAGACGGAGCTGTCACGACCCTGGCTGCGCGGTTGAAATCGTCAGCGGCACGCACGTCTAAAGGACTATCACTCGAGAGTCTTCTCGGACACCGGGCATCGCTCTTCCGTAAGCCCGAGCACTACCATGATCCCTTCGCGTCTCCTATCCTCTTCTTCCGAACATCAGGCCACGAAATCGCCGAGCACGACGACGACGAGGAGCCACCTTCTCCCCCTGGAGACGATCTCGACGAGCTGGCGCAGCTGGAACGACAAGAGTTTCTGCGCGATCGAAATGTCGTTCCTGATCCCATCAGTAACCCCGAGACGACGCTGACCACGCGCGTCCGCATGCGGAAATCTTCGCGCAGATTTCCCAGCAAGAATCTGGCTCTACGGCTACCTCGATTCTCCATCCAGGCAGGCGTTGATGCGCCGATGACGATGATGGGACAGGCGAACGAACTCGCGCGAATGCTTGAGCAGAGTTTCGCACGACAACACAAGGCGAAGGCTTCCTCTTCTCCTGTTGTCCTTCCGACTGTGGAAGAAGCGGGTATGGTGCGTTTCCGCAAGACTGCTGGTCTGGGCTTATGGGACACTTCTGGCGATGGCCATGCTAGTATGCTTCAAGCCGGGAACTGGTTGAAGGAGTGTTTAGATCGCTAAGCAGCGGGTTACAGAATATCTATATGTATATGAATATATTGACCAGTAGTGGGCTCGATGAACTCGTCATCAGCAATTGTCACCATTTTGATGCCATATCTGCGTACTGGACTGCTCGTATAGAGAACTGCAGCCAACCTTTCGTGTTCTGGCGCATTGATATGACCTGCTCCGCCCCCTCGAACGCATTGAACCGAGCCGAGTCTGCAAGAGAGTGAAAGCCTTCATCAAACCCGTTGTATTGCCAACAGCCGAGAGGGAGAAGGAGAATAATATTGATCAATGTCGCAAAGACCAGCATGCTTCTTACTTCTTGCCTGGATTGAACTTTCTGAAAGAACCGTCTTGTTGTTACAGCGTAGCACAGGCTACAGACACCATCAATATCAACAACAAGCGGCGAATAGTCCCGATATCGAGCTCGTGGTATTCATCATTTAGCCTGAGCATCGGCATTGGGAGCAAGCAGAACAAACGTCTGGCAACACTTTCACCATCGGCATTGGATATCACCTCAGCTGCCATCACCTACATACATGTATGATTGTATGGTTCACCCCGCATTCCCACCCTTTGAGCCGCATAGGAAGCAGAAGCTATGTTTCGAGCCACGCGCACGAGAGCTTTCCCCGCATGAGATCAACCGCACGGGTGATGTTCCGCGAGTCTGTCCGGTGAGTCCTTCATTCTCTTCGATCATTCTTGAGAGATCTCAGAAGATATCAGAAACCCAGCTCTTCTTGAGGCAGAGACAACTCGGAAAACAGGACCATCATGTCGGACAAGATGAAAGCTCTTCATTACGGTACGTAGGATAGGCTTGCCTTGAATATGCTGCCATAGTGTTCGGGATGCGTTCCACGTTCCATATCGCTCGATTTTATCAAGAGAACCATAACTGACATAATCTTACAGACGGACCATTCAAGGTCTCGGTCCAGGAGATCGACCTTCCCAAGATCCTACATCCCGATGATGCGATCATCAAGGTCACCACGACATGCATTTGCGGCTCGGATCTGCACGTGGGTATTCTCCACAGCCATTGACTGGGACCGAGTGTTGATAGCATCGTGACAGATGTACGAGGGCAGGACCGCAGCCGAGCCAGGCCTCGTATTTGGGTAAGAGACATCTCAAGCGTGCAGTAGATGAGTCGCTGATTGGTCATTAGACACGAGAATATGGGGATCATTACAGAAGTCGGTTCTGGTGTGACGCTTCTAAAGAAAGGAGATCGCATCGTGCTTCCGTTCAACGTCGCAGACGGCCGATGCAGGAATTGCGAGGAGGGCAAGACAGCCTTTTGCACTGGCGTAAATCCCGGATTTGCTGGAGGAGCGTAAGTGGGGTCAAGGGTTTATGTATGAACTTGCTGCTTCCTGGCACTTGCTAACATGAGGCTTTAGTTACGGATACGTCGCCATGGGACCGTACCAGGGAGGACAAGCACAATATCTGCGCGTGCCATATGCGGATTTCAACGGACTCAAACTGCCTCCAGGTACGGAGCATGAAGCGGATTTTGCTCTGTTGGCTGATATCTTCCCGACTGGTTGGCATGGCCTCGAAATCTCGGGCTTCAAAGCGGGTGAGAGCGTGGCTGTCTTCGGCGCAGGACCCGTGGGGCTCATGGCTGCATACTCTGCCGTCATCAGGGGAGGTTCAAATGTCTTCGTCGTTGACCAAGTTCAAGAGCGTCTCGATCAGGCGAAGAAAGTCGGCTGCATTCCAATCAACTTCCGTGACAGCGATCCAGTAAAACAAATTATCGAGAAGAATGGTGGAATGGTCGACCGTTCAGTCGATGCTGTTGGCTACCAGGCGGTGACCGCTGGTGGGAGCAAGGAACAGCCCAACATCATACTGGAGCAGATGATCGAGGTCACACGAGCTTGTGGAGGCCTCGGCATCCCTGGGTACGAATGGTGAGCCGCCCGCATGACAGACAATTGCTGATGTGTTTCGCTGTAGTTTATATGTGCCCTCTGATCCAGGCGCACCGGATCAGCAATCTGCTAAGGGTCAGATCCTGCTCTCGTTCGGCAAACTCTTCGAGAAAGGGCTGTCATTGGCGACTGGCCAATGCAACGTCAAGGCGTACAACAGATATCTGAGAGACCTCATTATTGCAGGCCGGGCGAAGCCATCATTTGTCGTATCCCATGAGCTGGGGCTGGAGGACGCTCCAATGGCGTACGAGAAGTTCGATAAGCGTATCGATGGGTTCTCGAAGGTGTTGCTGCATCCTAACGGGCCATTGTCGTAGAAAAGCCATGATGCACTTCGACAATCCGTAGATAGTGTCCAGACAAAAGTCATCTTGAGGTCCAGCTGTTTGCTCCTTGGCAGCTAGCTCTCAGATATCCTCGCCGCCCTGCAATACCCTTGCGCTCACAATCTTGACATCCTCCTCCGGCCGATCATCGCCGTTCGTCTTGACTAATCCCAGCCTCTGCACGATCTTCATCCCACTCTTGACTCGGCCAAAGATGGTATGCTTGCCATCCAACCAAGGTGCAGGCGCCAACGTGATGAAGAACTGCGAACCGTTCGTGTTGGGTCCACTATTGGCCATGCTCAGAATCCCCGCTCCAGTGTGCTTGAGGTCAGTTCGAATCTCGTCTTCGAACTTCTCGCCGAAGATGGACGCGCCGCCTCTTCCGGTGCCTGTAGGATCTCCGCCCTGAATCATGAAATCTGGGATGATGCGGTGAAAGATTGTGCCGTTGTAATAATTTCGAGAAGCCAGAGTCGAGAAGTTTTGGCAGGTCTTCGGTGCGTGGTCTGAGTACAGCTCGACGACGATCTGGCCCATGGACGTCTCGAGGAGGACGTTATGTGCCATGATTGAAGAGGCGAGGCAGGCCGAACGTGAAGGAGAATGAGACGTGAAGAAGAATGGGACGTCTGTGTGTGGTCGAGGCTGTCAGTCAGGATGCAGATTCCATTAAGGTGCGCGGGGCCATACTGAGGATCACAAACAAAACATTCGCTAGCGTCATCCGAGCTGTGCCCAGTCAAGTGCGACTATCAGAATTGATCGAGTGGTAGCTGCTTGACCCGAGAATTTCTAAGACTTCCAAAAAAACGAATGTGTCAGAATGGCTACAGACGGAAGCCACACTGGCGTGATTCAGCCCGGTATCTTCGAGGATTTGCAGAAGAAGATCGATGAAGATACGGCTGTCAAGGATGTTGGTTCACCAGACGATCGTTCGTATGCATCTCATACTGAGGCTGAATGGTGTTTAGGCACTCAGGGACATTGTGCAGAGTCTGGAAAAGCAAGGTCAATGCCCACCAGAAAAGAATTGAGGTATCGAGCATAAAGCTGATTTTTGACCAGATCGTAACACACAATCCGTACTTTCGCGAGCACATTCGACCAAGACGGCAGATCGTAAGTCTGGAGCCCTGATATTGCCCCGATTTCCACCACGAGCCACACGATAACAATGCAAACTTCAGTGCCCGCCGTTGTCAACGCCGCCGGCACCAGTATCGCCAATGAAGTCTCCACCATCGAGCAGCTCAGCGCAGTGGCGTCCAGATACCCATACTACCGCTTCAACTACGCCTGGACACGTCAGATGCAGGATTGTTGCTTCTCCATCCTCCTATGGGGTTTCCTCGGTGGTCATGGCTCTGGCCAAACGGGCCAGCTCCTCACTATTGAGCAAGTAGGAGATCTCATGAAGGTTCCCGTCAACCTCAAGGACCGTGATGCTTTCCATCTGACGATCGAGGAGTACCTGCTCGCTCTCATTTCCCTGCTGGATGAGCTCGCGAGATTGGCGAGGAATTCGGTCACGTTGGGAGATTATGCGCGACCATTGCAAATTGCACAGTTCATCAAGGTAATCAAGCTGCGGCGAGAGGTCCGCCCTCGTACAAGACACTCACTGATTTATTCTACCTTCGTTTTAGGACGTACATGCCGGCTTTCAGATTCTGAACTTGAAGAACGACGTGCTGCGAAAGCGGAGCGATGCCATCAAGTATAGAGTGAAGGAGGTCGAGGACGTGGTCTACGATCTCAGTCTGAGAGGCCTGACACCAAAAGAGTAACGAAGTGCGTGGTCCAGATGGATCGCCTGAACATGGTGATGCTTGAGGGGCGATGGGTGTCTAATATACAATATCACTCCAAAGCCCCCGCCGAGCGCTTTGTGGAGAAAAGCTTTCACAAGAGTGGGCATCATCCTCATCGAGATGAGTATATGCCGTAGTCAATGAAGCTCCTCCATGGGACAACAAAGAGTGAACAAGCTCTTCATTTCTGTAGGGAAGCATGAGAGACGCCTTCCTATGCTACCAGTCCCAAGGCTTCCATAATCATACAACAAGTGAGAAGCCGGTATTGTACATGCCAATCCCAAGACAGCGCTCTTACCTTCCCATACCCATGGAGCCTTGCTGAGCCATCTGTGCATTCTGCTCCTGGAAGCGCTCGCCTAACCGCTCCGAGCTCTTGAGGAATTTGTCGACGCACCTCATAACACAGCCCTCCTCTTTGCTCCCCAAGCTCTTGGAGGTGAAGTCGGTGACGCAATCGTTGAAGCAGCGTTGTACGAGGTTGGAGTACATCTAGACGTGTCTTGGTCAATAAATGGGGAGAGGGGATGCAAGCACAGTTGCGAAACAGGATTGTCGGAGCCATACGTTCATGAAGTCTTTCATCTGCTTACGCTCCATGCGGCCTTGCAGCTCGCGCTGCTCGGCGGCGTTCAGCCTGAGGGGACGGTGAGGTTAGCAACCATTCGCGGTTGATGGTGCCAGACTATATGTGCACAGCCTGTTTCAATGGAGGATGAGATGCTCGTGTGACATACATTTCCATTCCGCTCATGATGGGTGTGAGTCGGTCGCTTATTGGGCGGAGCGCGTGTACGGCCAGGCGAGGGTTGTTTCAGGGCGTGGGCGGAGGATGAAGTCGATGGGACCGCGGACGGAGTGTGCAATGTGCGATGATCGATGCTTGCAAGAGGTGTCGCGGATTGGAGCTCAGCTATTTTTGGGGCGTGGGCGAGACAGCTGGGGGTGTGAGGCAGAAGTTGGACGGGAGGAAGCAAGCAAATTGACATCACAATCGGTCGGGCGCCGCCGCCGCCGCAGCAGCAGCAGCTCTCACAGGTTGACAGGCTCTCTGTCAGGCTCTCTATTGCTGCTCTGGGACGGGAGTGACTTCATTGCCGCCCTCTGTTTCACCATATCCCCATGTCCCCATATCATCCATCCATACCACCATAACCTCATATCACCACTTCGCCACTGGCTGCACTCCTGCACAAGCGACGCACCACTACCCAATTACGCTTGCGACTGCGGGTAGCAGAGAAGAGCGCTTTGGTGCGTCTACTACTGGCCTTGCTACCGATCAGGCTGGCTAGAACTCCACGCAGATCCCCGTTCGCTGGCAGCTTTTCGCGCTGTGCTCGCAGCACTGCAACCTCCTCCTGTTGCTCCTGCTGCTCCTACTCCTTCCACCACACTCCCGGCCTCGCTGGCTCCTCAGTATACAGCACACGCGTCGCGCCGCATCCCATCGTCCTCGCGCCTGCCCCAGACTACAGCTCAAGCATCACCTCCCAAGCTGCGCCACGACCGACGGACTAGACTACACGCTCAGGACCCCATCACGAGCGCGCGCGCACATACACGCTCGTGACCCAGCGCCGGCCGCGCGACCACCCTTACCCGTCCACCACGAATACTACGCCGCCCCTGCTCGCCGGACGCCCTGCTTCTCTGCGCATGCTGTAGCCAGGCGTCGCGACCGCGACCGCACGACCTTCCGGCATGACAACCACAGCTGGGCCTTCTACCGCCGCTGCGGGCGCCGCCGGTCCCAAGCCCGCGCCTCAGCCTGCCCACAGCGAGTCTGTCAAGGAGAAGAAAGACCTCGCGAGCTGGTGGAGGACATTTAAGAAAGGCGACAACAAGAAAGCGCAGGAACAAGGTACGCACTCTGAATGCTGAAGCAAGAAACACAACATGTCCCGTTCGCCCAGACACTCCATATCAGTGTTGTATCCTATGTGGTTTGCGACAGGCGACAGCGCTTATTCTGCTCGCTCGCCTGCATGATGCCATTACCCTTCAATCACCTGCAGCACTGCCTTCGGGAATCCTTGCAGCCTACACGCACTCCTCCGCGCACGTGGTCGCTCGTTCTAACTATTGCTGTGCAGTAGCTCCCCAGGGCATATTCGGCGTGCCACTGAACATCAGCATTCGATACGCCAATGTGGCCATCAGTCTCTTCAATGACGAGGGACAAAGTTATATTTATGGTTATGTGCCGATTGTAGTCGCCAAATGCGGTGTTTTCCTGAAGGAAAAAGGTGAGATCGCCAGCCTTGCATATAAACATGGCTAGTTTACTCACGAATCATGCAGCGACTGACGTCGAGGGCATCTTCCGCCTTGCTGGCAGTGAGAAGCGCATTAAAGAGCTCAAGATTGCCTTCGACAGCCCCGACCGATATGGTAAGGGGCTTGACTGGACCGGCTTTACCGTTCATGATGCTGCGAACATACTTCGTCGATATTTCAATCAGCTGCCAGAACCCATCATACCTCTAGAATTCTATCAGCGATTTCGGGATCCACTGAGAAACCACCAAGCTCAGGCTGTTGGGACCATCGAGTCTCAGAGTCCCAGTCATGGCGATTTCGACCAGAATTCAGCCATAAGAGCCTACCAGGTCCTCATCACCGAATTGCCGCCATTGAACCGCCAGCTACTGCTCTATATTCTGGACCTCCTCGCAGTCTTTGCAAGCAAATCTGATCTGAACAAAATGACTACTCCGAATCTGGCAGCGATTTTCCAGCCTGGAATCCTGAATCATCCCCAACACGATATGGCGCCCCAAGAGTACCGACTCAGCCAGGATGTCTTGATCTTCCTGATTGAGAACCAGGACAGCTTCTTGATTGGTATGCAGGGTACCGAAGCGGATCCAGAGACTGTCCGGGACGTACAGAGCGGTCCGTCGACCAAAGCTCCAGGAACTCCGACGACACCCAACCGGGCCAGGACGGTTATTGGCAGATCAGGATCCAACTCGAGTGTCGCCGCGGAAAGCATCAGAAAGTGGGGAAGCATTCGCCGCAACGCTTCTGTGTCGAGCAAGCACAGCAAGAGGTCTGAGGCGAGTGTGCCGCCTGGTTCGCCGAACGCCGCCAATGCAAATGGAGTCCACAGAAGCAATACAGTTCCGTCGAGAAGGGGCGGCAGCGTCAACCAGTCCCCACGCTTTTCACGTGATCAGAGCTCCGATCCATCCACACCGAAAGCATCAAGCACTCCTGGCGGAGGTGTGACGGCATTGACAACGGTGGAGACGGTGGTGCACAGGCCTTCACTGGCGGAAAGACCAAATTCTCTGCAGAGCACACCGACTGGCAGCACGGCACCGCAATTTCCTGCTCCACCTGAAGTCATTTCGGCATCGTCCAGTGAAGCCACTACCCCGTTGGCCACCATCGGCAGCGACGCATCTTCCGCGGCGACACGCGACTATCATACGCCCAAGAAAGATACCATTCCACTTCTCGGGCCGGGCGCAAACAGTGACCGGGCCTCTGAACGGTCTGCGTCGGGTACACCTACCATCGCTACCGGTCGTACCAAGGGTTTCCTTGACATTCTTAAGCAGTCCCCGACCAGCGATGGCGAAGGTCGCAAGCCTAATAAGCTGCAGAAGAAACAGCGCATTCCTGGTTCCGCTTTATCGAGTGCTCATTCTTCGAATCATTCGCTACATGAGCAGCACCAGGACAGCCAACGATCACCAATCTCGCCGTCGAATGCGTTTGCTGTCCCAGTCGTCGCTGCTGGTCACGACACAGCGAATGAAGAATCCAACGAACCAGGGGATCAGTCTACTTACGCAACTGCTGTCAATACGCCGACATTGCAGTCTACGCCTCAGCGAATGCCAACAGATGCCACGCTGCGACCAACGATCTCACCCTCGAACTCGTTCCACTCGCATACAGATACGTCAGATGCTGACATGGTCGGCGATGACATGCCATCCCACACTGGTGAGCAACCTGAAAAGAAGAAGAAGAGTCGCTGGCGATTCTCGCGTTCACAAAACAACATTCCGCCGCCTACAAGCCCGGGGAACCCGTTGGGAACCATGACGGCCAGAGATCAGGCAACGTCGAGGTCGACGATTGGCAGCAGTGGTGCTTCACAGCCGCGTCAGAGCTTCCAGGAGCCAACGCCAATCGGTACCGTGACCACGGACCCGCTTCCAGGAGTAAGTGCAGGAGCAGGAGCAGGAGCACCTGCGCAGAGTCTTCAGTCGTCTGCCACATCGGACACTGTCTTCTCTGACTCGGAGCGTGAGCGGAAGGGGCCTGTGTCGTGGTTGAAGAACAAGATTCAAGAGCGCAAAGACAGGGACGCCGAGAAGCGGTCTAGAACGCCGGAGCGTGGTGGTCACGAGCGGAACAAGAGTCGACAAGACTTAGCTTCGGCTGGTGGCGGCGACGCGGGGTCCGGTCGAGGGAAATCCTTTGAACAGTCAAGAGTGCCTTCTGGATCGTCCAGTGCACCGCCGCAAACAGCAGTCCATTTGGTGCCTACGGAGAGCGCTCACACTGCTATGCCCGCGGTGGCGACGAACGGCGAGAGGCTCGTCACTGAGACAAACCTGGACATGAAGAGTCAAGGTGGCGCTTAGTTGTGATTCGGAGAGCTGGACATTTCTTTCGAACCCAATATGGTGCAGTGGCAGAGATCTGTCCGAAATGGGTAGAATGGTACGACGTCTGGGGAGGATGACTTGCAGTCGAAGCGTCAGAGAACGAGCGAGGGACCAAGGTGGGCAAAATTTCGATTTTCTCATCCCGCTCAGAGAGAGGACGCGCGTCTGTGTGTGTGTGTGTGTGTGTGTGTGTGTGTGTGTGTTGTATGTGTTGATAATGAAAAAGTGTTTCTTACCATGGCTATAGATTCAGTCGTTTGAGTGATCGTGCTATTTGTGGGACCAATTCAGCGTGGCATACATACATAGCTATCGCTGCTCGAGGCGAGGGTGGAGACTCTTTTCGATTGCAGGTTTCAGAGCGCTGAGAAAGGAATGTTGTTGCATGTACCACATCTGTTCGTTTGAGTTTCAGCGCTGCTAATACTGATGAGCATGTACGGAGTCTTGTCTGCGAACTTTGACTACATGACCTCAGCGATGCTATCGAGATAAGATTTGGGGAAGTAGTGCCAGAAGGGCTCCTAGATCAACGTATCCTATCTGTGGCGGGAGACTCTGATGGATTCTCCATCGACATTCAACGACGATACCTCCTACTGCCCAGCTTGCACGACAACTTGCACTGTGATTCAGTTATCCCACGCTCCACGGGTATGATACGAGCTAAAGGCTTAGCACGAAGGACTCTTCTGACATACACTAAAAACAGACTGCACGTACAATGAGTGGTGCGTCAGATATGCGCTCCGCGGTGAGTGGTGGAGTAAGCAGTAGTGACAGTACAGTAGCGTGCAGATATACATGTATGGGGGGGGCGGGACATGATGCAGTATCATCCCGGCTAGTTGCTGTGTGACTTAGTACATGTACCCTTACATGTTTCATGTGCAGTGTGCAGTGTGCTCGATCTGGGGCGGAGGGACCCGGTAGACTGGGATATGGGAGAGAGATGTGCTACTGCTGCTGCTGCTGCTGCTGCTGTACGACGTGAGGAGCATGAACACTTTGCTCAATCGCTGGGGCGGGTTGTGCAGTACTGACGAAATCATCAGTCAGCGAGGTTGTTCGAGAAGCAGAACGGCCAAGAATCTGGAGGCGGCGTAACACATTGGATCCATCCATACGAGACAGAAATGCGAACTTAGCACGCTTCGGGGGCGATTGCCGGCGATCTCGCTCGTATCGGTGGAGCTTCGAGGCCACTTGCCAGACTTGTCCTGTCTCTGAGTAACTTAGTCTTTCGTCGTCGTCGTCGTCGTACATCGCTCTTCTTCTTCTTCTTCTTCTTCTTCTTCTTCTTCTTCTCCTCCTCCTCCTCCTCCTCCACCTCTGTTCTCCATCTTGCTACTCTAGCCTCGCCCCACGATCGTTTCTGGTGTGTTACTGTCGTCACAATACGGTACGAAGGCGTCATGTCCGTGTGAAGAACTGCGAAAAAGACTTGGACGCATTGCTTCATCGGGTCCGAAGGATCATTCCACTGGGACGGCCGTTGAACGTTGCCAGCCACTTTCCACGTGGCGCTGACCAGGTGAGTGGCATCCCGCGACGAACTCTTCTCTTCTGCCTCTTCTGCCTCTTCTTCTCGCTCGTCCCTTCCTGACATGCCTGCTACATAGTCTCTTCATTCGTTACTGTCCTTGCGAGCAGGCCTCTGCAATACCACACCACACAGCACGACCCGACCCGATCCGCCACAATGCCGACCTTCCGATCCATCTTGCTCCTCGGCCTATCCGCTACCTCCATCTGTCAGGCGCACCCACAATACAACCCTGACTCTGGGCTGGAAGAGAGCGGCTTCGACAGCCAGACGGTCGATGAGTGGCAAGAGATTGTGCACTCGTTACCAGGAGAATCATTGAAAGCGGCCATTGAGGGGCATCTGAAGCCAAAGTATCGAGAGGGTATCTTTTCGGATGAGATCGATGCTATCCAGGCCGTGCGAAGTGATGACCCAGGTCTCGCCTCGAAGTTGGTCGACCTTGCGAGGCATGATGCTGAGGTCAAGGAGTACCTACGGAAACGACAGGACGCGAGCAACACGACGACGACTTCGACAACGCCGTCTTCATCATCCTCGAGCGAGTCGGTTGCCCCAGTGAGCAGCAGCAGCAGCAGCTCGACACCAATTGTGGCTGTGACTCCCTCGTCTTCTTCCTCGTCCCAAGGTCAGTCATCTAGTTCCGCTCCCGAGAGTTCGTCCTCGATTGAGAGTCCGACCCCTTCTGCAACATCCACGCCCACACCTACTCCCACTCCAAGCGTTTCGGCGCCTGTAGAGTCGTCGAGTTCTCCAGGTGAGAGCACTCCTACTCCCAGCAGCTCCAGCGTCGCCGTCATCGTCCCGGGTGGCAGCAGCAGTAGCAGCAGCACGCCCAATGCACCAGTGACCGAATCGTCTTCGACGACCCCAAGTACGTCCACGACTGCACTTGCACCTGTTTCTTCCACCGGGTCCACGAGCAGTACGGAATCGTTGGACTCTTCCTCCTCTTCTCCTGCTTCGCAGACCGCGTCTGCTTCATCTTTGTCATCTTCGGAGCAGGGCTCACAATCTATTCTTCCAGTTCCTCAATCCTCGAGCGCCGTTGCTCCTGCCTCTCCCAGCCAACAGTCAACTATCACTGGAGTCTTGGTGCCTGTCGAAATCTCAACGACGGCGAGTGGCGGAAGCGTGGTTGTGCAGACTACGCAGGCATTCGATAGCACAGCCCCGACCAGCGTCGCAGTGGCTGTCACAACAACAAACGAACAAGGGCAAGCAGTCACAACTTCCTCCATGGCGGCTGCTATCCTGGTCACCAGTACCAATGCAGCTGGCTCCGCAGTTGTGTCTGCTTCGCCAATCTCGAACGTCGCCGTCGCCCCGGGCGGTAGCGTCATCGAGGACACCTCTGTGCGATCTCTGGTCACCACGACAGACAGCATGGGAAACAATGTCGTCCTTACCAGACCTACACAAGGCGGCACTTACACACAAACCGACAGCCGGGGGAGCGTTGTCGTTGTCGTGTACACACCCGGCGGCGGGATAGTGAGTGCTCTCGCTGTCAAAACGTCGACCCTGCCCAACGGTCAAGTCGAGACTATCACGCAATTCGCAGAAGTAGGGGCCGCAACAGAGACGACCTCTCCTGAGCCTTCGGCTTCGGGTTCCGCCACTGGCACGCCAGGTCTACAGAACGGCGCTGCTCAATTCGCGGGCTCGAGCTGGTTCGCCGCAGAATTCGCCGTGGTTTTCAGCTTAGCCATCGGCTTGGCTGGTGTGCTTCTGTAAAAGTGTGTTTAAGACTTGTCATCTGGCTGCAACGGGACGTATGATGAGTTAGTGATGTATATGTTTTGTGGTCAATTTTCTGGGCATAGCGTGGCGGATGGAAACCTCTTGAGGAAGATAAAATGGACGGCCTCTATATGTAATCACGATCGAGAGAGAAGTAATAATGACACATGAAGATATGATCTTGCATGCAAACGGTACTTGTCGTTCAGGTTCCAGTGGTGTATTGTCTTGTGGAATCCATACCATCGCTCCTTCAATGCATTGGCACTTGGAAAGAAATCTGTGGACTCTTCGACCTGTGCTGTTTTCGGTCGATAACTCGAATCTCCTTGAAACTTGGATTTCGCCCTCTCTTTCTGCTCCTTATGCCTCTGCGATGGGTTTTTTTCGCAAGTCAAAAAAATTATGGGTATTACGGCCCCCCTGCCAATAAATTCAATTGATCTTCATCTTCATCCCCTTGAACAGATACCCTCCAGCCACCTTCCCCACGACGGCGCCTCCGTACAGCCCACAGACAATCGTCACGGGCCACTTCTGCCATTCGCGATCCCAGTCCAGCGGGATCGGTATCGCGCCCACCCACGCGCCAAACAGGGCTCCCAACGCCATGCCGGAGATTTCGTCGACAGGTTGCTGCAGGCTCACGAGGCGCTGCCAGGTTGAGGCTTCGAGGCCGTGGACGTAGAAGAGTTGGGGTGTTGTCAGGAGGGCCAGGTGGAGGGCGAGGAGGAGGGTTTGGAAGTGGTGGGAGACCAGGGGCGCGCCGAAGAGGATGAGGAGGAGGTAGAGGAGGGGCGCGGTGAGGGTGAAGGTCAGGATGAAGGAGAGGAAAGCGGGCTGTTGAGGTGGATGTTAGCTGTTGAGGAGGGAGAAGGCTCGCTTCTTCTGCCTTTCTTTTTCTTTTTTTTTCGGGATTCTCTCTTACCACGAGCTTGGTCCAGATATCTTGCACTGGTCTGCCGGATTTCTTCTTCTGGCCTGGTTTCGGTGGTGATGGATTTGTCTGTCCGGTGGAGGGGAGACAGAGGATGCAGTATAGGGCCTGGACTATGAGGACTGTGGGCGCCAGACCGAGGAGCGTGGCTACAGGATCGCGGACCAGGCTGGTGAAGCTGAAGGGTATGAGCGAGAGCAGCAGGACGGGATGCAGGTTGGCGAAGAGGAGCGATGCTTGGGTTTGGAGGACTTCGACATGTCGGACTGCTTTGGTGGCCTCGGTGGGCTTGGAGGTGGTGGTGGTGGAAGTAGTACTCATCTCATCGCATGGAAAGTGTATGTACTTGTACTGTACGGGGGTTTGCTGGTAGAATATGAGGTGGCTTCCACGTGTGGATGCGACGCGAATTGAGCCTCGCGCTAAGTTAGGCGTTTCCTCCCCGCATGTCAGAGGTCCTCCCGCGATTAAGCCGTGCAATGCAGGTGAGGTGAAGCTCCAGTCTCCACAACCTCTTACGTCGGCACTTTGCTTCACCAACTGCCATACTTCATCCTCAAACATCCATCTCTTCCCATCCTTCATCATGCTTCCTACACTCATCATCCCCAAGAAAACCCTCGATCATGGCTGAGACAACCTGGACCCCTCCCACAGGAAACTCCTCTCAGTTCAACCAATCCCGGCCCGTCACAATCACCGCCAAAGCAGACAGCAACAATCCCGTCTCCATCAAACCGAACAATGGCGTCACAGTCCCGGACGTCGAGGCCATGAAAGGCAACAGAACTGAATCCTTGCCCTCCTGGCAGAAAGCCAACGGAATCGACCCGGCCAAACAAATCAAACTGGTCAAGCTCGCCCACATGCGCTACCAACACCCCGACCTCTCCCAGATCACCAGATTCCTGCAAGACTTCGGCATGCACGTCGCCAAAGAGACAGCGTCGGAGATCTGGTTTCGCGGGTACGGAACAGACCAGTACGTGTACTACGCACGCAAAGGCTCGCAGAAAGAATTCCTCGGCGGCACCTTCGAAGTCGAATCCATGGCCGAGCTGGAGAGAGCGGCTCTCATTCCCGGCGCAACAGCAGCAGGTCCCATCACCGAGATGAAAGATGCACCCGGAGGCGGATTCATTCTCACGCTCCACGACCCGGAAGGCTTCCCCGTCAATCTCATGTACGGCCAGACTCCCGCCGCCAGCGGAGATCTCCCGAACAAAATCCTCCTCAACGACGAGAGCGACAAACCTCGCGTCCGCCAATTCAATCGCTTCTCGCCCGGTCCAGCAGCCGTGCACAAACTCGGCCACTACGGTCTCTGTGTCCGCGATTTCCCCGCCCAGGTGGAATGGTATACTCGCAATTTCAATCTCGCGCCCACGGATTTCCTCTATGTCCCTGACGACGAGCATCCCGGACAGACCAGAGACGTCGCCGTCTTTGCGCATATAGACAGGGGAGAGGACCCCGTCGATCACCACACCTTCTTCATGTCGAGCAATGCCACGTCGCACGTGCATCATGCGAGTTTCGAGGTACATGATTATGATACGCAGCAGTTGGGACATCAATGGTTGGGGAAGCAAGGGTATACTTCTGTCTGGGGTATAGGAAGGCATATACTCGGTGAGTCTGGACGCAATTCTCTCGTGATCGTGGCATTGACATTGCGTGCTAATCTCTGCCTCTTTTTTCTTCTTCTGCAGGCTCTCAAATCTTTGATTACTGGTGGGACACAACAGGCAATATGATCGAACACTACGCTGATGGAGATCTCGTCAACCAAAGTACCCCTATTGGCTGGGGCATGGCAGGAGATGAGGGTCTCGCGGTCTGGGGACCCGAAGTGCCTTCCTGGTTCTTGACGTAGAGTTGCCGGTAGTATATCTAATGAGATCTGGAAATCTACCTGACCAGCCTGCTGTATTGCATTGCATGCTCCTTCCGATACTGCAGTGGCAATCTCTCAAAAACTCCATGCTTCAACGCCAAGTGATGCATAGTATGAAATGCCGAAAACCAAGCATGCAATGAATAGATTATGCTCGATCTTGTCTCCGCCTCAGGTTGCGGGTTCGCTTCATCAGTTTCTTGTACTTGTGCTTCTTCATCTTGAGCTTCCTCTGTCTCTTGACGGAGATGAGCAACATCTTCAATCGCTGCGTGCTCCGCTTGTCTTGCATCTTTCCCTTGATCCGCAGGAGTGAAGCACGCTCGCGCTCCAGCATTCTTTCTCGGAATGGGAAGCGACTCTGGTTCCCCTCGGTCGCCGGCTCTTGGATTGATGCCGCTTCTTCGGGATTCTCGATCTGGACGATGGGCGACGATGAGGCGAAGAATGCAGTCTGCCCATTGGCGCTGGTGATCTCCGTGAATGTGATTTTCGTCTCGTAGCTCTTTTGTCGAGACTTGGACAAGGTCTTCTTCTTCTCTACTGTTGATGCTTGAGCTTCCGATGGGAAAGGCTGTGGTGGAGGCGGCGCCTTGAATGGCTTGAACTCTGCAATCAGCTCATCCAAACTCTTCTGTCGAGGCGGACCATCGAGGTGCTTGATGCCATCGTGATTGCTCGGGCTCTCCGCAATCACTTCCCATCGCATACTCTCGTCTTGAGTGTCGTTTGCACTGGTATCGAGGTTTTCGAAGAGACTGCCGAGCGCGTAGACTACGTCTTCGGGTCTTCGTTCCGCGGAGTTGCCATTATGCCATGGGTCTACCTCTTTCCGCGCCTGGAAAATGGTCTCGAATGCATCGGTGGATGTGACGGGTGGGATGGTAGTGGAGAGCGAAAGTGGTCGGTGGAGGGAGAAGAAGGACGATACCGCGAGGTCTTATCAAGATATGAGCTTCCGGCTTTCATGCGATAGTTCATGAGGGGAACTCACCAGCTTCTCTCAGATGTGACGTTCCAGGCACAGCAGGCAGACCCGCGAACTGATCGCCAGACTTGTTCGTCGCTACAGGAGTCTTCGGTCTCTTCGCCCGCGTGACTCGCTTCGTCCTCTGTTGCTGCGGTGCCGGATCGGCGAGATTCTGATCGGCTTTTGCTGCAGGAGCAGGCTTACCGCCACTAGGACTGCTATCGGGCGGGCATGACGCTTTGCTGCTCGAATGGCGGCGTTGATGGGTGCGACGGGAAGCCAGACAGGACGGGGTGCGAACGGCGGTGGAGGATGGTTGGGCGGCTGCACAGGATGCGCGGTGTGCTACGCGGGCGAGCTTGGTTGAGAACATGGCATGCACTCCTCGCCGTCACCGTGATCGCAGGTAGTGCGTGCGTACGTTCTGCAGAAGGAGGGAGTATGGTGAGGTGGCAGGAGGAGGAGGAGGATGATCATCAAAGAGACATGTGCAGTGACACAATAGGCGAGGGAGATGTGTGAGGCGGCGAAGCTGCAGCAGCCGCATGCGAGCGCTTGGACCCGGAAGTCCACGACATCCGAATAGAGAGAAACCACCATCACGTGAATCCCCCTCCGATAACAGCCTCAGTCCGCAGAGATGCAGTGTGTACTAAGGTACATGTATCGTCTCGTATTTCGCTCGGATATAGTCTTTCGTTCATCGTCTGCTTCCTCGACCGCCTCTCAGCGCTCGTCCACTGCAGCTTGCTCATTGGCCTCTGCACGCACATCTCCCTCTCACACGGAAAGCCAACACCCGAGGACCCTATACTAGAATGTATACTATAAAACAAACAAAGACAGTTCACCAGATTTGCATTTCTCCTTCTCACTTCAGTCTCAGCCTCGAACGCAAGGAAGGAAAAGAGTGACCGTCACAATCATGGGCGCCGCCAACGCAGCAGCTCCAAGCAGCACGTCCGAGCAGACCATTAATGATCAGCTGCCTGACCCAAGTCTCTTGTCAGAAGCCGGCTCCTTCCTCATCCAGGACGCCGATGGAAAGGGAATACCCTTCAAATCCCTCTACATCGACAACGCCACCTCACAGAAACATCTCCTGATTTTCATCCGCCATTTCTTCTGCGGCTTCTGCGAAGAATACATCCGAACGTTGGCTTCCTCCCTCTCGCCCTCTCTGCTCTCCCAACACTCCACAACCCTCACAGTCATCGGCTGCGGCGATCCCGTATGTATCGCGGACTACAAGAGCCGTACAGGATGTCCCTACGACATCTACGCGGATCCAAAGCAGCAGCTGTATAAGAAGCTGGGCATGGTTTCGAATTTGCAGCAGCCGGAGAGGAAGCCTGAGTATAGTACGAAGGGCACGTTCAGTGTGGTGGCGAGCTCCATGGTGAATGTGATCAAGTCTGGGAGCAAAGGACTGAAGGGTGGACCTGCCTCGCAGCAGGGAGGAGAGTGGCTGTTTGAAGGTGGGGAACTGCAGTGGGTGCACAGGATGCGGAACGTCGGAGATCACGCAGAAGTGAGGGAATTGAAACAAGTTCTTGGGATCTCGGAATGAGGTCCTTGTCCTGTATTCAGGCTTTGCGACGAGATTGTAACTGACAGAATTTTCACTCCAGCTGAGTCGATACCGTGTCATCGCCGTCTTCGTATTTCAGAGTGGTTATGAAGCGCCGTATCTGTGGTTCCACGTCGGATACGTTTAGTGGCATTTGTGTAGCTACCCTGCTACAGTATTCAGCCTTCTCTGACTCTTGATCAGCTGTTCACTCAAGCCGCTGCACATATCAGCATACTCAATCCCATCGTGACATCAACAACATCGAGCACTCGGGAATAGCCAGGCGATGGGCATGGCATGGCACGATGAAGCAGCATAATCGTATACAATGTTTATAGGTATGGCCCTTACCCTGCGGATCTTTGATCATTCAGCAAGATCAACTTGCGACTACTGGACATGCTCCCTCTCCTCGCCCTTCGGGATCCTCACAAACACCGCACAGACAACCGCCCCGAGCAGACCACAACCAAGACTAAACCACCAGATATATCGCAGCGCCTGCAGATCCAAAGTCCCATCCGCGGCTTCGGTCCCGGCACGCCCAATCGTCTCCGCAAGCGCGGTGAAGACCGCGGAGGAAAGATTCTGCGCGGTGATCAAGACACTTCCAGCAGAGCCCTGAAACGCTCTGGGAACGTTGGAAGTGATGAAGACCGAGATGGCAGCGAAAGAAAGATCCGGCCCGAATGTACTGAGTAGGAGACCAGGAAATGAGAGTGCCCAGTAGATAGTATGTGGAGTCTGAGGGAGGAAGAAGACCGGGCCGGATGCGAACGCAAGCATGCTTGCGATAAGGATGAAGTGGCCGGGCACGACGTGTAGAAGCTTGGAGACGAGCCAAGCGGCTATTGTCCCACCGACGCCGATGGGAATGAGATACACGGCGGCGATGATGGGCGGACGGTCCTGGATCGTTAGAAAGAATCGCACGACGTAGAAGTTGCACCCTCCGACAAAGGCTCCGTATGCGAGGAAGTATGCGACCATCAGCGGCGGGAAACCATGCACTTTCCAGAGGCGGTTGTCGATGAGTGGTCGCTTTACACGACCTTCTAGGAATGCGAAAAGGCCGAAACATGCAATCCCAACCATGACCAGAGCGTAAGTATATGGAGTCCAATTTGTCGGCACAGCCTGCGTCAAGCCGAAAATCAGAAGACCACATCCAGTAGACAGAACTGCAGCGCCATAGAAGTCGAAGTCCTTGAGAGTCGGGTGGCTTTCCGAGTCGTCTCGCAGTCGATCATGTGATGGGATACACCAACAAGCCACAGCAGCACAAAGAGCCGCAATGATAGCGATCGTGCCCGAGACCCATTCCAGATGGGCCGCGAGAGCACCCCCGAGGATACCACCAACTGCAAATCCCATGGGAATCATAGCTCCCATCGCCGAAAAGACTCGATTCTTGCGAACGCCAGGCTTATAGACTCGCCCGAGCATACTCATCGCCGCAGAACACAGCGTCCCCACCGCTAAACCAGACATACCCTGTACGATGAAATACAACACTTTCCTCTGCGGTTGCACAGAGAAAGCTCCGATCAGATTCCAAACTGCAAGCCAGACGAATGCACCGACGGCGAGAGATTTCGGATTGGTGAGATCGGCGAGAGACCCGGAGATCACGACGGAGATGCCATTGGCAACGAGGAAAGCGCCGATGAGCCAAGGTGAATAAGAAGGTGTCAGATCTAGGGCTTCGACGAGGGTGAGCTGATTGACGAAGCCATTGGCGAGGAATATGGCGAAGAGGAGCTGGCCCATGGAGCAAATGACAACGAAGCTGATCTCTTCTTGTAGTGAGGAGAGCCCAGGCGGGAGGGCCGAAGTCCTGCTGTGGCTTGGAGTCGCTGCTGAGAATGTTGGGCGAGTCGGTGCGATGTTCGAGTCGTCATTGCGGCTTGCTGTCGAGCTCTGTGACTGTGATGTTGTCTGTATGTGAGCACCGGGTCTCGCAAAGGCTGGACTCATCACTTGTAGGTCCATATTGATGGTAGAAGTTTGATTAGCACTGATATGAAGCTCCTGGCTTACTTGCGAGATTGTCCGAGTGAGTAACAGCTTGGACGAACCTCGATGGCGGTATTGTCCAAATAACAATGAGTTCGGGACTTGGCGTGCAGCGTGGTAGGGTTTGCTTATCAATAATACTGCCAGGCAGCAATGATCTGCTGCGTTCGTAATGGTTTGACTTCGATCGACATTCCTTGTGAGCAAATGACATCAATAGCTGAGCGGTGTGAGCACGCCGACGGGCATCGCAATTCGATGCGCGCATTGGTGGTTCACTGCATGGCCAGGGAATTTGTGGCATGGATATTCATTAATCTGAAGGTAAGCAGTATATAGGAATGGTTCCCCACCGGCTGGTCTGAGATAGCCATGCAAAGCTTATTGCTGATCTCATACCTCTCTCCACGTCAGCCCAGCTCGCTCGTCGAAGGGAGTCTTTGCAGCATGCGAGTCGCCGAACGGGTCGTCATCATCATCTTCCACCTCATCTTCGCCACCTTGTTTCTGCTGAGTGAGAGCAGAGACCGCGGGCGTCGGTGGCATTGCTATCATCGTGGGAGCAGCCGGTCTGGGTGGTTTTGCAGGAGGTGCCTCATCCAGTGACAAACCGGCAAGTTGTTGCTGTGCACTACTGCTAGCAGTCTTTGGAGAACTCGGTTGTGCTGTACCGCTTTCTTCCCAAGCATCACTATCACTGTCATCGTCTATGCTCCGATCCATAATCTCATAGGCCGTGAGCGCCTTGACGAGCTCGTCGTTCGCGTTGACAAGACTGCCAATCCATTGGTCGGACTCGACGTGTTGTATGTAATACAGTATCTTTCTCCTTAGAGTCTTACAGGCTTCGAGACGGCGCATGACTTCCTGATTCTCCGAAACGCGCTCGGTCTCCCGATTTATCAGCTGAAGACCATTGAGCAAGTTTGTAGAGGCGATGGATGCTTGAGCCAGGGCATTGGTCATGTTCTCCTTCTCCTTTGAGAGACTGAATGGCTTTGCTGTGCTGCTCTTCTTGTCCTTGAAGAGCTTGGAGGATATGCTTGATGAGGTCGGTGTTAGAGTCACCGGCCTTGAGGGCGCTGCTTTGACCGGAGCAGGCTGTGGCTTTGAACTTGACCTCGCCCTGGTAGTCGAAGGCTCCGCGAATGGCGATTCTGCATCAGGTTCGATTGGAGAACTTGAATCTTGCAGAACCTTCTGCCGAGCAGCTGCCGGTCGTTGTGTCTTTGGGAACTCCTTGTAGAGGTTCGCGATGCGTTCAAGACCAGGTGTGTTCTTGTAGGCATTTGCCCACTGCACAAAAAGCACTTTGCACTTCTGTCGCACCTGAGGATCGACCATGTCATCGCGGGCCATCAACCGCAACCGCTCAAGTAGCGGCTCGTCCGCAAATGCTCGCTGGAACCTGCCACCAGCATTCTGAATCAGGCCATCGAGAATGACCAATGCCCTAATCTGTCGGTGCGAGTTGCCATACTTCCTAGACTTGGTCAGTGGCTGGAAGCGTGATTGGTCTCATACGTGCACATACAGCTTTTTGCGAAGAGCTCTTGCAGCCTCGGTTGGGCCCGAGCTTTGTATTCGGACGACGTCCACGAGGTCAATGATACCGCCAATGTCATCTTCCTCATACTGTTCGCTGGTCAAGCGATCGATTTGTACAGTGACTGCCGTGTACGGCTTCCTCTGTGCGATGCCAAAAGAATCAGTCTCTGTCTCCAAGCAAGCACACGACAAGAGAAGCAAGTCGTGGGCTTCTGCGATGCATCAAGTCCGGCATTGATGTTTGAGAACGACAACTTCGATCTCAGGGAGAAGGGGTCGGCCTGTGGAGCAGGGTCTTTGAGAGGCTCGCGAGCTGTCGACCAGACCTCTATGGTGGTTGTTTTCGAAACCAGATATGGAGATTGGTCCTCAAGTAAAGCAAACCTCTCAGAGGGCGCTGAGCAGCTGGAGCATTGCACCAAGGACTTGCTGACGGCACTCATGTTGGTCGTCTCGCTCAAGCAGAGAGTGGGGTGCGATTCGAGCTGCGGAGACGGAGAAGTGGATGGTGAAGGAGCGATATAACTTACAGACGATGAGCTAAACATAGCGGCAGCAGTGCTGTGCACTACATCCAAGATTGCGGAGGATCTAGAGAAGCCTTGTACAGCTGGGCTAGGATACCGACAGAAGAAGGTGGGACGTCAAAGGTGGAGGACTAGAGCTGCAAGGAGGTTAGATCTAGCGCGCATCATCTCCACTTTGCGAGTGAATATGCGGTACCATGAACGCAAGCACGAGTCTCGCCACGTGGTAGGTATGCTCGGGGTGGAATGCTGGCAGTAGTACCCGACGGTATTCTTGGTCGCGGTGAGGAGTGGATGTACTGGCACAGTCCAGATCGGGGCCTGATCCAAGCGTAAGTTCGATGTGGGACGCCGTGGATCGATCCAGACTTCGTCGCGAACTGGCGTGCACAAGTCTCTGTAGTTTCCGCGTGAATATTGGTCGTGGGCAATGATAATTGACGCTTTGGAGTCATCAGAGATGGGACTCTGGCAGTGTGTGTGTATGTGTCACAATTGCAAAGCCGAAGCATGAAGTGTGAAGCCTGCTCTCTGGCGTCGTCACTGGTCGAAGAATGATGAAGGTGACCCGAGCTCAGATGCCACGTGAAACCTTCTTGCTCCTTCCACTGCTTCTCCGCCGCGCTTTCCTTGTAGTCGCGGTCGTCCCATACATGTAACGAACGTGCATCGCCGTCGTCATCGCATCCTCGCGCCTGACAGCCAATACTGAAGACTGTTGCACTGCCGCAGATGATCTCATGTCGTAGAGAGGCTGGGATAAGCACGCAGTACGCGAGCAAGCAGCGGCACGACTATCAGCAGCCATGGCGTTGGGCTTCACGTCCATATACTCGTCGTCGCCTGCCGAATCCAGCCGGGCAGCGACTAACAATACTGTCTGCAACGCTGATGACCAGACGCGATCATTTGTCTCTCTATATCTGGGACGTGGACTTGATGCACTAGAGGCTCCTCTCTCAACAGGAGCGAAGAAATCGGCCGCCAAGGGCAAGAAACGTGCGGCGCCCAAGAGCGACGTGTCGAAAGCAAAACGCAGACGGACGAGCAGTATCAAGGACGCGTTACAAGTCAGGAAAGCGGCTGACCCTGCCTGCAATGATTCCGACAAGAAACAGAAGATGACTGGATGCAAAGCACTTGTTTCGAATACTGATTCGGTAGGTGATGTAGGTGGCGATGTAACGCCAACTGCTACAAAGTCAGTTCCTGTCTACGCTCCAATGACCTCCATGGACGCCCTTGATTCAACATCTGCGCGGACTTCTTTCGACTCTGCGAAAGATCGCCCCGGTGAGAGCTTCGTAGTGTACCAAGGCTCGTCGACTGGAATACCCACATCTACTGACGATGGAACTTTTACACCGTGGTCCAGCATATCCGTTAGTGAAGCTTCCCACAAGGAGTCATCTACAAACAAGACATCACGCCGGAACCGCGCAGGCCCTGGTTACATGAAACAGAACTCCGCCCGTCAAGACGAACCAGAACCTACATGCCATAGCACAACACTACTCTGTTCGCCAAAGGGAATGGCTACCAGTGTTCCTTGTCAGTTGACCGAGCGATTTGAAGACGAGAGCGCCTTCAGTGGAGTCGAGGATGACGATCTGATGGATCTTGCCCGCTCAGTCGAGCGCTCCATCTGTGTCAGGCCACCTTCGCCGCCGCTGCGCAAGAAAAGCCAGAATATGCGTGAGGTCGATGAGCATGAAGATTACGGAGGAGCGTTGTTCTCAGCCGCAGAAATGAAGCTTATCGGTGAGCCAGCTCAAGCGGTCAATTTGGCAGTTTCCTTTCCCAACTAACATCAAGCAGGGGACATGGAGAAGAAGAAGAACAAGGACGACGGTGGCAGCGTAAAACCAATTCTTCGCAAGCCATTTCAGCCCTCGATTCTGGACCGCTCGCCGATATGGGGCGCCAGCAATGGCACCCTACTTCGCACGTGCTTCAGAATTGGCGAAGCCTTGAACGCAGGGGCCCAAGCTATCAGATGCAAACAGGACGTGGTTGTTGAGCTTTACGCCCGCGTGACCTATTCGTGGCGTGAGGAGAAGCCCAGAGCGAAGCAGCACTTCGTTCTGAGAGATCTGTACCACGACAAGCCACCTCACCTCGAAGGCACATATGAGTTGTGGGATCAAGCTGTACTGTGGGATCTCGACAGCAGCCCGTTCCTGGAAGCCGCTGAACAGGGGATCATGTGCCGGGTGATTGCAAAGATGAAGCGAGAGCACCAAAAATGGCGACTAGAGATGTTGAGCATTTGGGAGTCTACATGGGAAGACGTAGAGTATGTTGCTGGAATCTGCGCTGGTGATGTTGTGGATGAGGACGACTGAGCGTGTAACGCAATAATCTTTATTTGCTTGAGACACGTGGTGTATATGTTTGCTAGCAGCGAGCGAGAAGAATCGAAAATGATGGAGAAGCTGGTGAAGGTGGAGAACCTTGATCTCCTCAGTCATGTAGCCGTGCTGCGTGGCAGATCATTCACTCCACTTTTATCCTGATTGGCTGACAGCGGCTTTGACGTTGCACTGCGGAGAACGACCAGGCCCATGCTTTACTGGTACCTTTGTGACTTCTTCTCACCACTTGCTCGATATACTGGCTTACCCAATGTCAGCGAACATCAGCTGTCGTCACCCTCAGTCTCGTATCTGTATGGGAAGTGGGTAGTGGTGCACTGCTGGCCGATAGGTAGCCGTACTGCAAACCCTGGCTTGGCAGTATCAGAGGGAATGTACCTTCCTCCGCTGTGAGGCTGGAAAGAGAGTGAACAATGGAGGATTTCGACGATCCTGCTCCTCGCCCAGCATCGACGCCGCCCGGCAGGAGGGAGTCGACCAAGTCACGAAGCTTCTCCGACCCGCCTACCAGCGCAACTCTCGCGCCATCTCCTACGTTCCGCGAACGAGTACACGGCGGCACTCGAGACGACCACGCGCTGCCTCCTGCTACACCCCATCCGCCCCGTCGACCGGACTTTCTCACTCGGGGCTTGACACTGCAGCTGCCACCGCGATTCTCCAATGTTGAAGCGTCGGGCACGCCCTCAACATCGCTCGATGGGCGAGGAGGAGGGATATCGTCAGTCCCACCTTTTGCAGTGCCGCTGAGTCCAAAGCTCGACTCGCACAACATTTATATGCACCAAAGCCCCGACATCTCGTCTTCAGTTCAACAACATTCACCTGCCACGAGCATCCCACGGCATTCACGAGGTTTGGATTTCTCAAGGGCATGCACCACACTACACCACTCGACCGTCATCGACCAAAGCAGTCCTGGCTCCTCTCCCGTGATAACCCAGCGCGCGATCAACATACCCGCCCGCAAAATGTCAGTGAGCAGCATGGCGCTCGATTCGCCGAATGCTACAGGCCCGGGTAGCTATCCTTGGCAGCAGTTGGGCGGTGGTGGGCAGAACCACGGTTTGCAGCACGAGAAGAGCACGGTCAGCAGCAGCGTGGGCAGTATCAATATGCTTGGCAGTGATAGCGAAAGTTCAAGCAGCGACGACGACGCAAGCATGGGTGGTGACGATAACGACGATCCAGTCTACGCGACTCCTCAGGTGCACAAGCTACAGAACCCGACCACAGCTGCAACGCCTTTCGCGTTGAATGCACCGGCCACACCAGGCGGTAATGCATCAGCCTGGGGTACTGGGGCTCACTTCTCGCCCGCTCAAGCAAGTCTGATGAAGACCATTCGGAGAACGAGGCTGCACAAGAATGGCAGAAAGAGCAGGAAGAACTCGAGCAGTGCTAGTGGGAGCGGATACAATTCCATGTCACCCAGGACAGGGTCACCGCCACCTCTACGAAGTATTGAGTCTGCCGCAGGCCCTGGATATTTTCCCTGGGCGACCCCCGCGAGGAGTAGGAGGGAGAGCTTGGCTATGGGCATGGACAGCCAGCAGCTGTCGAGCGGCAATGATAGCGGCGACGAAGCCGTACACACAGCGCCGTCAACGCCGGGGGTCATTCGGCGCGTGGTCACGCGGAGGGGTAACCTCTTGCCCAAGACCAAGGGCTTCGCGCGCATCCGCGCTGCACTCGCCGAGGAGGCTACGCCAGTTGATACGGAGGTCCGTAGAGAGGCTGAGACTATTCGGCAGGTGCGAGAGCGTGATGGCAGCGTTGTTGGAGATCTTGATATCACAGCAGAGCGTCCGCAATCCGCGACAGCAGCGTCGTCACCAAGCTTGCTGCCGGCCGTACCGGAGTCGGCTCAGGAAGACTTCGGCAGAGAGTTGGATGGCGACAAAGGTCTCGGCACGAGTTTTGCTGCTCATGCAAGCCGTAACAGCGGCGGTCTCAACTACTGGAACCGCTTTGATCCGTCTATGCGAACGCCTCCGCCACCCAACTTCACTCGCAACAACAGCAGCGTTATGTCTGATATCAACATGGACTCGCCGATGGGAGACTTCACCATGTGGAGACGGCCGCGAGCAAGGTCCTCCGCATCAGACGCATCAGAGGCGTTCCAACCTACTGGCAATAGCAATGGCGTCCCTGCTGGCGTGAGTGATGACATGCATTTGAAAAAGTTCAAACGTCGCCGGGAAGACGACTTCGACATCGCCACCATCAAGCGTCGCGCTGTGTCGCCCGGCATGAGTGCACAGAACAGTCCTGTGCTCACCAACTCACCGTCTGCTCGAGACAATGGCATCTGGGGCCAGCCACCAGAGCGTAAAGAGAAGAAGGAGTCGATCAGCAGCGACCCACTCCTACCGCTGACCCCACAATTACAGCCTGTGCGTTCGAGCAGCGGAGGAAGTGCGGTCAGTATGGCTTCTGGGGTGGGAAATCTGGTCAGCCAGGGCAAAAAGGTGGGTCTGCAGCCGATGGCTGACACGAATGACGGTCTTATGAAAATGAGCATCGAATGATTTGTATCGACATTTAGCGATGGCGCTTAGGAGCATTGGCGACTGTTGGAGCAGGCCGCGAAATGAATCAATTATTGGTCTTCTTGCATCGTCGTCTCTTCACGTGAATGTGTTTCAGAAATGTGGGGACAAATTTGGCACTCGATCGGTATACCTTCCCCGCTTGAACTGTGACCATCAACTCGCGACTTCAGCTGTACATGTATGCCCGCCTCCACAACGCATTGAACCTCCCCAGACACCAGCCACCACCGCAGTGTCGCATACGAACTTGAGGTCGCAGATACAATGGGATCAAAGGAACAAATCGTCGCTTCATTCGTGGAGTCGGCACCGCCTGGAGAGGTTGGTAGGAAATGCTGCCTTGCCTGCTTCCACCTATTAAGGATATGAGAAGAGCTGACCAGTGTGGTTCTACAGCTTTTGAATGTCGTGAATGGTATGTTCGCGAGATCTTGAAGGAGAAACGAGATTGTGGGGCTGAAAGCCGTGACAGATATCAAGGCACTAGCAGGCACGCAACCACGAGAAGAAGCGTTTCAGAAGTATAATGAGGACCAATTTACTACTGTGAAGCTGCCCGGAAGCAGTGAGGCGGTATGTGGCTGAGGACAGAGCTGGGTTAGAAAAGGATTTGAGGCTAACAGGGTGGACAGATACTCATCAGCGAACACAACTCGTTAGGCGATGGACGGTATTTCGACACGGCGAGCCAGACTTCTTTCGAGGTCGATCATGCAGGCCAGGTATGTTTCACGATCTAGGGATACTGCCAGATCATGTGGGATGGCTGACTTGTCCGCTAGAAAGCCGCCAATGCCCAACAACACCCGATCGACTCGCAGAACGCCGATCTCGTACGATCTCTAATAAAATCCCTCTCGACCGCTTCCACCGAACACTTTCCCTCCTCCACCACCGGTGTCTACCCGACCTCTTCTGACTCTGCTGTTGCTCTCATCCTCGTTGCAAATAAGTACTCGCCGCAGAACTTCTGGAATGGCAGATGGCGGAGCTCATATATCTTCACACCATCCTCAAACACCCTTACGGGAACAATCAAAGCGGACGTACACTACTACGAGGACGGAAATGTGCGTATGAGCACGAGTAAGAAGGTGGAGGCTTCCGTCGGTGGAGCAAGCGCGAGTGAAATCGTGAGAGAGATCGTTAAGGCGGAGAACAAATTCCAGGAAGAGCTGAATCGGGCGTTCCATCAGCTGGCGGAAGGCAGCTTCAAGGGCTTGAGGAGGCAGTTGCCTGTTACGAGGCAGAGAGTTGACTGGGAGAAGATCGGAGGTTATCGGGTAAGTTGTGATTTCAGGCGATTCGGATGGATGATCTTTAAGCTGACATTGGTTGTAGTTGGGACAAGATATCGGCGGAGGACGTTCGAAGTGAAAGGGCGAGCAGTTGGGTCTTATCTGTAGCGAGATCGAGTCCGCCATGCCGCTCCAGTCCGGATATGAGGTATGGTTGGCATGTAGAACATAAAAACCGATGAAGTTTCAGTTTTACGAGTGATTGTGAGTATATTTCAAGCTTCTTGTTTTCCTTGGCTATTTGGACGTATTTTCCGTTTCAACTGATGCCTACGAGGCTGTTCTAGGAGGGGCGTCCGCACTACAAGAACCCCCAAATGATTGTGAGGATCATCCCTGTCATATCATGCAGCACGATGAAAATGTACAGCGGTACCCACACTTGACTTCTAGCAGGGCTCCGGTTCGGTACTTCTCGCTATTTGCAGGTATTGCTTGTCTGATTCTCGATCGCGCTATACTGCCGTACGGAAATTGCTGGACGACTTTCACACCAGCTGCAAACGACTTTCACATGCGGCGCTGAGATCTCGCTAAAGTCGGTCCGCACGGGAAGCAGCACGCTCGTCTGTTCCATCTCGCCATCACCTTCTATCCGTGTCTTCTGCGACTTCACCGTCCGACTTCACCGTCCGACTTCACCTGCGCTTGTTTGTCTGCGCTGTGCGCACATATATCACTGCGGCGTCTCCACCACTCCGGCAGCCACCCCCCGCGCACGTTTCAGTGTCAGGACTTCCAAAAACATGGCCGACAAGTAAGAGTTCCTGCACGCTTGCAGCTCCCCCGACTTGTGACGCGTTCATACTAATCGCCAAACAGACAGCCATGCTGGGCCTTCGCACGGGGAACATGCAGATTTGGCGCAAGATGTCGTTACTCGCACGAGAGCGCAGCGAAGCCACGTGCCTGCGTCCAATTCGCAAGACTTGGGTCGTGTGATGCCGGACCCGATTGCAAGTATTCACACGATGCTCGCTCTACGAGCGGCATTGACGGTGAGGACGCACCTACAAACAACACTCAGCGTGACAATGCAGTGTGCGAAGAGCTACTGAAGAGATGGAAATACGCCATCCCAACAGACAAGAGGAAATCAAAGCCGCTTGGAGATGCTGGGCTGTCTATATTCTACCGGAATGGACTCAGGTTGGTCGAGGAAGGTGCAGAATACATGCAGGCCGTCGTCACGGCTCTTGCCAGCGAGCACGGACTGTGCCGTGTACGTGAATTACTTGATCGACCTTGGGAAGAGATGGACGATGGCAAGCTTGTGCGCACTTGGAAGTCACTACTGTCGTCATACTTCGCGATGCTGGCGCATGAGACCATCCTGCAGTCCACTGTGGTAAACATGCGGTACACGACTTTACTGAATGATCTGTATGGTGCGGGTGGGATTCAAGCCTTACCAGTCTTCACGGCTGCAATCCGCTACCTCTGTGCAGATACGGACGAGAAGAGATTCGACCTGGTGGTCTGTATTGCCGTCTTTGCAAGCATGCTGGAGAAGAACGATTCTGCCATCGTCAACCCTGAGCTACGAGCTGTTGCTGAGGCCATTCTGTCGCTGCTCGACGGCACGCAATTAAGCAGGTCCACGGAGCGACATATCCGCACCATCAGCATCAAACTTGAGCTCGGGAGCGCCGTAACAACTGCAAGCTCGCAGCCTCTTCGCACGAATCCGAATATCGTCGTTCCGACTTTCACGATCGCGCAAGATATGCCCGGTGATCTGTCTGCAAATGGGCCGCGCCATGATAATGACAGCGCCGACATTAGGAATATCTCCATTCTACCGACGATGGAAGAGATTCAAAGCTCCCGTCTCGAGTATCTCCCACGCGAAGATCCGGCAGATTGGCACTTGCCCGGCATAGCCGGACTCATTGATCGCCACTTTCGACTTGTGCGAGAAGATACTGTTGGACAACTTCGAGATGCAGCAAAATTCGAGCTTGAGCGTCTTCAGGGCTCTGTCGAGGTCGCATCTTCAGGCAGGCATCAAGGAGCGCGTACACTTGCATATCACAATATCAAGCTTGAAGCTGTGGTTTTTGACGAGAACAAGGGCCTACTTTTTGTCTTGTCTTTCGATCAGCCGACTGCTATCCACGGCAAATCTAAGCGCCAATGCGAAACATGGTGGCAAGATTCTAAGCGTCTAACATCAGACTCACTTGTTTGCCTGCTCTCCTCGAGTGGTCAGGCAACATTCCTGGTCGTCTACTCGCCCAGTGGCGCGTCTTACAGGAATCAGGAGAAGAAAGTCAAGCCTGTACACGAGCTCCACACATTGGCAAACGACGAGCATCGTGCACGCATCATCGTCCAATTGACGACACCAGATCCGGAAGACGCTGCAGAATTCCTCAAGTTCATCACTCACAGTGCATCGAGTCAAGTCCAGCTTTCCTTGATCGAATTCCCGGGAGTTCTGCTTCCAGCTTTCGGTCCTACTTTGTCTGCTCTGAAGGGCATGGCGGCGACATTGGACCTCCCGTTCCAGGACTTTTTGGTGCCAAGTGCCATCACAGGGCAATTGCAGCCACCTGCATACTCTCGAGAGGCCAACTTCAAATTTGACCTGAGCGCTTTAAATTCTCAACAAGCCATTGACCAAGACGCCTCTATCGACAGAGACTTAGACGTCGAGGCTGTTCTACAGCGGAGTACCTTGGACGAGGCACAAGCAAGAGCAGTTCAGCATGCGATGACAAATTCGCTGGCTTTGATTCAAGGCCCACCCGGGACAGGAAAGAGCTACACTGGAATCAAACTCATTCAGATGCTTCTCGACAACAATAAGGCGGGCAAGCTTGGCCCTATTGTTTGTGTATGCTACACCAACCACGCTCTTGATCAACTGTTGGAACACTTGGTTGATGCTGGCGTTCGACAAGTGATCCGGATCGGCTCTAGGTCTAAGAGTGAGCGTTTGGCCGCTGTCAACCTCCGTGAAGTTGCCAAAGCAGTGAAATTCACCAAATTGGAGAAAGAAGCACGCTGGAAAGCCAGGAAGTCGATGTCGGCGACTGAGAAACAAATCAACTTCTTGCTGTCGCAGCTGTACATCCTGATTTCTAGGCAAGAAGAGGCAGTAACCGCGTACCTAAAGGAGCATTGCCCTTGGTTCTACAGTGGAATCTTTGGGAATTTGGTCGACGAGGATGGATTTCAGGAGGTGCGTCCTCGAAACGCGCCATCGCCACTATGGGGCTGGGTTACAGGCGGACATTCGGCGCATCACACTGCATGTCGCCCGGTAGAGGATTTGCAATCCGAGGACTGCCAAATACACAGTCTCTCACATGGCGAGCGCGAGCTTCTGTACAACACTTGGATCGCCTCAATCTCTACCGAGATATACGACGAGCTAGAAGTTCAACTGGCTGCATACAACGAAGACAAGGCCACGCTGGATCTCACAAGCGGCGACAAGGATCTACGAACTCTCCTCGGCGCTAATGTGATTGGTATCACGACTTCTGGACTTGCGCGTAACCTCAACTATTTGCGAAAGCTCAGCTCGAAGGTCTTGGTGGTCGAAGAAGCTGGTGAAGTGCTGGAGGCACATCTGCTCACCGCTATGCTACCATCACTCGAGCACGCTATCCTCATTGGAGATCATCAGCAGCTACGTCCGAAGGTGCAGAACTACGAGCTGTCTGTCGAGAACCCACGGAGCCAAATCGCGCTAGACGTGTCACTCTTCGAGAGACTGGTACGACCAAGTGGCGAGGATGCGCAAGCCTTGCCATATGTCACTCTTGAAACCCAACGCCGAATGCATCCGTCCATCTCAGCCTTGATCCGCAATACTCTGTACCCAAATCTGCAAGACGCTCCAAGCGTGCAGCAGTATCCAGAAGTCGCAGGAATGCGACATCGACTATTCTGGCTCAACCATGACCGAAAAGAAGACGACCACCATGAGCAGCTTGATTCAACCTCGCATACGAACTCCTTTGAGGTTGACATGGTGGCTGCGCTTGTTCGTCATCTGCAGAGACAGGGTATCTATGCCGCCAGCGACATTGCTGTGCTGACACCATACCTTGGACAGCTACGAAAGCTTCGTCACAAGCTTAGCAGCTTCATCGACACCATATTGGACGACAGAGATGTTGATGAGCCTTTGATGGCCGAGCATTATGATTCTGATTCTGGCCCTTCCGATGACGATGGCCGGCGAAGACCGTCAGTAATCAAGGGAACCCTCCTGGATGCTCTTCGTTTGTCGACCGTCGACAATTTCCAAGGAGAAGAAGCGAAAGTGGTCATTGTTTCTCTGGTCCGCAGCAATGATCGGCAGAAATGTGGCTTTCTACGAACACCAAATCGAATCAACGTTCTGCTCTCTCGTGCCAAACATGGCATGTACATCGTGGGGAGTGCTGCGACGTCTGCCCACATTCCTATGTGGAGCGCGATTATCAATATCTTTCAGGGCGAAAACAATATGGGCAGTGCCTTCGAATTGTGTTGTCCGCGCCATCCTGAGACCCCACTGCAGGTCACAGAGCCAGAACATTTCGCACATGTGGCGCCCGAGGCAGGTTGCAATCTTATGTGCGGCAAGCAGCTGCAGTGTGGCCATGCATGCCCGACGAAATGCCACTCGGAGAGTCTCCACAATGCAGTATATTGCCTGAAAGACTGCAGTCGACCCAAGAAAGGATGCCAGCACGTCTGTGAGCTTGCCTGTGGTGCCGATTGTGAGCCGCGGTGTGATGAGATGGTGGATTGCGACATCAAGCTGGACTGTGGACACACCATCACTTCTCTGCCGTGCTGGATATACCAGAACCCTGTGAACCTCACCTGCAACGTTCCCGTCACTCGGACTGTTCCCAGCTGCGGTCATTCCGTGACGGAGGAGTGCGATGTCGATGTTGACAGTGCGAATTACAAGTGCAGGCAACCATGCTTGGCTCTCTTGGAAAATTGTCATCATCCTTGTCAGGAGGAGTGCTGCAAGTGCCAACAGAGGGACGCCAATGGCAATGTCACCATAATCAAGCATGGTCCATGCAATAAGATCTGCGGCAAGAAATTCACGACTTGCGAACATTCATGTGCATCGACATGCCATACAGGTGACGATTGCCCACCTTGTAAGGAAGATTGCGCCGTACATTGTATACACTCCAAGTGCGCGAAGCTGTGCTCTGAGCCTTGCGCACCATGCATTGAGGAGAAGTGCTCCTCTCATTGTCCTCATTCAGCTTGTGAGATGCCCTGCGGTGCGCCTTGTAATTGGCTGCCGTGCTCTAAGCGTTGTAGTGAGCAGCTTGCATGCGGCCATCAATGCCCTTCCCTCTGTGGCGAACTTTGCCCTGATCGAAAATTCTGCCAGGCCTGTGCTTCAAACGAGATCCGCAGCACTCAAGTCGACATGATCATGGGAGACACGTACGGCGACATCGACTTGGACGAGGCACCTTGCATCTTCTTACCTTGTGATCATATCTTCACATTCGAAACCTTGGATGGCCACATGGAGATGTCCATGCACTACGATATGGACCAGTCAAAGGACCCTCAGGTGCCCATCTCGGCCAAGAAAGAGCTGCAGCCTCTCTCCCAGGAGCTGCTCAAGGCTTGCCCACTTTGTCGTGGCTCGCTTCGATCGATAAACAGATATGGACGAGTCGTTCGACGTACGCTGCTAGATGAAAGCACCAAAAAATTCATCATCTGGTCAAACAGCAAATCTTTCGATCTCGCCAGTCAGTTACAGACTCAACAGGCGGCTCTGGCCGCAACGAGAGAGGACGCAAAGCTCCATGGCGACATCAAAATCGATGGTAAAGGCACGTTTTCCTTGGCTTTCAAGGCCGCCGGGGTTAGTCGATACAAAGACATCATGAAACTTCGTCGGAACATCGAAAGCTTTAGAGGTAAAGTCGCCAAAGAAGAACAGCCTTTCCAGAAAGTCCGCGACATGGTCGAAGCCGTTCGCCGTCGTCAGCGCCAAGTGATTGGTGGTGCTGAGACTGTTCCCGAGTTCGACTATGACGAGGAGACCATACTACAGACTCGCGGCCATCTTCTCGCGAGTGCCTTGCTCATTCGTTGCGAACTGATTGCCATCACGGACCTTGTCTCTATTTGGGAAAGCATGCCTGCGAAGGAGCGCAGCAAGATCTCAATCTCTGTCAACTCAACAGAGAGCTGTCTAAGATGCGATTTATTGGTCACGACTGCCGAGAAGACCAAGAACATCTTGCAGCGTGCCGAGGGCAACATATTCTGGGCTCAATTCGCCGCTTTGGAATGCAGCACTATGTACGGACAAGCAGAAGACGAGGACACCTCTCAGCGCCTCACAGAACTTCGCGAGTCAGCACTCGAGCGACTCAATCGCGCTCACGACGTTTGCGATCAGTTCCCTGGGTCGACTGCTAGCGTGCTCGAGGAAGTCACGGGAGTTCGCGAGATGCTTACGGAGTCCATCAGCGCCAGTGAGCTGCGAATGGTGGTTGCGGCGATGTCTACGGAATTCAGCGGTACCGGCCACTGGTATCGTTGCATCAATGGCCATCTCTTCACTATCGGAGAGTGTGGTCAGCCGATGGAGTCTACGCGCTGCATACAGTGCGGCGCTCGCATTGGAGGGGAGCGTCATCAGGCCGTGGAAGGTGTTACGCATGCTGGAGATGTGGAGGCATAGGGTATCGATGTGGCAGAATGCATCAATGGGGTCTCAAGATGAACCAATGTACGAGTAAGGGACAAGTGTAGTTCTTCGTCTTCGAGATACCTTCGGTAGTCGTAATGCGGTTTCTAGCAGAACCCTTGGTTTTAGGTATGTACGGCACAGAGAAAAACAACGATGGAATCTCGGTCCTACGGACGATTCCAATACTATGGAGGATCTGTCTGGTCATATGGCGGTGAGAGAGTCTCACTGTGTCGGGGCATGGAGTGATTTCGTGAGAAGAGGGCGCATCACGCTAGCCGCGATGCAGACTAGTGACGGGCGCTTCCGTACCACAACACACACCCAAAAATTTCGCGACGCGACGCGTCTGCTTCCTTTTCCTCACTACACCCGCGCCAAACGCAAGCTAGAAATGCCTGCAACTTACAAGCAACCGAGTGTATCAGATGACAGCACACAATATAGCAACAACACAAATAATAACAACACTGCGGCATCTCTCTCCAACGAGGTCCGCAAGAAGTCCAAGCATGTCGTGAGCAATGATGCCGATATGGGGACTTCTCCTGCTCACACGCCTGAGCACATCAAGGCTTCTCCTGTTGATACCACCGAGGACGCAGCCGAAGTCCAGGCCTATCCCGTGGTCGAGTGTGGCGCCCTGTACGCGCGTCCGAAGGATGCGGAGCGACCTCCCCCGGAGCTCACAAAGCATGTCCCGGCTAAAAATCTTGAATTCGCAAAAGATCCATGTAGTATGAGATGGCTACGTACGACTATGTGGATGCGAGAGCTCGACATTGGTATATCTACAAAGCTCGCCAATGACCCACGCATGCACGAGGTCGCCGAGTACCCAGCGTTCTTCAAGAATGATGAAAAGACTCGCAAACTCGAACTCATCAAGGCCGCTAACGAGATTGGCCGAGACGACGAGGCGAAGAGGGTCGAGGAGATTGTAGACAAGGAAGTGGCGAAATACTATCGCTCACCAGCGGCGACAGATCCTCGTCGTGCCCCTTTCTTTCATCCTCGTGTCATTGACCACGATGAGCGTCTCAGAGAATTGAGGGCGCTTCATCTAGAAATGACGTATGGTCCGCCTGTCTATCAAGCAGTTGACGGCAAAACCCCTCCAGTGTTTGGGAGTAGAGCACACCGCAAAGGGTCGGTCAAGATTGGCTCTGGTGGCGCTTGGACTGCGCTGGAAGAGGCGGAGGAACAAGTCAAGAGAGTGAAAGTCAGGACACCCGAGGCTGTTCTCGCGCTCCACACCGGCTTCAGATGGGACCCCGTGCAAAAGAAGGTTATCGACGAGCATAAAGGTATGCGCGATAATATCACGCGTATTGGCGATGATGGTCGCTTCATCAGACACCATGCCCTCCCGACCACAAATGAGGATCTGCACGCCATCGGCGACTACATTAAATACTTGCAACTCGACTCTTTCGCCCAGGCTACCTGGACGGACAAAGTGAGGGATAGTTATCTCGTCGCAGCGGAAGAAATGAATAAAAGCCGTGAGTCATGCACAGGTGCTCAGGCTCATCTGGTCGACCTCATGAAGTATGTGCAGCGGGTACTCGTCAAGTTCGAGAACATGACGCGCATTCTCGATGAGACAAACGACAACAATACGTTGCATATCAATCAGCACCTCGAGAAGATGAGGAAGTCGTTGGTCCAACCCGAGATGCTCAAGCAGATAGTGGCGTTGATCGACCAGGCACAAGCTCCCCAGTTGACAGAGCAATTCAGGCAGTTCGCCGATCGTGAACTTCGTGAGTTGAAGACTCACATTGGTACTCTGAATCGGGAGCTCGTGGAAGAGCAACGCACCAACAAGGCATTGGCGGACATTGGCACGACCCTCTCCAGCAAGCTGGAGAATCAAAACGAACAGGTGATGGACGAAATGGCATCCCAGATTGACGACTTCTACGAAAATTTCCTCGTCCCAAAGGCTTTGCGCCCGTTGCAGAGTAAATTGTTCGAGCTCGAAGAGTCGAACCAGAAGCTCGTCACGCAGAACAAGAAGCTACACGATCTACGAAAAGCTGATGCAAAGTACGTCGGCAAACTCGGTCAAGAGATTTCCGTAATGGATCAGCGCCACCAGGCAGTGGAGTTGGCATATCAGCGGCGCCAAGAGGCAATGGACCAGCGGATACAAGCAATGGAGTTGGCCAGCCAGCAACAACAGCAAACAAATTTGGGATCACCCAGTCAAGGTTCCCATGACAATAATCAAGGCCACAGTCACGTTTGCGATGACGACTCCGACGAGCACCAATCGTTTCAGGACGGGCCACCTTCGCAGCAGCAGCTACAGCCCCAGCAGAACCGGACTTCAGACCGTTCTTACCAGAACCGAGGTTCATCACAGGGATCTCAATGGCAAGATCACAGATCGGGGCCGCCGTCGAGTGATGGAGGTTTTGCTGGTCCGCCATACCGGCAGTAGGTCCTTCCGCCCTCCCCCCTCCTCTCACCCTCACCTGCACTCTCAGCCATGTTTGAGAGTGTCTGCGTTCCTTTTCCATCGTCTACCATGCGGTAGATGCATGCCTTCCTTTTCCCTCCATTCTTGATGCTTTTCAAAAATGTCTGCTTTCCTTTACCATGCTCTACCATTTGGTAGAAGCATGCTTTTCCTTCACATCCAGTCTCGATCCTTCTTGAAGGTGTCTGTGATGCCTGTTCCATCATATACCATTTGGTAAACGATGTGGGTCTTTCCCTTCACTCTCGATCTTTCTCGAGAGTGCCTGCGTCTTCCATGGTCTACCATTGAGTAGACCCATGCCCTCCAATCACCTCACTATTGATCTTGCTCAGAGTGTCTGTGATGCCTGTTCCATCGTATATCAAACGGTAACGATGCCCGTCTTTCCCTTCACTCACGATCATTTCGAGAGTGCCTGCATTTCCCATGGTCTACCATTTGGCAGACGCATGCCTTTTCATCCTCTCACGCTCAGTCCTTGCCTGGAGTGTCTGTGATGCCCGCTCCCCGTGTGCCACTTGGTGTACGCCCTGTTAGTGTTTGTTCAACCTTTTCATTGAGGTTGTTTGCGTCAACTGGACGATCATTCATCTATCACTTGGTAGATGCCTGTTCTCTTCTCTCCATGGTAAACCGCCTTAATTGCTCGGTTGAGGGATCTCGCATCCCCGCATCGCAGCGCATGAGGATGGTGACGAAGCCTGGTGTGATCCAAACCTCCGCCAGTGTCTCCGTCTTTCAATGGTCTTGAATCGTTTCGGTACGCACAAGGCCATTGCCCATGTTCATTTTTGTTTTGCTACTTTATTGGCGGTATGTAGAAAATGGAGAGATCACTTTCTTCTCCACATCCTTCGCGTACTCAGTCTCTTTCCCCGTAAACCTCTCATCATTCAATGTACTCTACACACACAGCGAACAACCTTTTCCATTGCTGATTCCTCATACAAGACAAGTCAGGTTGATCCTTCCGACAATTTGTCATACTGCTCGCGTCAGCAAGGATTCCTTACCACGGAGCATTCTTGCCATCGTATACATTCGGCCCGCTCGCATTTTCGAAGCCCTTGACGTAGACCTTGGGCATCTGGCCATTGGTCTCAGCATTTGGCCGAAATATGATGTCCAGTGAAGCCTTTGCGCCTTGTTCAGGGCTCAAGTCAGCCATATCACCGCCACCGAGTTCGGTCTTCAGCCACTGTACGCCGAGGTCAGCAAGAGATGAGGAGGTGGCGAGGCTATACATACGCCCGGGCAGAGAGCCATGAAGGAGAACCCCTCATCAGCGAAGTCAAGAGCGTAATTGACAGTGAGCGCGTTCAGTGCGGCCTTCGAAATCTTGTAGGCGGGCGCTGGCATGAAGGTAAAAGCTGGCATGAGAGTCATAGAGCCCAGGGTGGTAGCACTGTATGGAGAGGAATTTCCGATCAGCCATGTTCCGCTCATCGAAACGCCATGATCGAAGTGATATGACTTACATGTTGGCCACCTTCTTGAGCTGTCCCCTCTGAAGGAGTGGCAAAAAAGTACGAGTAACCCAATGGACGCCCAAAACGTTGACCAGCATGCTCTGTTCGAGATTGTCCATCGACTTAGTGCCGTCTGGGGAGTATTGAGCGATGCCAGCGTTATTGATCAAGACGTCGAGTCCCTTTCCGCCGAGAGCGGCCTCAACCTGCGGAAAGGCTTCCTTGATCGACGTCTCGTCGGTCACATCGAACGTTACGATGCTTACACGGCCAGTGGAACCATGCGCTACGCTTTCCAGGTCCGCAGAAGGTTTTCGTGCTGCAGCGATGATTTGACTGACTTCGCTCGTAGGACGTGATGCGAGTTCCTTAGCAAGGGCGAGACCAAAGCCGCGAGAGGCACCGGTGATCAGAAATGAAGCCATTCTGCGTTCGGACTGATGAAATACTCAGTGCAAATGGAGTTTTAGTCTTCTCTTCGCATAGATTTGATACCTGTAGTAGGATCTGAGAAAGCGGTCGTGTGCCAGGCGAGTCCATCTGAACAGAGTCCAGGACCAACGGCAGATATGTATACTTGAGTATGCTCGATGGCAATGCCCCAAGGACATGGCCGTATTTGTAAGCTCTTCCTGGTTTCAACCAATTACAGTCTGTGGCACTCCTTCACAACTGCATGAGCGAGGCACAGCGTGGGTAGATATCATTCTGATATTTGCGACAGCGGTCTGTCATTGTAGGCTTCTCGAGTCTGATCTCCAGTGCTGACAAACAATCAAGCCCGGAGATAGAGCATTACATACAAGTCCTGCTTGCCTGTCGTCTGTTGTTCCGACAAGCTCAACTCGACCTTGACCGATGCTATATGGCTCACTACTTGTCCTGCTAGTCGATGTTGTCTCATGAAGAGTCCGCCACATATCTTGAGTTGTTGCAAGAGGATCGCAGAGCAGGGTGTACCCCAATCAATAAAGCGCGATCAGCTATATGGTCAAGTGTCTACCTCCTAACAGAAGAGAAGTCTGGTCGACGGAAGTCGTGGAGTAGACACCCATTAGCGTCGTCGCGGATCATAGCCAATCAGAACGCCTCGCCCGAGAAACCATCAGGAGAACACGTGCCAGACCTCAGCCGCTTGATGACGTGGACCCACCGCCAGGCGCTTCCAACTTTGACTTCGACTTCACAACTGTTCACCACATATCGGCAGTCTCTCCCATCTATCTTTGCACTTGAGATTCCTTCGTCAGAGCAACCTCCAACATCCGAGCTACGAATCGTCGTCGGCACCTGTCAAACAGAGCGGCTATTGCAACATTCCGACACTATGCCTCCATCAACGACGTCCAGCGCCGCATCTTCGACCTCATCATCATCATCCGTGACAAAGGCATCTATCGCGAAGCCGCCGATCAAGCTGCCCTGCTGGTGTGGAGATGATTGCCAGTGCTGTGAGTCTTTAGAAGCTGTGTAGGGCATGGGCCAAAGCTAATCAATGCAAACAGGCATTCTTCCATGCGTGAGTTCTTTTCGAAGCTGTATTCTGTGTCGTAGCTTTCCTAACATTAGCATACAGTCTGTCATGTGAGTTCACAGCAGTCTCAATGAGGAAAGGTACATATGTGACAGAGGAGGTCAATGCTGGCATTGAGCTAGACAAAGGCGTTTAGGTCTGCGAAACCTGGGGAAAATGGATCTATGAGCGTGTCTAGAAATTCGTCTAACTGCTTCTACGCCGCACATATGGCACTGACTTATTGAATGAATGGACTGCTGACTTTCCTACGCGGTCGTCGGACCAAATTCCTGGCAGCTGTGTTACAATGCCATACCTGATTCTCTCTGCCACAATTGTCCATGCATGTACTCGACCGTCTTTGCAAGTTGAAGCTCGCGGCCTGCAAGACCAACCGCAGTCACGGCTATCCGAATTGCGTTGGGCTTGCGGCCTCCATTCCAGACTTTTCTGGGGGATTGAGTGGGGGTATCTGAGGAGGTGGAATATCGGGTATATATTCTCGCAAACATTTGGGTGCATCGTAGCCCGGAGGGCATTGCAGATTGAATAGCGTTTGCAAGCAATATATGGGCTGACCCTCTGTTGTTTTGGCGTCGAGCCTAACGCTCCACAGACCCTGAGCGGCCGTCAGTGGCATGATGACAATATCTCGATTGGGAAGAGGTTACCGGCGCCACGAGAAAAGGAGCGAACCAAACCAGAAAGTGCATGAGGACAAGTCCCTCGTGTGGTGGACAAGCATGCGTTTCATCCCAGTCCGGTGCCTGATGCGTCGATTCGGTCCAATCGCAGATACGGTATTGTTTCTTCAGGTCGGCGGAGTCTCCAGTATTGGCTGTGGCGTTGATCTGCCACTCTACAGGTGAGTCGAACGATAGGTTTTGCTTCAGATATCCTGATCCGGTATTAGATCAATGCTATCTGGAGCGAGCACCAATATTACCAAAGATTAAGACCTCAGCGGCACCATCCCTATGTGGAGTTTAGTAGGCATAATTCAGAAAGCCCGTATAGAACTCACAGATATAGCTTTTCTGGGCGCTGTACGATCGATTGGATCTGGAAAATGTCATTGTCATGAGAGCCAGGGCACATCTCGATGAGAGAGCCTCCAGGTACAGATTGTGGTTCATCGCGTGAAGCGATGGGCAGTTGCACGCCATCTCTAATGCTATCGCCCATCGCGCCGAGGAGTAGTCCATAGAAAGCGAGGCTGGACAACATGTTCGTGTTTGGTATAGTTAAAGATTGGCGTGTTCATACATAAGTTGAACTATAGCGGTCCTCGAAATTGCTGACAAGTCTCGCGTCTCATATCCAGGCAGCGACCAACATAAATGCACTGCCTCTCGCAGCACAGTGTCAGCTTTTACTACGCGAAGCGTCTGCAGCTGTTGGTTGATGTGTATAACGCAGATTTGCAACTTGATAAGTGAGCATGTCGGCAAGGGTACCTCCTATGAAGGGAAGTGCTGTTGGCAGCGTGACTGCTGTATAATATTGATCCAATTGTGCCTCATATCACGATATTTGCGAGAAGACACATTCCGCTTGCAGGGACAAAGGGGTGAATCTGAGAAGTGAAGTTTGACGCTAAGCCGTAAATAATATCTCGGTTCAACATTGCATTCGAAGCCAACCTCACTTCGCCAGCTGCAGACTTTTAACGACATTTACATTGCAAAAAGGACATCGACACCTCAACAGAACAAGTTGCAGGTGACGAGACAGCATCTTTCGGCATGGCAAGTGCGTCAGGGTGAGACGAGACGGTGTATCCCCTGCATCTCCATTCGTGACATTTCCATGCTGATATTGACCTAAGTAGCGAGTTCCTCAGCAGTCATACAACTGTTGGAACACCGGCGAGATCCGGCTATCCTCACGACGCTGCTACAATCTGAAGGATCTAGGCTCGGTCGCCAAGAAGGATGGTACCGTCTGGCATGGCCGGCTGCGGAAGCAACGAGGCCCAATACTCGGAACAGTGAAGGAGTCGCTCGCCACGATACTGGCAGAGCTGCTGTCACACATTACGATGACATGACCCCTGAGTCTGGAATACAAGCGCATTGATCTAAGAACAGATAACGATTTCGGCCTGACTATCGACGCCCTGCAACAGCAGTGCCCTGTGCGGTCAATTCTGGACAACCCGTAAGCAGGAAACTACTCAGCGTCTAGTCTGCTGGCGCCTGAATTGAAGATCCTCAATGACCCTACGCTGGTCTTCGATGGTTGTGTTGAGCCGGCTAATCGTCTCGTTCTGTTGAATGATCATCTCGGCTTGTCGCTGGATAAGGGATTGATCCACCCGCTCACCAGTCTCGCGCTGCTCGTACAGAGGTACAGTCCTGGGGGTTGGCTCCCCACTGGGCCGATATGGAAGAGGCCGTGGCGGAGATGGTGGTGGAGGAGGCGGTGGTAGATGGTACTCCTGCCTGGATGGCACAGGCTGATACATTACGAGTCCTCCTGACGGATCGCCATATTGCGATGCGTTGCGTTGGTATTGTTGCTGCTGCTGCTGCTGCTGCTGCTGAAGCCCAAGAAGGAGGGATGTGTGATGCTGATTGTTTGGACGACTACCGTTCTGCTTCTGGATACGTCCGCGATCTGAAGCGAGCGTCATCATTTCATGACGTTTGAGCCGAGCACGTGCGCCGTTGGAGCCCTGAGCTGTTGTCTTTGCACCGGCTGGAGTACATTCACGACCTTTACCATCCTTGGATCTCCGCCAGTCCTTGCATTTGCTGCATGGCCCGGGCTTGGTCTGCGCATAGTCACATTCCGCCTTCGCATCCTGCATCACACATGTATTGCAGTAGTCTGCATTTGGATTTAGATCTGACGGCAGTTAATACTGGATGCTCGTGGGATTGCTGTCATGTGCAATTCTGGTACCTTCGTGATCGTGATGCCGATTGCCACCGCGAGACAAGGCGCTCCATTGGAGGCGTGCCTCCATTCTGTAGCTGTGTTGTGCTGGATTGGAGATGCAGGTGAAGATTGATGAGGGGATATATATGGAAGGCGTGCGCTGTGTGGACTAATAAAGCTTGCTCGACACTGTAGCGCAAACCCTAAAGCGCGGTAGGTGAATTGTCCATAACGCAGGTGAAGCCAAAAGCAGCAACTCAGGGATTCTGTTGCGGTGAGACAACCAGCACCTTCTAATGTGTCGATCCGATTGACAATCTAGTAGAGCACTCTGTCCATATGTGCCACACCACGTATGAAGTGTGGCGGCTGATGTGCTCACTCGGGAAGTTGAGAGGCTGACGGACACTTCTCTATACCCTGTACTCACACGAATACTATGACAATCGAGAGCGCAATCGCGGCGCTTGTAGTTCAGACCAAGAACCATAGGCTCATGAGAGATCATTGCATAGCTCTCTGCTGGATTGTGCTAGGAACCGCGTTTCACTGATATTCTGTCGCATCAACATTCATGGGTCAAGCAAAGGCTGTCTCTCACTTGCGGGCCCTTGAGTACCCGGAGCATCGTCTTCAGTCTGAGTCTCAGCTTTTCGGACGTAATACAGCACGATCACTTGGCCGATTGCAGTTACTACACTGTTGACACAAGGCCAACCAACCCATGGATACCATATTGTCAACAAGACCAGGCGGTCCTCTTTCTCCAAGACCTCGGATTGTAACAAAAGTCTGAATGGCCACGTGATGGCCAGCGCCAGGGAAACCACACTGTGCAAAGTCAGGGACAACTTGCTCAGCCCTGGTCCGGGGGCCAAGCTGCTGACCCAACTCTGACGTAGAGTTCCAAGCAGGAGCAAGACTGTGAGAAGATGATTGACAATGTCGGCATTGACATTGCGTACGATGTTGAGGTAGCCGAAATTGTCATCCGGAGCATATCCGCTTGGCATTGTGATCAAGAGGACCAAGGCGTGAAGGATGAGACCCACTACGGCGAGGATCCTGACGGAGAGTTGAGATTGTGTGGGAAGACTGCTACGATACGTGATCTCGTCGCCGTCAGAGGTCGGGTGGCCTGAAGATCGAGGAGGCGTGAAGATCGCGATGATGAGGCTACATGAACCAGCTGTCAGACAGGATATACCATTGGGAAAGGATATGCGTACAATGTCAGCAAGCAGACCCATTGGACGATGATCTGTGTAAGGTTGAGCCAGTCGCGGGTCGAAGGCGGTGTTGATATTGGTACACCTTTGTCCATCACAGGCGCAGACAGGAAGAGATAGAACATGGTAGGCATTTGCGCCTGGGCGACGAAGGTGTAGATCGTCGTAGCAGAAATTGATATGCCCTTGGAAGAGTGTAGGAGAAGCAGCCGTCGATACTGTGGCAGCCAGCAGATCGGAGTCAGAATAATGAGCAATCTGCCAAATATTTCTTGTTAGCAGAGGCTCTTTGAACGTAGGATATGGAACAAGACAGGTGCTCACATGCTCAGGACGTTCATCGGCGTCATTTTGAAGACCTCTCGAAACGGGATCTTTCTTCGCTGAGGACCATCGACAGAGTATGATGTTAAATGCAGCATGTTGGAAGAAGGTCAGTTGATGTACTAACGCGCCTGCTGTGCCATGCCAGGCAGCAAATTTGAAAGCTGCATGGATGACTTCAGCTTGTAAGGCACAGGCATACTCATTCTCGGTACTGCGACGAAATATGTAGTTGTAGTGATTCAATGCATACAACCTACATAGCCCAATAAACAGATGGCAAAGTAGATTTGTGAGCACCAGGGTGACTAATCAACGAATTTGTGTTGGAAGTCTTTTGTGTTGGAGGTTGCAATGCCTCTAGCTGGGGAGCCAATTGAAGCGATCTCGAGATGCTGCTCGACGCAGTGCGAACATGCATAACAGCCTGTGGTACTGGAGGACGTAGAGTATTTGGAAGTGCTTTTCTGCTTGGCTGTAAGAGAGGCGTTTGGATGTATCGGGATAGTCAACCGTCCCACAGGTTATGGTAAGAATCGTGAGTTTGATGCATGGCTGCCGGCTAGACTGATCATGTCATGAATCGCATGGAAAGATATCCTCGTGGCGTACATGTATGCTTGTAGAATTCACAAAAATCAAGAATCCAGAGACACGGTCTCGATGCAGGTCGAGCCCGACTCATCAGTCCTGAATCCATCTGGATCGGCTGTTTCCTCGGGGACCCAGACAGATTGGAATTCGCTAGAAGGTATCATCCTTACCTCGAGTCTGCAATTGCCGCGCCTGTGTGCGTGATGTGGGTGTGGGTGGGAGGGAGGATTGCGATAGCAGCAGCCGTTGAGATTGCTCTGGATGAGGACGGCGCCAACCGGCGCAGATCTGGCCGCCGCGACCAATTGACGGCAGAGGGAGTACCCGAAAGGGCAACGACGCGAATGTCGAAATCTCCGCAGGCCGATCAAGCGCAGGCCTCCTAAGCTCCCAAGCCTGCCTCTGCTCCAATGCAAGAGGTTCCAATGGTTAGCCAAGTTGGGCCGGCAGACCATTCACAATGCGTTCTTGAGAGGGGACAATGATGCCGAGCATCAGCCAGGCAGGGTCGCGTCGATAATGTAGTCCAGGGTCGTGTGCGCTGATTGGGACGATGGCTGCTGGCGCCCGCGCTACAGTGTCTTCGTTCAGGAGTTCATCATTGGTAACGGCTGCAGGGCCAGCACGGCAGAGACATGTGTATTGCATGCAGGGTATGGAGACGTTCCTCGACGACGGGAAGAACGCTTCTGGCATACTTATCTTATACAGGCGTGCTGCCCGGCAGACAGGGCGATACATGCTTTCATACCTTTTTACGTTGTCGTTGTCGTTGTCGCTGTCGTTGCGGTGTGACTGTCTGCTGGGAGAAGGCGATCTTCACTTGATAGCTTTCACGTGCGGACTGGCGATGAGTCTAAAAGTGGCCCCTTGCGCCAACGCACGTCCAGCTTCATTTCCTGGCGCATTGGCGCGGGACCATCCATCACCGCCGAACCCCAGCGGCTTTGTGACTTGTTGTGACTTGCTGTGACTTGTCGGGGCGCTACGCCCACCGCTGCTGTCTGCGGTTGAGTAGTGTCGCCGATGAGGGACATCACTCCGCCCTGAGACTTTCTCTTTGCCGTCGAGAGCTTCTTGCTTGGTCGGTCTGCGCCGTTTCACCTGCAATTTGTCCTTCGCTGCGACTTTGATTCGGTCTGTTCATCGATATCTCACGATTTGTCTTGATTGTCACGAAACTCTATCCAAAGTGCCCAACTGCCGCCATTCCCATTCCCATCCTGCCTCCCCTCCTGTTGTTCCGCGCTCTGCGACCTGTTGCTGCAGCTACCACACCTCGAATCGAATACTGCAGATCTGCGCGATACACCAGTCGCTGGGATTGAATATACCCAGGATCTTGAATGGGAAGGCACGTTGGAGAAGGCAGCTGCAGAGGAAGGGATCTGGATTTGTGCATGGGCAAGGCAGTGGGGATGTGCATGTCCCTTTGAAGATACGACGCAAGAAACACGAGCTTTGCATTCCTACTCCGTCAACATAATCTTAACACCACTGTGACTGGACTGAGGGGTCGTAGCAATGTCGCTTGCTGCATCACTTGCTGCTGGAGGTGGTCGGCCTGCCAGCTATCTCCCGGCTGTCAAGTGCTCCACCTGCGGCGACGAGATCGAGATATCCAACTTGGAAACACACACTTGTGGAGGACATGGAGTCGGGCCTGGCATGGGAGCTGGAGCGGGAAGGGGCCATACAACTAACATGAGCAATCCTTTCACGCTCAGGCGCTTCGATCAACCATATGGCGCTTCACCACTGCGACAAAACGAGCAGACTTCTGGCCAGCAGTATGCCGCACCAAAAGCTCCCCGGATGCCATTGCCAAAGATCAACCCGGACGCAGCGAATCGACCATTCTTAGCAGCACCCATGTCACCCATGGCATCGCCGCGATCTCCCTCCGCTGGTATGCGATCTGAGAGCAGGAATGGCACCAAGCCGACGCTTCTGCGAAGTACGACAAGTCCTGCCCGAGGAGGTCTGTTTGACTTCAGACCTCCCAGTCCAGAGTTGTCTGCTAATCTCGATTGCGCCTTCCCGCCATTTCCTACTGCTGCCAATTCTGGCCGCCGGCCATCAACGAGCCATGGCAGGCGGACGCCCAACAGCGATCGTGCGCCATCGCGAGGACCTTCTCGCTTGGACCAGGTTCGCAATGCAGAGCCGGAGCCATTTGATCTCGACCTACCAACCCAAAAGATTACAGGACCGCAGAGTGTGATGCAGATGATGGATTCTACGAAACGCGGATCGCTCGATGGCACCCAAAGTAAAGGCAGCGAGGAGTCCAAGGTTGGATCGCCTGAGAAGAAGCAGCCAAGCGAGACTACGGATGAGGCACGATCTCGAGCATCGACATCGAGCTCGAACTACTCCCACAGACCTTCCTTCCCGAACATGAGCACGGACAACAAGGGTCCACCACCACGCCCTGAGCGGCCTATAGATGGAGAGTTGTCTCCGCGCTTTCTCGACTCCTTGAGTGCGGAGCCATCAGCGATGGGCTTCGCCGATGATCTTGGACGTGATTTTCCATTTGCCGCCGAGAGGAGCAACACATTTCCGCTTGGGCCGTCGCAGGACAACTATGATAACAATACGCTCACAAGGATGCGAAGTGAGCCGGCTTTGCGAGAATCAGAGCGCCGACCTTCATTACCGCACACGAATGCTTCAGCACCTTCAGCTGCTGTTCAAATCCATACGATACCTCCCAGAGGTGACAGCCGAGCAGGCACACGCATGGATTTCCGCATACAAGACGCGCCTCCTGTTCCACAGACTGTAGAGCGGTATAGACAGGACAGCATACACACACCTTCCGAGTCAAATTCCTCGACAGGCAGTCAGTCCGCACCCACAAACACCAGCAACGAGTTCAGCCCCATCAGTAGCGTGACGAGTAATGAGGAGACGCTTGCTGCGCTCACATTCGACCCGCGCAAGCTCTCGACAAAGGAAAATAATACTAATGATAACAATAATGATGTGCAAACCCCCGGGATGAGGTCTGAGCAACCCTCCCGGAAATCTCCTCCGCGAAATTTTGCCCGGCCAGTCGTGCCCAAGGACACAACACGAAGAATGGAAGATGCCACTTCGACGCCTTTAGAATCGCCAATGGATCCCGCTCTACAGCAGATGCAGGGTAACTCGGAACCATCGTTTGAGTCATGGCAGCAACCAGCTGCGGTCACTCGACCAATGCTTCCAATAACGCAGACTGCAACAGGGCAAGTGCCGACTGATCGAGAGCTGTTCCCACCAGCGCTGGCGATCTCCAGACAGGATCCAACAAGAGATCCTATACCCAGATCAGCACCGCCGACTTCCAGATCTCGAACACCCAGCAATGCGAGCTCACTTCATAGTGCTGGCAGCGCACCAGCCATGAGGAATCAATCGCCAAATGCATTGAGACCACCGCCAATACCCGAGGAGCCTCAAGTGAGAAGACCCGCGCGCAGAGGCACCGTCTCGAAAGCGAACTGTCGTGGCTGCGGCCTTGTGATTGAGGGCAAATCCGTCAAGGCTGCAGATGGCCGGTTGACGGGCCGATGGCACAAAGCCTGCTTTGTCTGCAAGTCTTGTCAGCAGCCCTTCACCACTGCAGATTTCTATGTGATCAACGATGAGCCATACTGCGAACAACACTACCACGAGCAGAACGGGTCCGTCTGCCACGGCTGCCATCGCGGGATCGAAGGACAGTACCTGGAAACATCAAGCACCACTCGCTTCGGCAGTACCGACAGAAAGTATCATCCTCGCTGCTTCACGTGCTGGGAGTGCCGACAGATCTTGTCGAACGATTACTTTGAGATCAAAGGCTCCGTGTACTGCGAACGACATGCATTGGCAGCGATGCGAGCGCAGGCGAGACTCGGTGGAGCGGGGCGTGGTGGACCTGGCGGCCTGAACCCGCCTGGGCAACGAGGGATCATGGCCGAGAGGAGGACGACCAGACTCATCAACCCGATCATGGCGTGAGCTTGCCTTTGTGCGATACTCGTACCCTGCCATCAGAAGGCTACTCTCCCTTTTGACATGTTCTCGAACGACTTATATGACGATTACTTCGACGTCAATCACACCAAAACTACGACAGCAAAGTCTCTCGCATTTGGATGCATTTTCAGCAGAGATAACTTTTTCGATTCCTCGACATCTTGGACACATGGCGTCTTGTCACTTTCGAGCCAGTCCGGGCTGGTGTGGCCTATTGCTTTGGAGGCACTTTCTTATTATTACTTTGCAGGAGATCGTTGATACCCCCCACATCGCCATTTCAAACCCATTCGGTTTTTTTTTCCATCGTTTGTGTGCGCAGGGCAGCACCAAATCCTATTTTCTTTTTGGTGTGCATATATACGTATGCGCGACTAGACCAAGCAGTGTGCCTGGACATGTTCGTAATGTATCAGACAGAAATGAAGACCAGCATGCGAAAGACAATGTGTGCAACCAACCCCTTTCTTCTTGTCTTTCAAGCAAGAGTTTCTGGAAGCGGACTCTCTCGTTTCCTTGTTGAGAAGACTTCGCTTGCTGCAGTGTGACACGACAACGCACGCTTGTTATTCCCCCTTGCCTGGCGGTGCGACGGGACCACCCCCAGCGCAGAGCGTATGCTTCTTTCAGATTCTCTGTGCGGATCAATGCAGAGCGGCACAACGGAAGAGTAAAAGAAAAAGAGGTCCAAATCGATGAGGGAGATGGAAGTCGGTGGTTGAACGTTAATGCCCACCAAAGCGATGTGAGTGTACTATTTTCGGAGATGCGCCCATCGGTCTCCGGGATGGAATGGAAGCGGGTGTGCTGAGAACTGGGGAGGGAGACTTGTGCTCTCTTTGGCAGGTGCGGAGTCAAATCCTTTTTTTTCTTCCTTCCTTTCTTTCTTTCTCTCTTTCTTTGGTTGAGCGCCTCCTTTTGGTGGATGTCGTGATTGTGATTATGATGATGTAGGAAGGAAAGCTGTCTCTCCTTATCCCCTCCATCGTTCTCACGACTGTGGCTATTTTGGTATGCAGCTCCCTGGGTCCTTTGGACGAGGGCAGCAGGATGGTCTGCCTTATTCATCGTGACCTGCCCTGCACTTGAGGATACACCGCTTCTGCTACAGTTCATATACACACCTCGACGGAGATGTCTCGGAGTGATCTTAAGCGAGCATGACGAGACAACATTGGAGAACTGATGAGCGTGCCTACGCAACTGGGTGGAGCGTGCAGAGACTAGCGAGAAAGGGGCAAATTTCCAGAAGGGTCGCAGAAGCGCTAGAGCTGTCTGTCCCCGGGCTGAACGAACGGACGGACGACGAGGACACGGAGAAGGATCATGGTGTCTGTCGCAATCGGCCAAGAAGAAGGTCGCACCTGTTTGAGACATCGGGAGATGGCTGGGGCTTGTAGTGGGCGGTGTTACACCATCACTGTTGTCGATTTCCTTTGTTGATTGTCTCAGGATTTGACGGATCAGCGTTTTTGGCAGCGAGGGTGGACTCTCGCGCTTGATGATCGGACGGATCCCTGGACGTGGACACCGTGTTGTTTGGGCGGTGTGACTGTGCTTTTGGGGGTAGCGCAGGTATGGTAGAGTGTATAGTACTAGTATGTAGTGATGGTGATTGAAAGGGGGGGGGCACGGCTGAGTGGTGAAGGATGGGGGTTGTTAAGGAGCAATAATGTTCCTCGGGACTACTTCCAGGTGCACGACTGGGATGGCTGGCAGAAACGGATGCATGCACACAACACAGGCATGAATCAATAGTTGTAAGAGAGGGCGAGGGTGGTGGTCTTATTTTCGTTCCCTCGCTGTGAACCCCTTGGTTCTGCATCGTTCGTGCCCTCCACTGTCCAGCATCACAAACATCGAGACTGGCTTCCACTCCCGCTTCTGAGTCCACTCCTCCACTGAGAAACACCTCATCGACGACGGCTAGAACTCAAGACGAGGTTCAGCCGCAATATACAGACATAGCACAGTAGAGAGATATCGTCACGCTGCCACTGCCGCTACCTACTACTAGTCGCGAGCCAAAACCCAGTCACGGCGCTTATCTTGATCAGGCAACGCGCTGCCGATCCCGAGTTCACTAGCCAGCCAGCCAGCCAGCGTTTCTCTTCTCATCAGCCAGGCACGGAAGGAACAGCAGCAGCAGCACCTCATCCTCCTGCGCCCTCATCGCCGACCTCTGCACCACCACTACCACCACCACCGACTCCACCACCACCACATCAACACCACTCCACCTCACCTGCGCCTCTGCGCTGGCCACTACACTCACCACTCCCCTGCCGCCCTCGTCCGCGCATCCCCACCGTACTGCTCGCCGTCGTCGCAGCGACCGCCGCTCCCCAGCAGCGTCCTTCTCCTGCACCCGCGTCCCCGTCCACGCACATTCGACGCTCCGGCCGTCGCGAAATCAACCTCACCCATCTGATCTTCTCCGTAAGACAGCTCCTGTCTCTTTACCCCCTCTCTTCAGCTACCTCTCTCACCACAGGATAACTTTGCACGACTCTACCACGCTGTTTCGTCTGATCGCGCCGATCGCCTGTTTCAGTATCTCTTCGGCTACCAGCGCTTCATCCACCGACCGCTGCAATTCATCACACTGGAACCTCCTCCTGGACTGGGGCTTGGACTTGGATCTGGACTTGGCCACAGACCTGGCCATAGACCTGGCCTCGCGCACCAGTCACCCGTACCTGGCAAACACTTCTCCGAGTCACCACATCGGATCCGACTGCTGCTGCTGCTGCTGTTACTACTGCTGCTACTGCTGTTTCTGCTATCCCGACCGTGACTGCGTCCTTACTGCGGTCACGCATACATCCGGAGCCGGCTTTGTTTGCTCGCGTTCCGAACGTGGAGAACTCGCGTGCATATCTTACTGACACGTATACAGCGAAGTTTACGACTACGAAGAGATCGCACGCCGCTGTCACCACATCTACTCACTCACCAAACTCACCGAGAGAAAGGCACCGCAGCACACCCTCGAAGCGATCGAGTTTGGAGAAAGAAACGGAATCCTGTACCTAAAGTTCACGAATTCACCGTTGCCACGTCAAGAGACTATCCAAATACGCGATCCGGCTGCTCGTCTAGTGCCTTGGCCGTACACAACACAACCAAGATCTTCCTCAGCCCCGAGAGACCAGCGATAATACCGCCGACATGGGTTGCGGACAGAGTTCGGAGTCCAAGGAGGGCAAGCAGCGCAATGAGGAGATTGAGAACCAGTTGAAGCGGGACAAGCTGAACCTGCGAAATGAGATCAAGATGCTACTGTTGGGTGCTGGTGAATCAGGAAAGTCGACCATATTGAAGCAGATGAAGCTCATCCATGAGGGCGGATATTCGAGAGACGAGCGCGAGAGCTTCCGCGAGATCATATTTTCCAACACTGTGCAGTCAATGCGCGTCATCCTTGAGGCCATGGAGAGCCTCGAACTCCCGCTCGCCGACCAGCGCGCCGAGTACCACGTGCAGACTATCTTCATGCAACCTGCTCAGATTGAGGGCGACGTACTCCCACCAGAGGTTGGACAAGCCATCAAGACCTTATGGGCAGACCAAGGCGTGCAGTCCGCATTCCAACGCAGCCGCGAATACCAGCTCAACGACTCGGCGAAGTACTACTTCGACTCTATTGACACCATCGCATCTCCAACGTATATTCCATCAGACGCCGACGTTCTACGGTCACGCGTCAAGACCACCGGCATCACGGAGACAACTTTCATCATCGGTGACCTCACATACCGCATGTTCGACGTTGGTGGACAGCGTTCCGAGCGCAAGAAGTGGATTCATTGCTTTGAGAACGTCACCACGATTCTTTTCTTGGTTGCTATTTCAGAGTACGACCAGCTTCTGTTCGAGGACGAGACTGTCAACCGCATGCAAGAAGCTCTCACCCTATTCGACTCCATCTGCAACAGCCGGTGGTTCACCAAGACCAGCATCATTCTCTTCCTGAACAAGATCGATCGATTCAAGGAGAAGTTACCAGTCTCGCCTATGAAGAACTACTTCCCCGACTACGAGGGAGGCCAGGATTACGGCGCCGCCTGCGACTACATTCTCAATCGCTTCGTTTCGTAAGTCAACCCTCCACAATACATTTGAATCTTCACTGACTTTGTGATAGGCTCAACCAGCATCCCACCAAGCAAATCTACACGCATTTCACCTGCGCTACGGACACCATGCAGATACGCTTTGTCATGGCCGCGGTGAACGACATCATCATTCAGGAGAACTTGCGCATGTGCGGATTGATATAATCAACGGATTACATCTGGCGCATGTCTTCACAGCCGCTTCACACACACGAACACACGAACACAACCCGGGTGGTCAGGTTAGCTACTCTTGGCTCTGGGATAATGTAGCAATATGGGATGTACGAGAGAGCGTGGACGAGACAGTACACGTTCGGAGAGCGCGAGAGCTTGTGCCGCTGATGTGCGAGGCGAGGCGAAACCACCTTCTACTGGTGCTGCTGCGCCGCTGCCGCTGCTTTATGCTCCTCACGCGAATCCGCCCGGGAAGTGCTTCTGGGAAGCGACAACGCGAAGAAGGGGAAGTGAAAAGCACGGCTGCAATGAGCGCGAATTCTTTTTGTTCAAATGGGGATACCAATGGGTCAAAACGGCGTTTCTGAGGTGCAATCATCACCCATCGCTCGGTGGGGACATTGGGTCTGTGGCTCGATGGGCTGGGGGAATCCTACATGTTTACTTGACACCACCATTGCTGACTTTCCGACTGTCTGATACCTCTGCAAATCACTTTTTACTCAAGGCGGCGTTCCTTTTCATCTATCCTGACATGAGATCTCTCTTTCTTCTCTGCCGTGAGAGCGCTGCTCCCGCGAGTGACCATCTAGGTGTATGGCTGTATCATCAATCGAATAAGGCGTCCACAGACGACTTTGACTCTCTTCAGAAAGGCAATGAGATTGGTGAGCATAATAAAGAACGATTCAAGAGTCGCAGTCAGTGAGTGACTTTCTTTCTTTTGTCTGCCGTCTTGCACTCGTCAAGTCGTCCCTTGAGACGACGCTCTATCTGCCTCTTGATCAAAAAGATGGCGGCAGTTTTTTTTTTCTTTCTCTTCGTGAGAATCTGCCAGCTACCTATGTACCTATTCATAGAAAAGTGATGTGCAGTAAGCTTCAGAGACTGGCGCGAAAAGCAAGATTGCGTGCAGGTGGCGTCAAGACAGAATGAAGCTTTTTGGCCTGCCTGGACAGCAGCCGGACGAAGCAACGCTTGGGAACCTCGGCAGGCACACAGTGAGGAGACATAACAGAGTGAAAACATCACACGGTTGGAGACGATTTGTGTGAGGCTGGTATATTTCACCATAAGTCACCTTCTCGACTTTCCATTGCTCTGTGCTATTGCTATTTCCCACCCAAACCACCTCAGGACACAAGGCCAGACAAGGATGAAGGCGTTCAAACCGAGTAGAAGAAGAACAACGCCTGTCCTTCCCTGCTGCTGCTGCCTGCTGCTGTTCAGAGCAGCACCCAAGTATCACATTCAAGTAGCTAGTCTAAGCAAGGCGCCGTCTTCGGACGACGAAGGAAGAAGTAGAGACCATGGTTGTTGCAATAAATGAGTGTGTGCAAAAGATCTTTGTCGTGATCGGCCGTCTCAGAGCATTTTCCTGATTTTTATAGGAAATAGTGCTCACCAGTAAATTTGATATCGTTGATATGGACAAGACAGTCCCCATGGGTCGCGCAGAACGCACAGCGGACTGTGCGCTTGAGGACTGTTTTGACTCGCGCAATATCTGCGCAAAAGGCATTCCAATAAAGTAATCCTTTCCAACGCAGCATGTAAACGTGATGTATATCCGAGGGTAAGATGACAAGAGTTGTGTCCACCGCTTATGCTGCATAGCTGCGACGCTTTTCGGCAGCATTGAGCAGTCCGAGCATCTTCTTGCGATCAGCTCCAGGAACACCTGGCGTGGCAGGAGTTGGCGGCTGCTTGAACACGCCCGCGTCTTCGGCCTCGCTGCTGGAGGCAGAGCTCAAGCCAAAGTAGCCACTGTCGGAGCCTTGACTGCCACGCTTCTCCTTCATCTCCGAGCCGATGGGACTCATCTTGCGGCTGCCACCGCTGAACGAACCGGCATCCTCACATTCCTCTGGAATCGGAAAGTGAATCTCGCTCTCGCTGATTGGACTTCCTCCGTTGGAATGTGAGACGCCGCGACGAGTAGTGCCGGCCCGCATGAGACTGTCAAGAGCACGGCGACGCTGGCGAGTAGCAAAGTTCTTGCTGCCCTCATACTTAGTGGTGGGAGCAGTGGTGAGCTCCTCGAGCGGTGGAGGTCCACGAGGCTGGCGGATTGGGTGCTCTCCTGCACGTGCAGCTCCTGGACCAAAGGTACCAGTCATCGGAGTGGGTGGGAAGGCACTGCGCTGGGACCCAAATGTGGCTGCCGACGAGGTCTTGGGGCCATCCGCGATGTTGGAGAAGGCATTGATGGCCAATGATGATGCTTTCTTGTGGCCACGGCGGAATGCCGTGGCAGACGGCGGCGGCAGTGGCTCGACATTATCCAGCGCAGAAGGTGGGGAAGCTGACTTCTTTGGAGGCGTGAAGGAGCGAGTGTTGGTTGGTGTGGAGCGCTCGGTGGCGGGAGGCGTCAGGCCAAAGGCTTGAGCTGGAGACTCCGACTTTGCTCGAGGATAGGTGTTCATCTGTGCGGTAGACATGGCCTGTTGGGACTGCTGGTAGTTCTGGTCGACGACGTAAGAGTAGCCCTGGATAGCTGGGTTGTACACGAGGTATACTCCTGGCTGGCCAGGAACCTCCATAGGAGCTTGGATCTGCTGCTGCTGCTGCTGCTGCTGTTGCTGTCCATAGAAAGCGTGCGGGGTTTGGGGAGTCATTGGGCTCTGGTGGAAGGATGCACGCTGAGCGTGACCGTTCAAGCTCATGCCTTGAGCTGCGGCGGTGATGTTAGCCAACTGCTGTTGCAATTGCTGTTGGCGTTGAGCAAGGAACAGGTGCTGCATTTGCATCTGCTGAATGATGCTGGGGTCCATTTCCTCGACGTGATCGTATACAGCCGGAGGAGCTAGGACTTGGTCGGAGAGAGAGTAGATCTGACGACCTGCATTCATCGAGTACTGGGCAGACATGTCGAAGCTAGCGCCAGTAGCTGTCTGTGGCACGCCGTGATTGTACCCACCAAAACTCTGGTCGGCCCACTGAGATGTAGAGAGGCCGTTGACAGAATGCTGAGTCTGATGATAAGGAGCGGAAGCCGGGACTGCTGGAGTCTTTGGCTGAGTGCGGAGACCTGCAAGCAGGTGCGAGCGGCTGGTGCGTGGGGTGGGGTTGTCGACCTGGTTCTCATTGATGGGAGCGACTCGAGGAGGGAGTGCCACGCTGAGTCTCTTAGGATTCAAGCGCGAGCCGCGACCACCGAAACCAGAAGCCGGAACGCCGATGGCACCAGCAGGAAAACCATGACCGTTATTGTTGCTGTTGTAAGTCATTTGAGCAAGACCGCCTGCGTCAATGCTCATTTTCTAGGTCGTTGATGCTGAACCTTGGGGGCAAGATTGGAAATTCGTAAGGCCGTGGAAGAAGAAAAATAAATGTGCAGCCGGATGATTGTTCGTGACCGATGGCGGAGCAATGCAAAAGGAGTATTAGGCAGACGTCAAGCTGTGCCGCCGGTGAAGTCGATAGGGAAAAGACCAAATTAGAAGTGCTTGGGTCAAAGGAGGCAAGTAAGTGTCCGGTGATGTACAGATTATGAGATTACAAGTCTTTTGAGGGTGGGAGATCCAGCTGCCGGGACAATGAAGGTCTTGAAGCGCCAAATTGCCGCCTTTGTTAAAAGCGCGTTGTTGTTATTGTTGTCGTGGAAAGTGGAAGGTTCCGATTGGGAGTTGGCACGAGGCTGATGCAGGAGATGCAGTCCGCAGGACAGACAGGCACGGGGCAGACGCTCCAGGAGGCTGCGGCGCGCGTATTTATAAGGGTATGTACCGTAGAGGAAGCGTGGATGCGTGGGTGCGTGCGGGTGGGTCGTGTCGGTCGTGTCGGTCGAGATTGATGAATTGGTAGAAGGCGGTGGGTGCTCTCTGTGTGGGTATGGGTGCGGCACTCGTCGAGGGCGCAGCCTGAAGAGAATGGGCGTCGCGTAAGCGGTGGTGGTGATGGCGGAGCGGAGAAGGGCGACGACGGCGACGAAGACGACGGACGACAGTGTCGGATGAAGCGGTGAGAGCAGCGGCAGCAGACGGACGGACGGTATGATGAGGCGCGTGCAAGAGAAAGAATGGGTTTGATGATGGACGCAGAGACAGACAAGCAGACGAGGCAGACAGACAGACGGCGGGTCGTGCTGGAAGGAGGTGAGGGTGAAGGGGGGAAAGGTCAAGCAAGGGAAGGGAACGAGGGAAGGTGCGACAGCCGACCCACGAGCAGAAGTGCAAGGCTAGCTCCGCACGCCAGTGTCCTGATTGGCTGCTTGGCGCTTGGTGGCGTCAAATGGGAAGGGCCTCTCTCGCGCACACTCACCACACTACCACCGAACATCACACCCTACGCTCCGTCAACAGCAGCATCGCACGAACGGAGGACTTGAGGAGGGTGTGATGAGCAGACCTGACTTGCATCTCTGCACTTCACCCCTCCACTGCCATGGCGCAGAAAGTACCGGTGAGGAGGGGAGTGTAGTCGCATTGACCCCAATGGGGGAGAGTCCCTTGGTCTGGTTCTGGCCGCACGAGTGTCTGCAGGCATGAAGTTACTTACCGTCCGCGCGCAGGCCAACAGGGTCGATGGGCGCCTATCACTCCCTGTCACGTCCAATTGCAAAGCAGCGTGCAGATGAACGAGCCCTTGCACCCTTCTTCCCCCTTCTCATTTCATCAGTCCCAGTCCCAGTCCCAGTCCCAGCCACAGCCATCCCCTCTCCCAACTCCTTTAACCTAGGAGGTTCAGTACGCATGCTTTCATCTCGAAACGAGATCGTCGTGCCCCTCTCATGCATTGCACAGACTTGCGTCTAAATCATCAGTCAATCCACTGAGGCCCAAGCACCACGCCTGCCACGTGGAGATAGATGCTGACGCAAGATCTATAAGTTCGCCGATTGGAAGGAACACCCAGCAGCTCCTGTACGCAACTCGCAAGCACCTTCCATCCCACTTTACTTCATTTCCACGACGAGAGCTCTATTATTACTACTGTTCACATTGCGGTGTCAACGATACGTTCTCATTGCCGTCATGTTGGTCCGCATCACTACTCATTGAGATGCGTATGCTACGGCCAGTAGATCTCCAAACTTGCAATCCTTTCGCTGTGCAGATCTCATGCAAGCCCACATGGAGTGATGGGATTTCAAAAGATCGCCCGTCGACTGTTCAGCTCCAACTAATTTTGGAGTGGCAATGTACATCTCCCGTCTTCAGAGACAAAGTCTTGCGTCAGAGATCGGACGTGCGAGAAGAAGCTCATGGGGAAAACATGCATGTGTCCCGATCATACAATTTGAACGAATCAAGCCGATGTTTCACTTTTGACAGGACGAGTCTCGTCAATATGCTTCCTTCCTTTCTCCCTTTTCCCAATCCCAGGTCTTCGGGGAGCGTGCCGAGGTGGACGAGACTGGCGGGCGTGCTCTGGTGTGATTCTTCGTCAAATATACAGGAGGCTATGACGAAGGAGTATCGCGGAACAGTCTAGGACTCTTGCATTGGCAGAGGACGCTAGGCGTTGAGTGAATTGCTGTCCAGCATATCGGCCTCAAAAAGGTGCGGACTCTGCTGACGTTAGGAGGTGCCTTCATTTGAAGCCCTGGAAGTACTGTATCGCGTTAGCAAGTTTTTGTTGGCTTGAAGGTGCGACGACTTACTTTTCTTCGAAAGTCGTTCAAGTCGTCTGCCGTGCCTGGATTCGACCGACCCTGAGCTTGCAGGTCTAGTCGTTGCAGCTGATATGCAGCAAGGTCTTGAGTATTCACTGCGGCGTCGTGCAGTCGTCTATACGTCAGAAGACGCCTCGACCCTGAGAGTGTTAGTGGGCAATACTTCCGACTGTCCCATATGACTCACACTTGTTGAAGTCTTGCGTACAGACGCTGACGAGCGCCAACGCAGGGTGCTGAGGAATATCATACTCCGTCACTTCCTCCTCCTCGGCCATTGACGGAGCAGCAGTCTCTTCCTCGTCCAGTGCTGATGGGTCTTCAGCAGCACCAGCGACTGGCATCCACATGCAGAGACGGCCCTCGTCTGCGAGAACGCCAGCACTGAAGTCCAGGATGTCGTCCAGCATACGCAGGAAGCTGTACGGTCTTCTCGGCGGGATGTATCCTTCTTTCAGGTGAGCAGGTGCTCCATTAGCAAGAATCACTTCCTCTTGGAGATGAGCCTTGAGCGAACCCAGCACCTTCAGGCCTTCTCGGACTCCATATGGTGGGTCACATATGACAGAATCGATGCAGCGTGCATACCGTAAAGGGGTATTTGTGAGATCGGCCACGAAACCGTCGAGGTACAAGTGCGAAGTGCCATACTGCTCGAAGTTGGCCCTTACATTGCGGCCTTTCTTGCCCCGTATGGCTCGGCCATCCATATCACTACCAAACACCGACGAGCCAAAGTGAGCGCAAGCCAGAGGAAATGATCCCGTTCCCATGAATGGATCATATGCGATCTTTGCCGGTCCCGCCAGTGCCAGATTCGCAGTCACAAGCGATAGCTCCGCGTCCATCGAAGTGGTGGCGATATACTTCCGCTTCTTCAGAGTGTATTTCGTGATCGCTTTGCGGCCGCTCTCAGCAACAAGCCTCCCAAAGAACAGTTTGTGCGGAGCTTGCGCATGCAGTCTGGATTCTTCAAAAATGGTGAAGTGGTAATCCGCCTTGTTCATGCGAATGGGTCCTTCGAATCCCATGAAAGTCAGTGCCTCCATGAGCTCTCGTTGCTCACTAAGTGATCGGCTTCCATGGAAACTGTCGATTTCGAAGCGGAACGAGGGTTTGCGGTATCGTTCCCACAAGTGCTCCGTTCGTGCTCGGATTTCTGAATGTAGACCATTGTAATCAACGCCCTCTCCCCAGAGCTCATAAATCGCAACACTCAGGATCGAGCGAGAGATGAGAGCCTTGGCGGCAGCATCGCAGTCGGTTCCGCTTTCAAAACGAATGATGGCAAACGGAGACTGCTTGCGCAATTAGTCACATGGGCTTCTAGCCGTGCGATCGATAGTAAGGGAAGGGCCAGAGAGACGATCGATACGCACCTCCGTAGCAGCAAGATGTCCGCTGGCTCAGTCGCATCCGCTCTGTCGCTCAAGCGATCTCTACTGGCCCTTCACCTCGCTGCATACGTACTTCATCTGAGTACGAGAGCCACTGAATGTTGAGGCCGTTCAGTTCTGCGAGCGCATTTATTTCGGCTTGGCGGAAGGTCTCGTGCACTTGTATGAGACGTATCAGATACTCCATTGGCGTCTCGGGATATGTGCCGGCTCGAGATATGATGTAGCGTGCGCGAAATGACGAGATGACGACCGAGATGATGGCGATGAAGAGTCACAAAGTCGAAGCAAAATTCCCCAGCTTTTCGGGTTGTGGCGTACCCTTCGAAGACTTACCAGGGAGCCACGAGAAAATAGATTCGCTTCCTTGTCAACAATTCGGCCGCACAACAAGAGTTCACATGCACGCAATACTATTAAATAGTCGTTGCTCTTCGACAATTAAAGTCACAGGGGACACAATGGCTTCGATGTTGTCACGCTGAAGGAGCGAGTGACACACGCTTACGATGAGCTTAATTGAACTTTCGGATGTTCTGTTTTGATGCCTCCATTTCCAAATACGAAGCATCTATACACATTACCCATCGTTGTCGTCGCGCCGCCGTCCGCCGTAATCATGATGGTATCATCGCGAATGCAAAAACAATGAATCCTTTTGTGCGAGATCCTGACAAGCCGTGAAGAATCGTCTCTCGTGTATGCGTGAATGGGATGTGCACAGAAGTGCGAAAGCAAAGAGATGTGCTAAGGGTATCGTCCATGAACACACTTAGAGGGCAAGGACTGCGAGAGCAGCCATACCGAGCAGAGGAGCAGCGGTCATGACGGCAACACCGCCAGTCGACGATGAAGAGGCACCGGCACCACCAGCGCTCGACGAGCTCGCAGCACCTGAGCCAGCACCAGTGGACGAGCTTGCACCAGCGCCAGAGCCTTCAGTCGAGGAAGCACCCTCACTAGCTGCAGCAGAAGACTCGGCACCCGAAGCAGTCGAAGAAGCACCGGAGCCACCACCAATACCGCCAACAGCTAAAATTCATGTCAGTGCATGCTCAGGAGCAAATGAAACGCTGAAACTTACCACCGTAGATGGTGGTCTCGCCAGTAGTGGTGACAAAGGTAGAGCCTCCAGAGGTGATGGCCTCGGTCAGTGGAGCAGTGGTAATGGCAGAGCTAGCGCCAGACGAAGAGCCAGAGCCGGCACCGGCGTAGATGGTAGTCTCGCCAGTGGTAGTTACCAAGGTAGAGCCGTCGGTGGTGATCGCCGCGGTCAGAGGGGAAGTGGTGATGGCAGAGCCAGCAGCACCACCGCCAACGCCGCCAGCTCCACCCGTAGTGGTCGCGGTGGAGTTGCCAGAGGCCGAACCTCCAGCAGCGCCGGTGCCAGTGAGAGCTGGGACAGCACCAGAAGCAGTCGCGCTACCGCTGAGAGCGCCTGATTTTATGAGTGTGAGTGAATGCGCTCTTTACCATGTGTCCGACTTGTCCACTACTTACTGGCGCAGTATCCAACAGCGTACTGGACGGCAGATGCAACGGCGGCAGAGTCGCCCGCGCAGACAGCGGAGGAGCAGTCGCGAACACCGTAGCCGAAGTCCGCCTTGCTGCAGAGGCAGGAGGCCTCAGCGCCTTGGCAGCCGAGGGATGGGGCGAGGGCGAGCATGTTGTTGATACAGGTTTGCTATTACAAGTCGTCAATATCGCGTTTCTTCCCATGATCACAGATGCGAGGAAGGCTTACACCACACTGTGGCACGTCCTGGAGCGATTGAGCAGCAGCGAGAGCAGCGCCAACGGCGACAAGGGAGATGGAGTACTTCATGGTCGCGGTGGTTGTGTGTTGAGTGGTGGACGGAGGTAAGAATTGGCGCTGAAGCGACTCGTTGTCAAGGGCCGTGTGAGGATGGTGATGGCGATGCTCGTGGTGGAGGAGGATTGTCTGGCTTGTAGTTGTCACTGAAGGAAGGAGCGAGGGCGGATGGTGTAGACGGGGACACGGGAGTTATAGCATGTGGCAGCGGGCAGCAGGAAGGAACGGGTCAAACAACTCTCGACTGCCACACAACGACGTCAAGCGAGGCTGGCGGAGTGGGAACGGGTGACACAGGCTAGACTCTCGATAATCTCTTTACGCTAGATAGCGTGTGCAATACTCGCTTGACGAAGGGCAGAAGCAAGCTCGCATCTAACGTGACTAGCCAGCACAGCGAGAGGAGAGGCTGGAAAGTTGCTGGTCGGCGCGCGCTGATCACACCAAGTTTCGCATTGCTGCTGCCCAGAGCTCTGACCCAGCGCGCCAGGTTCGCGCAGCTGGAGCCGTCCGCTACCCGCAGAAAGCTGCCCGTAGAGAGGCACGTATTGCTGATTGGCTGCAACCCCTGTCCTGCGCCACACACGAGGCTGGTGCCGTTTGGCTGGACACAACGCATCTCCACCGTCTCAGCACGCAGCGCTATGCACTCTGCTTCTCGACTGACCGACCATTGTCACTGTCGCTACACTAATCGTTGCTGGTCTCCAGCCGTACCAGCATCGTGCTTTGCCGTCTCGCTGCCGGACGCCATCATGGGTTAAATACTGACTCGGAAGACTGCAGCACGTTATCATATCGCCTCCCCCGATTCCGTCCATCTGCCGACCGAGATCTGGAGCTTTTCCAGCGCACTACGTGGCGGGTGCGCCTGCACGACGACTGAAGGTGGTATCCCATCATCTCGCATCGCCGACACGGCAGCATATCGGAAGGAGCCCGGTGGTGCGTGGTTTCGCAGTCGTGCCGCATCGAGACTCTCATCAAATCACGATTGACAGCGTTCCCTGTTCTACCGCGACGTTTAATTGCTCCATCCGTCATCGGGCGCTAAAGCAGTTCTGTTTATGCCGTTCCCTGGTCGACCTGCCAAGGAAGACCATGTACCCGAGTACTTAAGTACAGATGCGAGAACTGTGGCTCAACAGAATCCAATCATCTGCTCAATAATAAATCTCCAGAACAAATCCGCGTCTCATTTCAAACCGGGCGCTGGACTGAAACTAAGCACCAGAACCAAGGTTACCGCATCACTCCTCCTCCTACAGTACTTACCACCAACAAGGGCCGAGCGTCGTTACGCGGGATTGCAGTACCACTTTGTCGAAAATGCTGTGGACTGCGCATAGCCTAGCATAATCTCAAATGCACGGCAGCATCGGTCTCGTTGCCTCGATGCGTTGGAGAGAGGCGCCCAGGATCAATCACCATCTTCACGATCTCTCTGCCCTCCTAACGTAGCGCTCGCAGCCCATGCAGCACACAAATTACCGTTTCCGGCAGGTACTATACATCACTGAAGATCACGAACTCTGCCTCTTGCCGTGTCCACTCATCTCATCAAACGGGTACCATGCATTTTGTTGTTCCTGACGCTTGACGGAAACGCCACACCCTGATGGTGCGCGCTTGCTTGATGACTTCGCACGCCGTCTTGAGACTTTATTGGAACCTTCAAGACTGACCACGGCGCCATTGAATGATAAATTGACACCTCTGGTTTCACAGACCCAGACAGTATGCCATGGGTTGTCGCTTCGTCAGAGTATCAGGGTGATACCCTTTTGAGCGCGAGCTGAGGTTCGTGAAATCTATAGAGACACTCTCAGTATAATGGTAACATAGCTCTGTTGATCAATTTGAGCAGGAGCCTCATGGCTGGAAGAGTCGCCGGAAATGCTATGACTGCGCCACACGACGCTTGGAAACTGAATCGCCAACACATACACTGGCAGTACTGCGCTGGCCAAATTCTGCAGATACTGACTAGTCTGCTTGCTATGGTGGCAGGAGCGGCCAGTCTTCGATCTGCGGCTTCCATCCGGAAGGAACTCATCTACTTGCCTCAGGCCACCAGAGTTCACCCTTACACACACTCTGTCCGTCCCTCCGTACCTGCAAGACATCTCAGTCATCCTCCATCTTATCGAGAATATCAGAGTCCTGAAGCGAGACAGCATTACTATCGTCGCTTGCCTCGGACTCATTCCCATCCGCACCTCCTTCACCGTCACCATCACCATCACCGTCACCATCACTATCCTGCACTGCGTCGCTGGTGTCCTTGCCGTCAGCGTCAATCTTGCGGCGCTTACTGGGGCCCTCTTCATTGCCCTTCTCATCGTCACCAGACTTCTCCCCAGCAGCGAGCTCGCGCTGCTTCATCTTGCGCTTCTCGCCTTGCATCTGAATCTTCAACATGTTCCGATGTGAGCTCCGCTTGCCGAAGTAGTCAATGTACTTGGCAAAGTCTTTGACATTTTGATCGTACCAGTCGTACTCGCCGGGTCCGTAACCCTTGGATTTGGGCTGCACCTGCTTCTGACCGAGCGCAGCGCTAATTCGCTTGGTGATGGTGGCCTTGTCGCAGTAGCAACCATTGTAGCAGAAGCGATCCCGAACGTCCTTGTTGCCCATGCCAGCCTCGCTGCATATGCGCAAAAGCATTCCGCGCCAGAGCATGTCGGGGCAGAAGTCGATGATGCATTCGGCGGCTCTATGATTCAGCACGTGCGTGGTCTTGAGCTGCTTCCGAGTCACGACAGTGTCCTTGAGTGAGAACTTGACTTGCTCCAGATTCTCCGTCGTTCCCTTCTTGCCAGGATTCCAGCAGATCTTGATGTCCGACAGCTTGTCCTCGTCCAGCTTCCCGGATTCTCCAGCCTCCAGAGCGTCGTCCGGGCTCTTGTAGCCGAGCTTGATCGATCTCTCTTCGTCCTCATCAGTGGCGAAGGCGAATGCGCCAGAATGATATGGATCTCCACCAGATTCGCCTTTGCGCTGTCCACGCTGCATCTTCTTTTTGTCCTTGTTCCCCCCTTCCACATCAGAAGAGTCGCCTTTTCCGTCGCCCGCGGTCTCCTTGTCCTTTTTCTTCTGGCGCGCCAGACCTGCGACTCATTAGCTTGGCGACGACGACACTGGGGGTGCACATACGCCACATACGTTGCTGCTCCTGCACTTTGGCGTCCAGATCGTCTATGATCGGCACGTTTCGAGCTCGGATAGCATTCATCTCTTCGAGAGTCTTGGGGTCATAAACACCGTCATTCCAGCTAACTTTGGCCTTTTCTGCCGGGAAGTCAAGCTTCCTCGTCCACGGGAATTCATCGGCTTCTGCTTGTCTGCGTGCATTCCGACGGCCCACCTTGGAGCTTTTCTTGTCGCTTGGCTTCTCACGTAGTTCATACGGAGGCGTGGGTGGCGGAGGCGGCGGGCTCGGCGGAATGGGGGTCTCCTTTCTGTCGCGCCCTCGGCTTTAAGTCAATTAGTACGGTCCCTACAATTTTGGTTCTGTATCAACTCACCGCTGCTTGGCTGCGTCGGGACGGTAGCCACCTTGCGGCATCATGTGTGGAGGGAAAGGCGGCATGCCGTAGGCCGGCAGACCAGGACCAAAATGCCTGCCCATCCCGACATGTTGATGGTGCATACTCATAGGGTGTACATACGGTTGCGAAGGAAGGGCATGTGGTGGAGGAGGCAATGGATGACCACGGCCCATCGGCTGAAGGTTACCAGTTGATGGTCCTTGAGGAAACATCGGATGGCCGTTTGGCGCGTGATTCGGTGGCGGGCCATGAGGATGAGGCAGAGTCGGGTTAGGACGGATCAATGGAGGTTGGTGGCCTGTGATGGGTCTTCCTGGTGTAGGTCCTTGCTGTCCTGATGGTGTCGGACGTGGAGCCTCTCTCAAGTACTGGTCGCGGGGAATATTGAGTGGCTGCTGCGCGCGAGGATTGCCGGGAACCCAGTCTTTTCCGCGATCATGGCCGTAAATACGAATTCCCATGTTACGCCAGCGCATGCGCTCAAGCAAGCTCCGGTACGCTCGATCGGCTTCTTCCTTAGGTATCACCCACTCCTGGAGAGGATAGTCTTCGAGGTAGTGATGCATTTCAAGATCCTTCTTTTCTTGGTAGTCTTCAGTGATGGCCCAGTTCCTAGGGTCGCCGCCAATGGGACTATCAGTGACGTTGAGGTACATGGTTTCCCATTGCCGTCGCATCTGGACGCCAAATTCCTTCCACGGCCTCTCGGACAGGCCATCTTCGGAATGTGTGGAGCATTCTGACGATAGTGTAATGACAGATTTGGCATCATCAAAATCGTCCTCGTCTTCGTCAATTATGTCTTCTTCGGATGAAAAGTCATACTCTTCAACTTCATCATCATCATCGTCGATGTCATCCATGGCCGGTGCCTGCGTCAAGTCAGTATCTATGCAAGATCCTCCGTATATGTGGTTTACCTTCTCAGCGCCATGTGCGGCACTGGCCTCATCCACCAGCTGCCGGCTGGCCTCGTTCTGCATTGCAACATCTTCGTCATCGCTGTCAGAGATGGTGATTGCCGAAAACTTCTGCTTGACTTCTGTGGTGTCCGCCGATGGCTTCCGCCTTGAGGTCCGTCGCCTGCCGGCTGCAGCAGCTGGAGGTAGATCCATCTCCTCGGGAGTGACGATTGGATCTGCCATGTTCAATAGTCAGTCAATGAACCGAGCAGGTAGACCATGCGATGACGAAAGTCGAATCGCGCGAGAAGTCTACGGCGCAGAGCGCAGTCGAGGCAGTCGATGGCGCGGCGACACAATGAGTCTATACAAGTCCACCGGCAGTGCATAGGTTGCGCCGGAAGCGTAGTAGCTTAAGCGTTCTGAAGCGTGCTTCTTCCAAGACAAGTGAAGGCTCAGATTTGAGCTTCAAACGCCAAGCCGCTAGATCAAGCCAGGCTACGACCTCCACCCGGAGTGAATGAAATGAGAAAGAGCAATGGTCGCAAAGACAATCGCGCAATTCTCGCGTGGACTTCCGTACAAGTTTCTTTCCCTCCAGGTGATGTGATTCGAGAAGGACTCACCTTCTCGATGGTGCGCGGACGCGACTGGGGTGTCACGTGCAAGGGTTTTTGACGATTGCTGTGGCCGTCCCGGATGACTATTGAATGCAACGGATTAGATTTCTTCAATTGATCCGGCCATCAAGAGCATGCGACGTAGGCGGGCGGGGCGAAGGCGGGATAGTAGGTGTGAGGTTGATGTAAGTGAATGAAAACCGAAGCGCGGTGGGTGAATGTTATTTGCGCGAACGCGGGCCCGCTAAGCTAAGGCGATGCCGGATAAAGCTCCGGGACGCTAACACACAGATTCGAAGTGAATGACGCTGTCCGTGCGCGTTCACGAGTACCACTTGTGACTATATAATGAAGCAAACAGGAGCGCATGGTTCTATGTCACCAGTCTGCTGTCATGATTACTCTGATCATGATGTTCTCGAAGGCTGTTGCGACACTATAAGCAGGCTGTGCTCCATCATCGCTATCGACACGCCGGCTATATATCGCACTTTGACGCTGTCGACGACTTTAGGCTGACCAGAAGACGTCCGCATGTTCAAGACGTATGTAACTTTCGAAATGCACATCGACAGCAACTTCGCTGTCTGTCGCATTTGTATCAGAAGATGACTTCGCCTGCGTGCTCGCCTTCGAAACCCAACTCGGCCAACTTCTTTTGCCTCGACTTGTCGGTCTTCCTCCGCGCTTGCTCTTCTTGCTTCTTTAGCGCGAACACTTTCTCGATGGGTGCGACCTCAAATGGGGATGGAACGTAGTCGTCCTTGTCCAAGTCCTGCAGAGTGTTCAGCTCGTGTCCTCGGGACAGCGTCTGTCATGGGTGCGTACAATCTCGCCTAGTAATAGAACATTCTCCCCACGGACCAGGAACAGTCCGCGCTCGATGTCGGCGTAGAAAGTCTGCACAAATAGTCGTTCAATGGTGTCCTGGAGAACGAGATTTCCTATTCGTCCATTCTCAGCAAACGCCCGTCATGTATTGTATGCAGTATCCGTTGTGACGCACCAAATTGATCCCAACTCCTCAAGACTCCGATGAGCTTCCTGCCATCGCGCAACGCCACCACGAGCTTTTCTATAGTATCGCTAGTTGGAGCAGTCCCTTCCACATGCGCAGCTTCACTCACTGTCGGTAAGGTCTAGCAGCTGGGCGGCCGTGGTGAACATCTGAGGCGGGAGTTGAGGAACGGGCGGCGGTCCACCCTGAGGGCCGGCATCATGGATGTTGAGATTCTCCATGAGCTCATCGGGGTGGATGGTGTGTGTGTTCAGGTACGCTCTGCGTATAAAGCCATCCGAGAAGACGGATGTTCGTGGAGCTGCTCATGATGGCAGGCTGCTGGCACAAAGTTCTGCCTGAGGCGCAAAACAAGCTTGGTGACGAAAGTGATGATCTCCCAGGAAGGAAGCTCTCATATAGGCAACGACTTCACCTTCATAATAGTGCAAAGGCGCTTTGACACCCCGAGATGATTCACCGGTGACACAACTCATACTGCCGGAATGTTGTCCGCATTCAAGGCACAGGCGATCCACGAGCTGAAACAGCGCGACAAGAACAAAATCGAGTCGCTCCTGGCATATGGCGACCGTCTGCTGGTAGGCCTGAATTCGGGCGCGCTGCGTATCTATCGAGTCAACGAGTCGGCCGTTGCAGAAGAAGAATCCGATGGCGAAGTTGCGGCAAATGCGTCCAGGAGCAAGGCTGTTGAGCTGTTGCGCGAAAAGGACAAGTTCAGCAAGAAGCCTGTCCAGCAACTGGCCCGCGTCAAGGAGTCGAATCTGCTAGTCAGTCTCAGCGATGGCTATGTCTCTCTCCACGATCTGCAGACGTACGAACTGGTGGAGCGACTGGAACGTACTAAAGGTGCTGCCTACCTTGCAGTCGCCAGTAACATTGTGGAGGATCCAGAGACAGAGCTCCAGGGCTTGGTGACACGTTTGGCGGTGGCTACAAAGAGAAAGGTGCTATGCTGGACATGGCAGGATCTGGAGCTTCTACCAGAAGTGGCCGAGATCAATCTGGAGGCCAGCATCAAGAGTCTGAATTGGGCGGATGGCACTCGTCTGATTGCCGGCATGGACCCTGGCTTCTGCATAGTGGACGTTGTCTCGCAGGAAATAACGCTTATCAACAGACCTGCTCCAAAGACTGCGAGTAGTGCTGATGTGAATGCCGGCGAGCTGACTGGTGTACGTTTTGGTGCCGTCAGCAGCAGTGGCATGGGCTATATGGGCATGAGCAGCTGGGTACCAAAGCCTATGGCCACATGCATGTCGAATAACGAGATATTGCTGGCGAAAGACGTAAATACGCTGTTCGTGAATATCGAAGGCAAGGCCCTTGAAAAGCGGCAAATCCCCTGGGCACTGGCGCCAGAAGCAATTGGCTATAGCTACCCGTATTTGCTAGCACTCAATCCTCCGGAGAAAGGAACGCTGCAGATCCGCAATCCTGATACGCTGTCTCTTTTGCAAACCATCAGTGTCCCTGGCGCGAACTTACTTCATGTTCCACAACCCAACATCAGTTTGGCCCATGCTGGCAAAGGCTTCTTGGTCGCTTCCGACCGCACAATATGGCGCATGAATGCTTTATCGTATGACAAGCAGCTGGCTGAGCTGGTAGAAAAGCAGCGCTTTGATGAAGGCATCAGCCTACTGAGTCTCTTGGAAGACACTCTGATTGATGACAAGGCTGGTCGAATACGCCAAATCATGACACTGAAGGCCATTATGCTGTTCAATCAGCAGAAGTACAGACCTGCTTTGGACCTGTTCACTCAAGCCGAGACTTCTCCAGAACGAGTGATTGCTTTATTTCCCAGAAGCGTGGCTGGCGAGCTCTCCTCTGTCACTGAGGAGATAAGCGAGGCAGAAGCGGCGCCACCGGAAGATGAGCCGAAAGAAATAGCTTCCCCATCAAAAGGCATGCTCGGCAAGTTGAGAGCCGCAAAGAAGAGTGACCTCGACACGAGCGTGGGCAAGTCACCAGCTCGCGTTGACACCGACAACATAAGCATCCGGACGAAAGCCAAGGCTGCCGACAAACCGCTGGAAGGCGAGGACTTGAAATTTGCAGTGCGTTGCCTCTGCTCGTTTCTTGCAGAGACGCGAAAGCAGATGCCAAAATATCTGAATTTCAATGGTTCTCTAAAGGAGAGCCCGCCCCAGTTCGACAACGAGACCGGCAAACCTGCGTTTGCGAATCTTCTCCCCCAGCCTATCATCGACAAGCGATCAGAAGGCGTTGACTGGGAAGTCGAATTACTCAAGACAGCTCAGTTGGTGGACACGACCCTCTTCCGCGCATACATGCTTGCAGTGCCGACCCTTGCAGGATCTCTCTTCCGTCTTGACAACTTTTGCGATCCTGACGTCGTTCAGACTTTCCTCTACCAGAGCGAACGATATAGCGATCTCATTGATTTCCTACACGGCAAAAAGCTGCATCGTCAGGCACTTGAGATGTTGGCCAAGCTGGGTAAGAATGAAGCCGAGGGAGAAGTTTCTGAAACTATGCGTGGCCCTGAGCGGACCGTCGCGTATCTGAAGCAGTTACCACCGGAGCTTGTCGATTTGACACTCGAGTTTGTTCGATGGCCACTCGAGGAAGAAGCACAGATCGCAATGGAAGTATTCCTAGCCGACAGCGACAATGCAGAAAATCTGCCTCGCCAGAAGATAATTGATTATCTCGCCGAAACAGATCCTAAGCTGGAACTACGATATCTGGAGCACGTCATTCACGAACTTGGCGAAGAGAATGCAGAATTTCATCAACAGCTCATCGATCTTTATCTCGTCCAGCTGAAGCAGAACGATACCCCGGAGGACCAGCGATCTCAGCTGAAAGACAAAGTCGAGGCATTCCTGACCAGAAGCAAAGTGTTCAACAAGATCAAAACTTTCAAACAGCTGCCTCCTGACGATCCGCTATTCTGCGAGTCGCGCGCCATCGTGCTCAGCGCCATGGGTCAGCATAAACAGGCACTATCTATCTACGTTTTCCAGATTCAAGATTCCGAGAAAGCGGAGTCTTATTGTAGCAAGACATACCTAGAAGATCAAGCGAATCAGCAAGCTGGCGAGCTTTCCCACGAACAGGACCTGAGATCGATTGAGCCTGAAGGCACTGCCACGAAACCCAATACCTTCGCCATTCTGCTTGGCCTATATCTTCAGCCTCCGGCTGGTGAGGAGAAGCGCTGGCCCCAAGCTCTTGACCTTCTCAGCAAGCACGGAGCAAGATTGCCAGCGAGCAGCACACTGGATCTCATGCCCGACGATCTCGCCGTGAAGGAGCTTCAGGATTACTTCCGTGGCCGCATTAGGAATGCGACATCTGTCTTGCGACAAGAGATGATTGTCAAGAGCTTGGAAGGCGTCCGGCATGAGGCTACGGAGCGCATGCTTCTCGTCGGTCCTGATAATCTTGCTAATCACACATCCGCTGGTAGGAATCGCCGAGTCAGGATCGGGGAGGACGATCATTGCAAGGTCTGTCACAAGCTGTTCCGGAACAGCGCAGTGAGAGTGTTTCCAAACAACGAGGTGATACATTATGGCTGTATGGATAGACGGACACGAGAGGGTGTCTCAAATACGACGAGAAGACCTGCTTCTGGCTGGGCGTAGGCAGTCACTCGAGTCGAAGTGCCTTGCACCTTGCCATTACTGCCGGAGCGTCACAGTCGTAATACAATGGTATTGGCGAGGATGCTATGCGCTGAACTTCAAGTCTACTTCGCACCCACGATCAAATCTCACAGAGGACCCTCTGCCAAGTCCTCGACTGTAATGAGAATGCAACCAAAATTTAGTCATCGCCTTATTCGTCTCCTTCTTCATCGTCTTGTCCCCACAGAAAACCGCGACATTTTCTTGTACCACAATTACATGGCATCTTGTTCTTGTTCGTAGGATCTTGCATCGCTCTCAGACGATTGGCAATTGCGACGTCTTCTTCCACTTCATCCTCATCCATGTAATCAAAGGTAAGCTCGGTGCCCTTTGGGATGTCCTCATAAGCAAAAAATGCCAGTTGGTAGACCCAGAAATCGTACTTGTTGTAGCTGACCGTGTATTGGCGACAGTTGGGCTCGCACGAATGGTTGATGAATCGGGTCGTAGTACCCATGTACTGACCATCAACAACATGGCAGTCTTCGGCTTTCAATTGTGTGCCCAGAACTGGGTCTGTAATATCACCAACAAATTTATCCAGGCTGTAAAGGTAGGAGCATTTCTCATGTCCTGCCTTGCTCTCGCGCCGCTCGGCCTCCTGCGAGGTAATCACTTCGCCGAGGTAGGTGTCGATGAATTCGCCGCGGATCAAGTCTTCATTGCAATACACGCCCCAGCCTCTGGTCTCGGTCTTGAAGATTGTCAAACCGACTTTTCGACCTTTCTGAACCAGGCGGCTCTTGCAAATCGGTCCACAACGACAGGCATCGTTGCATTCGTATATGGGGTGACGTTGGTCCAGATAGTGCGCGACGAGTCTCTGCGGTATCCCAGGAGTTGCCTTCGAATAAGGAAACCGTTTGGACATGCCCATCGTATTGGGCGTTAAACCCTGAGCCAGAGCTTGCTTGTATTCAGCATATAGTTCCGGTTCTTTTCTCTCGAGTTTGCCTTCGTCGACGGCGGCAAATTCGAGACATTCGCATTCCGCAGTATATTCACAGCCACAGTTCCCACCCATGTCTGGCCTACATCTCTTCTCACACCCTTCCCGAGATTCTGGTGGCAGAGGCGTGACTCCAGCTCGTAGCACATAATCTTTGATGAATGTAAAGTCTAGCGACGGTGTGGCGCGATCCACATGATTTTCGAGATATACTCCCTTCACGGGGCGCAGCATTTCTAGAAACTTGAGCCGGATGGCTTCCTCGGCCTGAATGCAAGGTGTCCGGGCTGCGACCTCGAGCATGTGAGCCGTCGGTATGCTTGAAGTGCTGTTGGTCTGCGCCTTCGGCAGTCTCCTAGCCGTGATATGACCAAGCTTCTTCTGTAGAATCGCGTTGTAGACGCTGGGCTCGTTGGTAGTGGTATCGACATTGATGTCATGTTTAACATCGTGCTCCAGCTTAGTCTTTCCGTCGTTCATGTCAGAGCTTGAGGAGGACTGTGAGCGGTTGGACATCGATGCTAATGGTGTGAGCAGGCCATCTCGTGAGAGGTCACGCGATGGTAGGGGGTCCACGCCTGGTGCTTTCCTCTTTCGCGACCCGAATGCAGTCCCAAAGTCTGTGAGTGCGTGCGTCGTGAGTGCCGAGTTGTTACATGACGGCAGCGCTTCCAGGTATGTCTGCACGTGATGCAAGGCATCGTACAGTTCTGGCAACTTGTGCCACGAGAGGTGCGCCCGTGGTGGGCGTGGATAAGCTGGCTCAGTTCGCCATCGGACTAGATACTCCTCGTCCTGACATGTGTTAGTGAATGTTTGCTCGGCAGACCGTTCACCAACTTACGCCGTCAAGTCTTCGGTGGCATATCACTTGTACGATATCGTGAGGCCGTATGGTATGAGTGCTTCTTAGTAGTGAAGAAGTCAATTGCGCCCTCTGCGTCGTCGCGTTCGACGGTGGCATATAAGGTAATAGAGGAGTGCTACCTTAAGGCAACACGCGTCGCGAAGAGAACTAACGGTAGACGCGTGTTTAGGTAGTTGTTAAGTAAAGAATAAGTATTAGCTTAAGGAAAGAACTTAGCTATAGATCGGGACCGCGCTAGCTCGCTTACTAATAATAGACTAGCGTAGCTATTATATCCGAGGATCTATTATAAATTAGATTTTATATACTAATTAAGACTAAAAGATAGAAGTAAAAGTAGATTAGGAAAGATGAAGCTATAGATAATAAATCTACGAGTAAGATTACCTACTTCTTATCTATAGGATATAATTATATAATAGAAGAAGAACTACTATCTAGATTTATATATCTAGCCTAGAGATAAGATAGAATAGCTAGAAACATTTATAAGAACTCTATATATCTCTTTCTACTTCCTTTTACCTTAATAGTAGCTTTAAACCTCCTAAAGTAAGTATATAGATATAGATAGAACTATATAGTTATCTTCTAGTAGTTTCTACTTATAAAGTAAAGCTCTAATTAGTCGAGAGTAAATCGGATTATAGTCGACGTAGGCTAAATGATAACATCGTCTCCCTACGAGATTTCCGATCGAATGTACGAAAACTGTCGAGTTCAAAGTAATGTTTGCAAAGTGGGATTCGGACTTACATAGCGTATAAGATAACCTGGGATGTTGTCAAATTTTAGGGTTTCGGTGTAGCTGTATCGCCGCAATCTCCGTCCGGAAGCCGACTCACGAAAATCCTCAATCACCAGGAACATCTCAGCTTTTGCGATCACAAACATCATACACGATAGCCCACAAGATGGCTGCCACGAAGACATCAACCGCCTCTCAATCGAAATCTTTCATCAAACAACTTGCATCAAGCAGTACGTCTACTCTGCCACTGACCTCAAGCTCTCCACTAACTTCTCCATAGACCGTACGACTCGCGATCGCGCCCTCTCTTCCCTGCGCACCTATCTCTCCCACCAAACGATACCAATCACACCCCTCGAGAATCTCAAATTATGGAAGGGCCTATTCTACTGCATGTTCATGTCCGATAAGCCGCGCAACCAACAAGCCCTCGCGCGAGACCTCGCAAGCCTGCTCTCCGCCCTCACAGACTTCACCTCCAAACTCGCCTTCATCACGGCATTCTGGCAGATTCTAGCCCGAGAATGGAACAATATTGACTCCCTGCGTCTGGACAAATATCTCTATCTGGTGAGATGTTACGTCGCTGCGGGGTTTGCATTGCTCAGGGAAGAAAAGTGGGAGGTGGAGGCGGTGAGAAGGTATAACGAAATTCTCGAGGGTGAAGGAGGGCCTTTGAGTCCAAGGGACTCGAAAGTTCCTGGTGGGGTCAGGTTACATATTTTGGACATCTGGGTTGACGAGCTGGAGAAGGTAGATGGCGAGGAGAAAGAAGCACCAGTGGAAGATGTGATGGCAGCGGTAAGAAGGCTGGGAAAGGAAAGCTTCACGAAGAGTGTTAGGGAGCGGGCGCGAGAGGCAATAGATGATGCAAGATTGGTGGATGGAAAAGCTTGGAGAAACAAAGAGGACGAAGGTGAAGGAGAGGCGGAAGACTCGCATGAGGACGACTTCGGCGGATTCGAAGACTAAAAATATGTCTGCCTCTCGAGTTCTTTTCCCAGCGTAGGCGTTGGTGGTCGGCACAATTCATATACCCAGTGCGTACGAGAAACTCATGCGAACAGGAAGCGTTCCCCATTAGCATTCCTATAAACTGTTACGAGAACCTCATGGGTCCACAAAAAGGAAAGCCCAAACCGCCGGGGATGTCTCTCATTCCCTGCGAATTTGGATCGCATGTGCATTGCAACCTCTAGATCGTGGACAATGCACAGTACATATTCTGAAATACGTACAATCGAAGCTTTCTAGCATTGGAGAGAGAATTTGGTGGAGCGATCAGCGTTCATGGCGCCCCAATGGGTCTCGTCCTGGGCAGATCCATTGTCGCCCACTGAGTCTGGCTTCCATGGCTCGTCGAAAGCCTCAAAGAAGAAAGCATTCACACCCCAGTCCAGGAGTCCGCAGAAGCCCTTGCTGTAGAAGTCGGCGGCATTTTGGGTACCAGCCTTGGCAGCGTCGTAGTCACTGCCACCATCAGTCGGCCAGCCAGTCTCACCGTTCCAGAATTCAATTGCGTCCAAACTGCCGGAGAGATCCTGAATGTGTCCGAGAGCCTGCTGCATGTCGTCGAAGTAGACCTGAATGGCGTCTTTGCCCGCAGAGGCGCCTTGCCAGTAAGAGAATCCGTTGGCCAGGAGAAGATCAACGCCGCCAGTGATGACAGCGTCGGCTGTGCCGTCCGCATATTTGTTCCACGAGTCTGCTGTTCCCACTCGGACGTCCCCTCCAAGAAGCTGCTTGACATCGTTGATCTTCTCAAGAAGCTCTGGGCCCGTGAAATTACCACGGTAGAGGGTCTCGGATCCGACGGTCACTGCGTAGACCTGCGCCTTGTACTGAGTAGCGTAGGTGGAAAGAGCTTGCTTGTCGAGGTTGAAGCTATCCTCGGTGTCAGGCCAGACTCCAAGGACAACCTGAAATCCCTTTGCCTTTGCGGCTGGGAGAATGTATTCGGCGCAGTTGCAGTCGGAGGCCGAGTAGCCGCGGACCAGAGTCGAGCCAGAAGCGGATTTGATCGCATCGAAGTCGTCCTCATAGTCTGCCTGGTATTTGCAGGTTCCGTCCGTCTTCTTCGTACCGAGAGCAAAGCCCATCGTGCCCTTCTGCGCAGCCAGCGCGGACGGCAGCAGGGCCAGCGCGAGGCCAGCAACAGCAGCGCGCATTGTGTTGTGGATATGTGTGATTAAGGAGATGTGTTTGTTTTGTCGTGTCGCTCGAGAAGTATGCGTAAGTCGGTCTTGAGTAAGGAGCGAATGCACTCGTCAGTGCTGTAAGGATCGTGTTCCGGAGAATCGGATGGTGGTAATTGTGTTGCAGGTTGCAGTCACGTAGTAATGTCAGACTCCGGAGGAGAGATGTGGATCTGCGGTACGCGCATGGAAAGGGGACTCCCGATGGGGCTAGCTCCAAGTTATGGATCACGTGAGAATATCGCGGACCGCGTGTCCATCCTGGACCTCACTCGTCACATGCTGTTTCCATCAGTATCATGCCATTCAAAGACACGGGCGCATCAAGGATTGAGTATTCCTATTGCACCGACCCCATGTGCCTTGCGTCACGCTGATGGAACACACGAGAGAGCACGCATTGTCCCTCCTCGACTTGTATCCACTCCGACTTCCTGTATGAATTGTGCCCAACAGTCATGGGAGAAATGGCCACTGGCTGCTGGATGGTAAGTCTTAGGTCAGCGCCCCTTGACAATCTGACATTTCGAGCGGCGTTCGAGCCGGTGCAACTCTTGGCTTATAACTTGAAGGCAACGTGTTAGATGGTCATGGCTACAGATGATGACGATTGCCTCCTTGGTCCTGGTAACCACAACCAGAACCATCAGCTCCTTCAACTGAAACAATAATATCCTTGTCGCCGCGGACCTCCTGGGGCAGTGTGTAAGTGGATTTCAAGACTCGACCTGCCACTTTTCTCGTCGCCGGCTTTTCGCATTTGGCTCGTAGACCTCTCGTGGACGGATCTTCAGTCGCAGTTCCCTAACCCGCCATAGGAAGGAGCGCGTAGTGTGAGTTCTGTATGGGTCGTCCTCCCGCAAGGAAATTCTCATTCCACACCTGACAGACACAACAAGCGGCAATTCCGCTGCTTGGCACGGCTATATGTCCGTTTCATTGACAGTACGACGAGAGAATGTACGCTACTTCTGCATTGGACCTCCAGACTGGCGATTTGGTGATGGCGGGCATTCCTATCGACGCCTTCCAGTTGACGGAGCGACCACGCGCCCTGCCGATAATGCATTCCAAGTCGCGTGTTGGGGACCTGTAGTTGCTCGCCACCGTCTTTGCCTCCGTTCAAGTTTCTACATCTCGCTCTTCTTCTGTGCTTGCACGATATTTTCACTGCCTCAATCCACGAGACCATCAACGGCTGCTATGCATCTCCTCTGTGCATTTGCGTTTCTGCCCCTCCTTTGGGAGTTTGCGGCCTCTCAAAACACGCCCAGCGGAACCACCTCAACGAGTCCTGCAACCTCGACGCCAACCAATATCTGTCCTGCCTATGACAATTTGGTCTACACAGATCAGCTAGGATTTCCTTACAACATTCGCTGTGGGAACGACTATACGGGTGGGGTCGGCAGGAATTTCCAGGGTATCAGGAGTTTTGAGGCCTGCCTTCAGCTGTGCGATAACACAACTCCTGACTACCCGTGCAATGCCGCGGTGCATAATGCCGGCACAAACGAGTGTAACTTCAAGCTGCGCATTGGAACATTCAGAGCTGCGGCCGGTTCGTCTCCCGCACTCATCAATGCCGCCGAAAAGACTGGCGCTGCCGTGTCCTCGTACAGGAATTTTGTCACTACATCAACGACAACAACACCTGCTGCGCCACCTACTACGACAACGACAGTACGTTCGCTGTCTTCGGTACACATTGACAACTATTGACATCTATTCTAGACCACTACCCCGGCGGCGCCTCCTACCACAACAACGACAACAGTACGTGCGCAGTCATGAAAGCATACCGAAAAACATTGACATCTTCAATCTAGACCACGACGCCCGCCTTGCCACCAACTATTACTACAACGACAACAACGGTACGTATGCATTCGTGGATTCTATATGGAATCGCTGACAGATCTTCCATAGACCACACCCGCATTGCCACCGACTACCACTACTACAGTACGTGCGCATTTATGAGGCCTATATGGAACCGCTAACATATGTTTTTCCAGACCACTACACCCGCCTTGCCCCCAACTACTACTACAACAACAACTACTACACCCGCATTACCTCATACAACTACAACGACAAGTACCACGCCAGGAGGCGTATCGACCAACCCATCCAGTTCCCCCAATCGAAATCCCGGCGCGTCTGGAGTCGTCTACACCTCCACAGGCTATGTCACGACGACCTACGTAACGAGCTACCCAGTCACCGCCACGCAAGTGACCACTCAAGTGCAGACTGTAACCTCGAGCGTGACCGTCACCGCAACAAGCGTCACCCGACTGCCAGACGTCACACAGACGACCCAGATCTACACGGTTGTGCCCACGACCAGCGTTACCACGGTCGTGTACACGCAAGTCGTCACGGCCGTCACCACCGTGCGGGTGACGACTGTCATTCCCACCACGGTCGTGACGACGAGATACAGCACTCTGAGTCTGCAGACCACGGTCAGCGGGACGGTGACCTATACTGTCAACCCAGTAAGTCATGATCAGATGTGAGGAAGTGAAGAGATTAGGGCGCTGACCACTCACTTCCGTAGACTGTCACGGTCACTCCCACCGCTGTGTATCAGCAGACCATCACTGTCACGCCCGGACCTTGAACTTTTGGTTTTGGACAGTGGCAGCAGCGACGAGTATGAGAATCGGACGATGAGTAACAAAGATTCTGGGGGAAAGCGAGCGTTATTTTTGCAACAAGAGAGGTTTTTGTGTGTGTCAAACAGCGTAAAGTATAATTGCGGGTATCTGGTTTTCTGGAAAGCAATCGCATAGCCCCGTCCAACATTGAGCGCCTCCCAAAAGTTTCCCTGAACACCCATTCATGCCAGCCTCGCGGCTCTCCCTTGCCCAATCCTTGAGCGCCTTTCCATTGTCATCGTATCCTGATGCAGCCTAGTGAACGCATGACCATGACGATTGTTGTGAAGCAGACTCCCACCCCGAAAGAACTCCTTGCTGAACCAGATATTGTTGTTGTTGTTGTTGTTGTTGTCAAACGGGCATATCAATTGCGACCCTTGGAGTTGATAGAACTGCCGGACGATTGGGAAATGATGCCGCGAAGCTTGAGGCCGAGCTGCATGCACAAGCTGGCGATTGGGTTGATGGCCATCTGGGAAGGCATTGTTGTTTTTGTTGTTTTGTGTGTGGTAGAGTATTGATGAGGCGGTTTGGGTGAATGGTTGTCTATTGACTGATTGTTCGAAGGGCGTGATTGAGTTGGAGTCTTGTGTTGATGTTTTGTGGTGAGGAAGCTGATTGATGTTGTTGGCTGCTGTGTGCTGATCCTTACCTCGTCGGAATCCTCAGACCTTTATATATTCATGAACTCATCTCACCATATGGTCCAAGCACTGTCGTAAGACATTCTCAGCGTTCCTGTCGATATGCACACGTCAAAGCAGCGTGGTCGACATGCGCAGCTCAGCTCACGCTAGCGGACACCAGCAGATCGTAGCCAGCCACGTCTGGAAGCCACCAGGAGACTCCGGTGCAGGGCAACCAGGTATCGACGCTTCAGTTGGGTTATTTTTGCATACACACTCGCGTTATCTTGCAGTCTGCATATAATCGACACGCAATCGAAGCCCGTCAGCCATCAGGTCGGCGCCGTAAGGCTGTGATTACAGGTCTTGGCAATCTGCATCAAAGCTTTTAGGCTTCTGCCGCTGGCGCTAGAACGCACTTTTTCCCACGTGGAAGAGGTCTGTCTGGGTCGAGGCTGACAGTCTTATCGCGCCTGTGAACGTGCGTTTTGCTTCTCGAGCGTGACAGCCTCATGACTGGCGCTCAGTGATGCGTCTGGCTGTGCTTGCGCCAGCACACATGCTTTCGGGGCTTGCGTTGTCAACAATCTGGATTCTGGTTGAGGCTTCAGGCGTTCGGGGAGCCACATGCACCTTCGCGACACCCGTCCATTTCGAGTGATCTTGTCTCAAACAAATACAGCGGCTTTGACAATGCGGTGCGCAGTCGCGACCAGATACCTCAACGTCGGGATCGTGGTGCGCGAGGGCGTCTGCCACGTTTGGAGATGGTGTGTCGTCGTTCTGGCTCATCTCTCTCATGCTTCTTCTGATTCTGTACAACCACGACCACGTGGCTTGGCTCAACTCGTCCAAGCCGCAATGTCTCGCAAGCATGCATCCCCGGCTTGCGTGGTTGAGCAGCTGAACAGCAGAGAGCGCTCTCGAACCACGTAACGATCCTCCACAGGCCGTAGCTGAGACGTGGTGGTAGATGCCAGCCATCCAACATCCCTCGTCCTATCATGGCATATTCTTGTTGTGCACTTGCTCCGATGGAGCTAGTGAGCAGTACGCGATCGGGAGATGACAAGACACTGCCATGCTCGTGGCAGACACGTCCCGAATGCCTCATCGTACTGTGTCCAATAGTCGTAGCTCTTGCCATAGAGGTCCTACATGTGCCCAATAGGTGCCTTGTTAGCCTAGCCGAAGGTGATGTCTCGTATCTCGAATGTAGTATGCGGACGTCGAGGTAGTCGAGGCAGTCGGACGGCAGCGCCGCTTCGGCTGGAATGTCGGAAACCAGTCTAGAGAGAGGGTATTCTCACATGCCGCGTATCGCCTGATCGAATTGAGTGCAGCGATATAGCCCTAGGGTCAGCGTATCGATGAAGAGGGCTGGCTTCCGAGTATGCGCATGGAGACAGTTGCGACAAAGCTCGTAGCAAATATTCAGATGGGAAGCTGATGTGGGAACCAGATGCTGGCGAACGTGGATATCTCCCATACTCTTGTCACCCATACACCTTCACACATTCCGAGCTTCTGTCCTCCAACACCAGGCGCCTCTTGCTGATGTGAAGATCTCCCAGGAAAGAAGATCGCGCAGTTGAGATGAGTAGACAGTATGAGAACTCGCACCTACCTCCTCAATTCGAGTTGACAGAATCGTCTTTCGGTTGAGATTTGAAGTGGACCTGCACCAGTCGATCACTTCGCTGATTGACGAGAGTGATGGACGAAGTACTGTAGGATGATTCAAAGTAGCGCATGAGCAAGATCATTCCAATGCACGGTGGGTCCTGTCACGTGTGTTTCGTACCCAGGAGCGAAGCAGCGGGTCCAATTCTCATCTCCTATCCTGCGAAAAGAGAACGATAAAGCCACCTCATCTTCTTCTGTCGTACCAATTTCACATTGCTGACCAGCAGTGCGCTTTGTTTCTCTGATCCATAACCCGAGAGGTTCTTCTGCGCCCAGACGCGCGAGGACAATGGAACCACGACTTGACCAGAAACCCGCGGCACGTCGAGGGCTGTGGCAACCACGGACAAGAATCAAGACGAGAGAAGAATACGAGTAGAGCACGGAAAAGCGTTGGGCGACGAAGCTTCTCTTGAAAGATCTGCTTCCGTCTCCGCACTGTTTGGCACGACCGACTCCTGTGGGGAGAGCCGCTGGATCCGACTGGTTGCTTCCAAGGTTACTCTCCTTTTCCCTCCTCACCCACCTCAGGCTGCCTCGGTGCTGCACAGTGGGCGGTATGCTTGTGCTCCGCGCGGCCGCATATTGTTCCTGATGCGCTGCACGCCATGCCTCATCAGGCACCACCATTGGCCGGGAGTGGGTGCCGAGGCGGGTGCAGGTGAAAGGGTCCGTGGAAAGCGGCTCACCACTCCTGCTTGTGCGCGTGCTTCCTGCCACGGTGGTTATGTGACGACGATCCCTTCCACACATTGGCAGTTTGCCTGTTCCCTCAACCTGTCCTCTCAATCATCACCATCATCTACATTCAAATCCATTATACACTGGCCATGGACTGTGTCGCTGCTTTGACGACGTCCACTGCGCCATAGACATTGCCAACCCGCGATACCATGATCGTTCAATCGCGCAGTCCCTTCGACGAGACTCGTCCAGGGGGCAGAATCATGCGTGTTCTCTACGCCAGGCAGTACCGCCCGGTCATACTCGCCGCTGCTGCCGCACTCCTTCTGCTCACCCTTTTCTGGCAACATGACCGCGCGTTAGACTACGCAGATACAGCTCGCGAAGGTGCTTCGAAGCTGGTGCGGCCCACCCCCGTTGGCGACGCAAAATTTCCCGATGTCTGGATGAGACAGGATGCCCACAGGATAGAATGGGCAGACTGGTTTGAGCCCTTCATCAACAACATTACCAACAACAACAAATACTATAAGCATCCCGAGATCACGCTGCAGGAGGCAAAAAGAGGATGTGAATTTCCCAAGCCTGAAGACGTCAATTTCGCCTTTGGCGAATCTTCTGGCTGGGGACTGGATCTGACCTGGGTCACCAAGGACCGTGGCATGCGAGAGGTCAATAAGCGGAGGAAGCAATGGCAAGACTTTATCACAGGCAAGACAGGCAAGCTGCTGCCTTACGACGCCTATGCCGACCAATTCAACGGCAAGGGAATCGTCATTGTTGGCGGCCAAGGCAGAAGTCTGAAGCGTGTACGAGTCATTCTCAAGCAGCTGACGAGGTTGGGATGCAAGCTGCCCGTCGAAATCCACTACTGGGGTGCTGAGATGAGCTCAGAGGCCCGCGCGGACATTGCCACAAGATACCACACCATCTACTTCCAGAACATTGCCTCGCCCAGCGCCATCAAGGGCAGCTACTACTACAAGATCTACGGCATTCATTACTCTCTCAAAACGGTCGCATTGATCAATGCTCGATTCGAGGAAATCATCATGCTCGATTCCGACAACATTCCCGTCATGGATCCTGCGAAACTTTTTGATTCCTGGACGTACAAGGAGTACGGCTCTGTTTTCTGGCCCGACATAGCTCGCACGCGACCAAACAATCCAATCTGGTCCATCACGAACACCCCTTGCCAGAGTGTGGATGAGTGGGAACTGGAAAGTGGTCAGCTGATGGTGAACAAGAAGAAGTTCTTCTACCACCTCCAGCTTGCCGCTTGGTGGATCGACGAGAACGAGACCGACGGCTATTTCAAGAGCTTGATGTTGGGGGACAAGGACTGCTTCCGCTGGGCGTGGCACGCTCTGAAGACACGCTATGGCGTTCCGACTCGTTGGATTACCAGCGTAGGAACGCTCAACAACGGCTACTTTTGTGGACACACTTTTGCTCAGCATCATCCGGATACTGACGGCGAGATCGCGTTCTTGCACGGAGGACTGATGAAGCAGCTGCGCAAGCCCGTCGTGCAGTGGCAGAAAGATGTGAATGGGGGTATCTTCCAAGCATACAAGCGCGATCCCGATGATCAGGATAAGACATCGAACATCAACGTGAACATCAAATGGGATGGCCAAGAATATCTGCCGCAGAGCTACAAGCCAGAGGGCGGTTTGGTAGCGGGACAGTGCACCGACTTCTTCGACATAGAAGCGAGAGATATTGAAGAGGTCCTTCCCAAGTCCGTCTTCAGCAATGAAATTTTCGAGGAACTGGGAGGATACTGGATGTTGGAAGAGGGTAATGACAAGCACACCTTGGATGGTGCTATGTAAACTTTGTATATTTGTGGATGTCTTTGCATTTGCATACGACTGGTGTTCTATCTGCTCAGGATCATGATAGACTGGGTAGAGGTACTTTTGAGATACCCTAAAGCATCAAACCTCCTTTGGCAGCTCAGCAACTCTGATCTTTCCATACCACCTCCGTGTCCCGAAGTACCAAGAGGCTCGCGACCATGGTCTTGAAATCTCGTCAAACATTAGTCCTTGAGGACAGCAAGCTCCGCTGATACCGCCGCGAGTTCCCGGTCGTCAACACTCGAGGGCTGAGATGAAGCAGCACTACGCTCGGTCTCCCTACATTCACGTCAATCTTTCCCCGGCTCGCTCAACGCCATCACAAAAGTCCTGTCCTTAAAAAAAAAACTCACCTGCTCGCCAACTCTCTCCGATGCAGATACCTCGTCAACATGGTCATGGCCATCATCAACGCCGCCAAGAACACCACCGTGATGTACCCTTTCTGATACTCGGGTGCATCCGTCTGCTTCCACACGATCAACGGCAACCACGCTTGCACCACATACGCCATCTCATTCATCGTCGCGGACACCAATGCCCTCTCCTCCCTGTCATCCGAGCAGATCTCGTGCGCCCACGCGAAAGCCAACCCGGACAGACCGTATCCGGCGCCGGCCATGATGAAGCAAGCCCATTTCCAGCCCACGGATACATCCCAGACTGCGAGACTGACGTAGACGACGATGTTGACCACGCCGCCGAAGATGAAGAACGGCCAGCGACGCCCGCCGGCTATGGAGTCGGAAATCCACGCGTAGGCTAGCGTGGTAACGATCTGGACGGCGAAGGCTGTGGTCGGGTAGACGTTGATCTGCCAGACCGCATAGCGGGGATTCGTGGAGTGTTTGAGGAATTGGGCGAAAGCGGGTTGCGAACCGTTGCCGCCATTGTTGAAAGCGATGTACAGCAGCGTCAGGGCGTAGATGTGCCAGGACGTGAAGATCTTGCGGATCTTGGCGCGGGTGTAGGGTTCGCTGCCTTTGCGGCCTTCTGCTTCCATGCGCTTCTTGCCGAAGGCTCGCTCCTCGGGCGTGAAGTAGAGCGCGCGGCTGTTCTCGGGCATGTCGGGGAGCATAAAGTAGCCGGAGAGAGCGATGGGAAGGGATATGATACCATCGACTATGAAAAGCCCTATGGGGTCGTTTTAGTCTTTGCATGAAGCATGAAGCGAAGAAATGAGTATCACTTACACTGCCATCCCCGGAACCCTCCCTTTCCCTCGAGATGATACACGGCCGCCATGAGATAGCCCGAGAACATCGAGGCGATAGCGCTGGAAGTATGGAAGATGCAACTCCGTTTCGCAAGCTCGTCTTGCCGGTACCATGAACCTATCACGTACTGCATGCCTGGGTAGAAGCCGCTCTCTGCCAGACCAACGAGAAATCTCACGGCGTAGATCTGCTCGGCGGTGTTGCAACGGGAAAGGGAAAAGGTCAAGATGGTCCAGATCAACTCGAGTGTCGGGATCCAGATGGACGGACGGACTCTGGTCAGGATGAGATTGCTCGGGATCTCGCCTACAACGTAGCCGATTGTCCACATTGTCTGCATGTAATTCAGCTGGTCTCCGTAGAGGCCAAGATCTTCCTGCCTGTGCTTCATTGGTCAGCTGGTGGTCTCTCCCTCTCCGTCTCTCCCTTCGTCTCTTGCGTGCCCGTGTGCTTGTCCATCTTACATTCCAGAAACGAAGGCATTATTGATGTTGGCTTGATCGAGGTACTTGATCAGGTACCCCAAAGAAGCGAACGTCAACACTGCCGAGTCCAGCTTGAAGAGGAATTTGCGCTCTTCTGGAGATTTGTCGAGACTGTCCCAGATGTAACTTTGCCATTTTCGTTTCGGTTTATCGTGAAAGATGACCTCTGATGAATGCACTTGTGCACCTTCTTTGTCTTCTATGCTGGTCATTGCTGCAGATCAACGTAAGTAATAAGATGAGTCCGTGGTCAACGAACAGATTGTAGAGACAGAAGTCTCCCAGCTTCAGTCACTGTCAAGAACGATTACTCCACGACATCTCGTCCTATGCACGCTTATCGGAAACACGCCATGTCGATTACGACGTCGGCATTGAAGCTCGCAGCACGAGTAGTACAGTATGGCGTGCTCGTTGAGATCGTCCAACGACCATGAGATACTGCTGACAGAGCAGGAAGCAAGGCAATGGAAAGTCGCTTGCCATCTCGTACGAAACATGAACGCATGGGAACCAACGATACAAGGCGATTGGTCTGATAGGGTCTATGTAGGGCCATATCCACCGACGTCCAGCAATCGATGAGATGTCGTGATAATTGCAGCTGATGAGGCGAGCTCGAGCGTGTCCACTCCCCAAGTAGACTAGCAGACCCGGTGGCGCTATCAAGCCTTCGTCCGGGGTGTGTATCTCTGGACGGCTTAGAACTTATAGTCCCTTCGATATCAAAAACCACGAGAGTGCGAATTCATGCTGCAAGTTGCTCTGCAAGTACGGCGCGGACGAAAGGGGTCGTGTCTTTGTTGATGAAGGCAGAAATGGCAATCTGTGGTATGGTGGATGTGGACGACATGTTCCTGTCGGATTGAAATTCTGTAAGGAAAGTGTGGGATTCTGCGAAGGAATACAGTGTTGATGAGTGGTATAGGCTCAAACCCTTCGGCGCTGAGCAGGCACTGCGAAGTATGTTCCAGTGCCGACTACTCATATGCTTGCATTCACGGCCACGACTCTTTTCGACATGTAAAGGAAAGCAAGTAGTGTACGATGGGAGACAGGAAGGAAGAGAAAGCGCCCTGGCGGAAGGTCCGGTCATGTGGGACAAATCCGGGTCCGAGAGGCAACTGACGCGCCATCCCTGCGATCCTTTTCACCATGTTCGAAGTTGCTGTTGTCGGTATTGTTCTTCCTTACAGAGAAATCGATGCTATAAATTCTGTCGTCGAGACAGCTGTGCTTGAGCGTCGGTCAATGTGCGCACACTGAGTATCCGCGAGTCGGAAATTCCGGCATCGCGGGTTGACAGGAAGGAGACTTGCTCTCTTAGTAGGTGGAAGTGGGATCTTACGCGGAAAAGCCGTCTCCTGCTCATCTACAATACATCAGGACCCGCCATCTTCCATTTCAACTCGTTCTACTGACTCTCTCGTGTCTCCTCCCATTTTACCATTGACTGACCAACTCGGGGAGACATGCTCGAGGAACAGACAGAAGCGCCCAAGATCTACGTCGAGGCGGCTGATGCTCAGGCATTCGTGGAACAAGTCCTCGTGGGCAACGGCGTTCCACTGCAGAACGCTACAATCGTGGCCCAATGCCTGGTGGCAGCGGACTTGAGAGGCGTCGACACTCATGGCGTCAATCGCATTCCATCCTATATTGCCAGAATTCGCCAGGGAGTTCTCGACGCCGAAGCCCAGCCCAGCCTCAACGAGATTACACCAGTGGTAGCTCAAGTCGATGCTCACAACGCTTTTGGATTCGTGGCAGCGCACATGGGGATGAGCAAAGCCATTGATATGGCAAAGGTATACGGCATTGGGATGGTCAGTGTCAAGCACTCTAACCACTTCGGCATGTCTGCATGGCTCGTCCAACAGGCCATTGATGCTGAGATGATGAGTCTTGTATTCACCAACAGCTCACCTGCGCTTCCGGTCTGGGGTGGGAAGGAGAAACTTATGGGTGTCAGCCCCATCGCTTGTGGTGCACCTGGAGGCAAAGAGAAGCCATTCATCCTCGACATGGCACCGTCTGTCGCGGCTAGAGGCAAGATCTACAAGGCAAAGCGACGCGGCGAGAAGATTCCTACCGACTGGGCCTTGGACTCCGAAGGTCGTCAGACAGATGATCCCGCTGCAGCGCTGGAAGGTGTCATGCTACCCATGGGCGGCCCGAAAGGCTCGGCACTCTCTATCAGTAAGCTCACTCACGGTTTCATTTGTGACAGTAACGGCTAACGCCTCATCAAGTGATGGACGTATTCAGTGGAGTCCTCTCGGGTAGCGCTTTCGCTGGCCATGTCACCAATCCCTATGATCCAAGCAAGCCAGCGGATGTCGGCCACTTCCTCGTCGCAATCAAGCCTGATCTATTCATGCCCCTACACGAATTCAGAGAGCGAATGGACTACCTCCATCAGAGGGTCGTTCAGTCCGACAAGATGGGTGGCGTCGACCGCATTTACTTCCCGGGAGAGATCGAGCAGCTCACCGAAGATAGCCGCCGTTCCACGGGCATTCCTTACGTTCAGGCTGAAATCAGCGCTCTCAACGAGGAGGCTGACCGGGTTGAATCGGAGAGAATTAGAACCAAGAGCAGCGCATGAGCATCTCCAATGCCGCTCTTGAAACGCAACTCATCTTGAACTCAGCTACTCGTCGGCTTACAGCCACTGCATCCGGAGGCTGGAGACGGCATTTGGTTCTCCGCAGTTGATGCAAAACAATCTGCCGGAACTCAAGCGCACGACGTGCAGGATTTTTTGACGCCAAGTCTCCCAAGCTCTGCTCTGCAGCAATCAGAATCTCTTGCTTTGTGGAGGTGGGGAAACACCGCGTCCTCGTAGTCCTCCATGGGGAACTCCACTATCGCGTGCAGCACATTGGCCGTCATTCGCCTACAGGGGCTGCTCGCTCTCTTCTGGTAGTCTGCGTCGCCTATCGAATCCCACCCTAGATACCGAAGATGTAAATGGTGCATTAAAGTACGGATCGGATGAATAATGCTTTCGAATGATAGGTTGTACCTTCGGAGCGTGCACGAGACCACGCCCCAGATATGTATATTTCTTCATCAGCAACGACCCCACATTCTCGAGTTCTCGCGGATGCTACCTCTTGGCCATCTTGGCAGCAGCAAAGTACAGTCCTGCTGGGTACCGCAGCTCTCAGGCTGTGGATCCTTGTCAGAAGAATCAGGCGCTGAAATCGTACTATGCGCGGATGACCAGATCTTTGGCCGAGCCGGTTCAATAGCCGTGGCCGCCAATCCTCTGGCTGCATCAAACTTCGTATAAGAGCTGAGGTCTTTGCCTATGGCAACCAAGCCGTGAAAGCTTTGTCTAGGCTACTTCGTCCTTCATCTTGGCCACACAAGCTTCTACACCACTAGAACTATGTTCAACCTAAGGCGAAAAGACCCAGAGGCTCCTCCAGAAATTCTGAATTGGAGGCTCTGGTATGGCGTTTTTGGTCAGTCTGTGTAAATGATAGCGAGTACTTCAATGCTAATGCAGCATTCCAGTCTTCGGGCTTCTCGGCGCTGCCCGTGGTGCGTACCAACGAACGATAACAGTCTTAGAATTTCGAGTACTGATTTATATCACTCACGATAGGGCTTGACGAAGGCCTGATCGGAACGACAGCCTCACAGAGAAGCTTCATCCAACTCTTCGGCTTGAAGAACCCTGCCTTGAGCAAGGATGAGCAAGCCGGTGAGTGAAATCAAAGCACCGAAATGGTCCTTGGTAGTTGGCATGCGTCTGACCACACTTCAATCCATAGATCTACTTTCCAATATCACCTCGATGGTCCAGCTTGGCTCAATTGTAAGCTTGGCGATTCGGCAAGGCCGCTCGACCTCTGCACAACTTGCTGATCCTCCACTCTTCACTTTCAGGGCGGCGCTCTCTTTGCATTCTTTGTGACTGATCGTATCGGCCGTCTGTGGGCAACCCGACAGCTATGCTTGATCTGGATCATCGGAATCGCTATCTTCCTTGCTGCAGCCTCGAATGGCAGTATCGGAATGGTCTATGCTGGACGTTTCATCGCCGGGCTGGGCATCGGTCAGACAACCGTCGTTGCGCCCTCGTATCTGGCTGAGGTTGCGCCAAAGTTCACTCGTGGACTATGCGTGTGCATGTTCTCCGGTTCTGTATATCTGGGCATCATGCTGGGCTACTTCGCTTCGTGGGGCTCGTCGCTCCATATCAGTGATTCGAGTCAGCTGCAGTGGGTCATCCCGAACCTTTTGCATATCTACTTTGCTTTCATCATTTTCTGCACATCGTTCTGGGCTATCGAGAGTCCTAGATGGCTTATTAAGGTCGGGAAGCATGAGGAAGCAGCTGCGAACCTCACGAAGCTGAGGAATTTGCCGGTTGAGCATTATTACGTACAGGGAGAGATACTGGATATCAATGATCAGCTGGATCGGGAGCGAGAAGCGACCAGAGGTGCCCACTGGACTGGTGCTCTTCGCGAGCTTGTCCTGGAGCCGAGCAACAGATATCGACTGATGCTTTCTTTCATGTCCCAACTACTGGGTCAATGGAGCGGAGCAAATTCAATCACGTGAGTCTGCGATGCAAAGGAGAGCAGTCACGGGCCTGCATGAGCTCTTCACTGACATTCTTCAGCATATACGCACCTGAATACTTCGCCATGGTGGGCCAAAGTGGTCAGAACGAGAAGCTTTTTGCTGTACGTCGAAGAAGTCACTATATCCGCAAAGCAACGACTAACTGAATATCAGACCGCGATTTTTGGTATCGTCAAATTTGTGTCAGCATTGCTTTGTGCTTTCTTCTTGATCGACTTTATCGGCCGAAAGCGATCACTCACGATCGGTATCTCGTTGCAGTTCGTGGCCATGCTCTACATGGCCATCTTCCTGCTCATCGACACAAATGTGGACGATGTCGAGACACAGACGGCGAGTGAACAGAATGCTGCTACCGGAGCTATCGTCATGATCTACCTGAGTGGTTTTGGCTGGGCAATGGTGAGATATAGCAACGTTGCATAGAAGTCATGCGGCTGACAAGTTTCACAGGGCTGGAACAGCATTCAATACCTGATCAACGCCGAGATTTACCCTCTACGGCTGCGTGCCATCGGTTCGTCCATCGCAATGACAATACACTTTGTCAATCAGTACGGCAACAGCAAAGCTGTACCGGAAATGGTAAGTCTACAAAGCATGAAATACTGTCGATTATGAGCCTGATAAGTCCTACAGTTCATCACGATGACGACTGGAGGCACGATGATGTTTTTCTCATGCGTTACCTTGATCGGACTTGTTTGGGTGTACTTCTTCTTGCCTGAGCTTAGCGGTAAGAGCTTGGAAGCGGTGGACGCTGTTTTCGAGCTGCCGTGGTACTTGATCGGACGCAGAGGCAAAGAGATGACCCATGGCGTTGGTGGCGCGATCGAACATTACGTCCCCGATGGGCAGAAGGAGAAGATGGAGGTTATTGAAAATGTGCAGGAAGATGTGCATCGCAGAGTCTAGCGACATGGCAATGCCGCTACGGCACTACTGGCACATTGTGTCAGGTATTACGGAAGTGCTGAGTCTGATCCCAGATCTTTGGGACTCCGTAACAAGCCGATACAACGTTGATTCCTAATAACCCGGCCTTTCTTCCTCAGTCTGCCTACCACTCTGCGCCGAGCACTCTTTGGGCTCACTGTGTGAGACTCACAATTTTTGATCGTACCCAGATCTTGTAGGTCGTTCTTGAGAAGATCCTCGCACCTTGTCCTGTGTCACTCTGGTCCTCCTCTAAACCGATGTGACTTCACCTAAGCAGGGAAGCAGTGGAACAGTATGAAGCGTCAAAGCAAGTGGTTTGCGATGCCTATAAAGGCTGGATCGAGCTGCTTGACAACCACTCACAACCATCGCGCACTCGATCTGACCCGACGACCTGACCTCGTGTGCCGAAGCGATGACTCCAACGTTCCTCGCCATTCTCTCAGCATTCATAGCTGTCGTCACCACCGATTACTTGATTACCAACTTCGAAGCCACGGACATCTACATCCCAATCGACGGACCTCAACATTACGTCGACTTCCAAGTCTCCCAGCCCGGTACACCCTGGGAACTCGGTGGCGAGGCCGTCAGCAATTGCAGCATCTCCTGGTAAGTTTTGCTCCAGATATGGACAATTACAGTACTGAAGTTTCTAACATCTCCTCGTCCAAGGAAGGACCAGGTCCCGACATGTTACACAGAATGCGATGCGTCTGACTTTAGTGGCGTATACCTTACGCGAGTCGGTCCAGATTCGTTCGAGGGAGCTGGGAAGATGGTGATAGAGGTGATCGAGGTGTGGTTCTACGAGGCTCCGGATGCTGCCAATACTTCCGTCGTTGTCGGTTACACTGATCCGTACTCTGGATATTGGTGCTCAACAGGGGCTCAGACAAAGGTCTGTGAGCTTCGCGGCAACGTTACAGCGCAGCGCGACTTTGGAGTGGATGTTCAGAAGGAGCTTGATCAATGTGGCGAGTAGATCAAAATCGACGATTACGAGGGCGACTTGGCTCGGTTTGAGGAAACGAGTGGCGTTACGGCTGAGTAGTGATGGGTCTGTAGGCTCAAAGCTGAATGCTTGTGTTCTATGAAAGGATTGGTTTCTGGATCGACACAGGGGTAGCAAGTTCCTGTACGACTAATCACAAATATTGAAGCCAAGCCTCTGTGCAACGATCAGCTCGTACCTGAGCCCCTGACAACTGGTCTGTGTGACTTGAACGTCTCGTAGTGGGAGATGCGAGGTCATCATGGGACAGATCAATCCTCAGCGTGGCTGATACCATCCTGGCTCAACGTCCGCAGCTCGGTCGTCGGGATGACATTGCTTACTGGTATGGCTTGTAAGGCGGATGTGGGTATATATTGAGACGTTCTCGTCGTCGTCGCTGGCTTCGCAAATCCCAAAGAACCAGCCTTATAAGACTCTCTTGGAAACGACATTCTCATAACCTTCTTGAAAAACGCTCCACGAGACTTCAGCCATGTTGAACGTCAATCTCAGCATTCTGCTTTTCGCTGCCATTGCGCAATTGTCTCTCGCAGCACCAGCGACCTTTTTCTCCGTTACCGGCGTCTCAGCAACAGATCTCAAGCTTGAGCCGAAGGAAAACTTTGTTTCCTTTACAGTCTCCAATCCGAGTAAGTGAATGTTGTATTATAGTTTGATGGCAAGAAGCTGGGTAGCCTGTCTCGCACTTACAACACGAGTCTGCCCCAAGACCCGCCCAAAGTTCTTCGAGGGCGTTTGAAGCCTGTGATCATCTGCTGATTCACCTCCAGACGCAGTAACAGAACAGGGTGGTTCCAGCCCCGCCATCTGTAGCTTTGACTGGACAAGCGTCGACCCGCCGTGCTGCTTTACTCAATGCACAGAAAACAGCAACTACCACGCGCGTATCACCCCTAGAAGCTTTCAGAGCGTCCACAGCTTCTCGATTGATATCGTCGAACAATTCTCTTACCGGAACTCGGTCCGTAATAACGCAACGGTCGCGTTTGTAGACGGCGATAGCGCGAGTCAGTATACTTGTTCAAATGGCGCTCAGACGGATAACTGCCATTCTGGACAGGCGGTCAACGTCACCTTCATCACGGAGTATAGTATTGGACAGCTGGGAGATTCGTGTACTTCTTGATTTGACGGGAGTGTCTTGGAGGAAGCGATGTCCCTCGATGTTGTTCAGTCGCGAGAGAGGTTCAGAACCAGATAACACTGTCCTTTGCATTGGCGACGTGCTGTACCATATCAATACAAGAATACTGTCATGGCACCGCGATCTCCATACTCTCTCAATTAGACATGTGCGCAGATAGATCTAGCTCTGTCAATAAGGAAGTATATCTTAGGTAGTGGAACGAGAAAGCGTGTTGTAAGTGCCGCATTGATCATGCATAGTATGCTTTCGGAACCACTTCGTCAGCTCTTTTGTCGGCGAATAGCGGGGCAATCGTGAGCTAATATCATCACCAAGTATTGAATCGCCCTCATCCAATCAGGATGCATCAATCCATCCGTTGTGGTCTAGTGGCTAGGATTTGTCGCTCTCATGGATCCTGGATCCGAGCACCGACAAGGCCGGGGTGTAAGTTCAATTTCTGAGCAATAGTCCACGCAACACATTCTAATCAATGTATAGTCGATTCCCCGCAACGGAAGTAATCAGTTGCAGGAGCATAGCTTCAGTCAGTTAAATTCTGATAACGCGAACCATCTTTTTGCGCTTTGTTAATTGCACAGATCATCGGAGATGTCGTGTGAGTCCATGGGATGACATCATGGCCATAGGCACGCTCGTTGGTACTACGAAAGTCTGGGAACAGGGCGAGGAGAGTGCTGCCAAACTTAAGGGCTTTATTTTTGGTCTTTTTGTGGCGACTCTATATCCACCTAGTCTTGGAAGAGAAGTCCAGCAGCATATTCGACATTACCGCCAGTGCTGTTCAGCGCAGCGATGGCTTGCTGATCGTTGAAGCCAAGTTCCTTCAGTGTGCGGATACTATCAGCAGGGAAGTTGTGAGGTGGTTGCGGAAGTTGCTGTAGAGCAGGCTGTCCAAATGGACGAATAGGGATCTGTGGCAGAGCAGGCGGCAAAGGTGTTCGAATCGCCCTTGCCATATTCGCCGCCCATTGCCATGGCTGCTCAGTTCCGCCAGGTAGAGAGTTGAAGTATTCCCAACCCTGAGAAGTAAAGTTAGACAAGCGTATCGCTTCTTCTGTAGGCTTCTTACCATGACACCCCCAAAGCTCGGATACTTGGTCCGTAAGGATCGAAGCACAGGCTCCTGTCTATTCCATTCAACGTGCCCAGGTCCATTAGCTGGATTCGTGATGAGGCCAAAGACAACCTTATGCGGTGGCCAGCCCATGCTCATTATCGCGTCGTACCAGGCTGTCGAGCTGGCATCGCCCCAACCACAATAGAATTGTGTATTGTACCATGCAATCTCATGGCCGCGCATTTGCTCAAGTAGTCGATAATCGAATGCCGGACCAGACAGATGTGGCTGGTTTGGCAGAAGAGCTGTGGCGACAGGAGCCATGGTGATGATGAAGCTGGCACCAAAGTCTGCTCGCAAGCGATCAATCAACCTCACAGTACCTGGTAACGAGGTTGGCTCTTCGATGTCAAGATCTAGGCCGTCAAGTCGGTGCTTGCGTATCAGATCTCGTAGTGGCACATAGTACGATTCGAACCTGGCCGTATCGTCGCCATCTAGTCTCTCATATGAGCCCTTTGCAGCTCCTCCTAAAAGTCCTAGCACCTTCACTCCGCTAGCTTGCACCCAGGCCACCTCTCCCCAGAGAGTGTTGAAACGTTCATGATCCGGAGGGTGGTCGTTAAGCGTGATGTTCCCAGGAGGATCGTTTAGATGTATTGCCGCGACAACAACATGCGTCACGCCTGTCTGGTTTGTGATCAGAGGCAGCAGGCTGACGGGCGGACCATTATCCGGACCATGATGAGTCTGGTGATATACAATTACCCGAGGTCCTTCTCCGATGGGCAGTAGAGGCGGCGCCGATGAGGACGAGCTCATCGTATAAATTGTCGAAGTATAAGGCATACACAGAAGGCGAATTCGGATCGGATGTCGGCTTCTGGACAATGGATGCCTTATCCCATGCCTGACCGGCTAGAGCCGACGCTCGGGAAGCCGAACCAGATCTCACGCGACGGTCCTCTTCGCGTCCAAGGGGCGCACTCAACGGCTCCCCAAAGCCTTTTCCGAAGCTGTGTCGCAAGTCCAATATTTTCGCTTGAGACGATTCCGGCGTTACATGCTTTGCTCGAGCACTTGACTGTCGGTGTCGATCTAAGGACACAGCACGATAGATGTGTTGTTACCAGATTCACCGCCTCACAGAGCACGACATGTCGATTGTGGAAGAAGCTTGAAAGGCGAAAACCCGTGACTTCGGAATCAGAGGAATAAATATACACAAGCGCTAGCCCCTAAGTAGGCAGACTAGTGAAAACTGACCGGGATCACCATGACCTCAATGAACAACACATGTATGCATCGCGTCGCCTCGCGCTGGCAAGAATATGTGAAGCGCTATCGGAGTGTCGAGAGGGGATGTCCGAAGGGAAGCGTGTCGTGTCTGCAGCTGACACTCTTCAGCGCCTATATCCGTCTGCTTAGCCAGTCTTCAGGCGGAGGAGGACAGGGGCGCCATATTTTTGGCTTCGCTACAAAGAGTGGAAGGCCGTAACGCTTCGGAATGGCACAACGGCACCACCCCTACCCATACCGTACATATCATCAAAAACTGCCATCCTGACCTAAGCTGCCCGTCGATGGAAGATCCTTTTCTACTGGTTCCGCCGTCGGCGCTCGGGTGGCCGAGCTCTAAAACTCCCGACTCAAACGTTCGTGGCCTTGATCTGCATGAGCTTCTGTCGTCGAGGAGGTAATATCATCGCTACGTCTGCACAAACTGTAGCTCTACATAACCCTCTCACCTTCCTCTCGTACATCATCAACCCTCTCCTGTCTCCCAGACAGCCACAGTAGCTTCCATCTCAATAGCAAAATGGCTCCGGCATCTGCAGATGGCCTGGACGTTATCATCCTGGGTGGAGGTATCGCTGGCCTCACCACTGCCCTTGCCCTGACCAAATTCGCTCCCAAAGGCCAAGTTCCACGAATTCGCATCTTCGAGATCCGCCCTGAACCAGCTGTCATTGGCGGCGCCGTAAACCTGACTCCCAATGCCTTACGAATGCTGGACCACCTGGGAGCTTTCCCCATCATGCGCGAGCGTGACTATGGCAAGGACATCGACTACCTCGAGATCTTCGACATCTACTCCGGCAAGATCGCCGAGTCTGATTTCCGCGGTCCCAAGGGCGAGGGTATCGGAAACCCTCCGTTCAAAGCTCTCCGCATCACCCGTGGTGACTCCCTCAAGGCTGTGCTGGCAGCCATCGACCAGCACGAGAACATCTCCATCACCTGCGGCAAGCGGACGGTCAAGATTGAGGAGACGGCAAAGGACGTGACAATCCACTTCGAAGATGGTGGATCTGCGACTGGCGAGCTGCTCATGGGCTGTGACGGCATCCACTCGGTCACGAGATTAAAGCACGTCGAGCCAGAGCGCAAGGCAACATACACCGGCATCTCCAACGCCTTCGGTTTCGCGCCCGTTGGCAAGGATTTCAAGACACATTTCGAATGCACAGCCATCAACTTTGGGAGGAAGGGCATGCTTCTCACCAGTTACCACTCTTCCACTGCCGATTCCGTGTACGTGGGTGGGCTGATGCAGATCCCAGACATTGGGTCGCGAGACGGATGGAAGTCCGAGGGCGCCGACGCAGAAAAGACTAGGGGACGACTTCTGGAGCGATTCGGCGACGCAGCGATTCCCTGCATCAAGCCGCTGATCGAGCAAGCGCAGGACTTCTACTTGTGGCCCGTCTTCACGCTCTCCAAGGAGGGCAAGTGGGCGACGGACAGGGTCATGCTTCTCGGTGATGCAGCAGTAAGATACCCATCCCCAAGTTGACAGAAAGTCGTACCGTGAGACTGACAGAGCCATCTCCCCCGCAGCACGCAATGCCACCCCAGGGCGAGTCCACGGGTATCGTCTTCGAAGACACCGTCCTCTTCTCCCGCTGCCTGACGCGCTGGATCGAGAAGGGCAAGACCACACCCATGAAAGAAGCCTTTGACGCCTACGAGAAGCTGCGTCGCAAGAGAATCGAAGACGCTTTTGAGGAGTCCAAGAACGTGGTCAGCACCGTCTCAGACGCCGGCTGGTTGGGACACAAGATCAAGACCACCATCGTCCCGTGGTACCTGTGGTTCTCGAGTGGCCACAGACAGAAGCATTTCTTGGAGGATGTCACGACGACGGATATCGGATATTGATGAGTAAGCTGGGGGAGGAGGGATATGGCGTTTGACGGAGCGGGATCCATAGCAGATAACTTCACAATTGTGTCATGCCAGACGACCCTTTTACGTGTCACATGTCTTGATTACGTTCTATCGCGCCTTGATTCCGACGAGCAGTTCGCTCTGCTTCGGCCCCGGATTGCACTTTTCTCAGCCCCACTGAGAGCTGCAGCTGCATGTCGTATTTCTTCAATACTGCTTTTACGCTACGGGTCCTGGGGCCGTGCTTATATTCCCTTTCCAGAATAGAGTTTCGTACCTGTGAGGTGTCTTACCACGACAGAAAACACCACGGGGGGCCTCTCACTGATCCATATAGCAAAAATCTGAGTGTGGGTGTGATGATCACGGATTGAACATGGTCTTGTGAACGGATGTAATTTTGGAGATTATCGTCTGGGTTGTTTCTGCAAGACAACGGAGAATTCAACGCCATGGTGTACAACAAAAGTCTTGGCAACAACCCGCCCAATTGCAAGATATAAGATCAGAAATACAAAACCAGGCTGTCGCTAACACGAAAATTGTCGATGTAGTCGTTTAGGCTGAGCAGTTCGAGGGTTTGAAGATGCCCAGATTTACTAGCCAGGCCCCGCTGTTGAACTCTGAGTACACGGTGTCGATGAGCCAAGTGCTATTGTCGTAGACGGTCTCCATGACGATAACACCAGTGACTTGAGCAGGTTCTTGTCCGGCACCTGCAGAGAGCCATCGGATGATGACAGTGGTGCAGGTGTGCCAGATGTTCAGCTGCTGGAAGGGAATTGGAGGCTGAGCACCCTGTCCTGCCATGAATGAGGCACGAGAGTCGAAGGTTGCGGAACCGAGCTTTGGGACTGTCAGATCACCTTCCAATGTTTCGTGACAGTGACGGTACTTACAGGGACGGGAGAGTTGGGGCATCCATTGTCAATCAACTCGATGACGCTGTCCGAGTAATCATGGAAGTTTTCGGTGAAAGCAGCGAGAGCGAGGGCATCGCTGTAGTTGGCGATCGATTCGCGAAAGTTGTCTGCAACACCTTGTGCTTCGGCGTCGCTCATACAAGACGAGTCGCGCCCACTTCCGCCTCCATGACCATAGCTAGGTCTCCTTCCAGCGCCCCAAGAGCCTGAGTAATTCCATTGTGCATTGGGCTCAGGGGCAGCGAGGACAGTGACGAAGAGGATGGAGGCCGAAGCCAGGATGGTGGTGAATGATCGCATCTTGACTGCGTATCGTCGACTTTTCGGGATGAGGCACGAGTTGAGAGGCTAGATAAAGAATGTGGTGTGTAAGGGAGCGAACGACTGTTGGCTGATGAGAGATGAGGAATAGCAATTGTCGTCTGACGAGGCTGCCATGACGGGGGTTGCAACCTTTATGAAGATGCAGTGCAAGGCAAGGACTTGCACGATGATCATCCACTGGACAACCCGAATCGGGGTCGCCACTGCACTTTCCTCTCGCTTGAGCGTCAGACCGTGACAGATATTCAGGACCTCCACTTCATGCGCAGGCCGTCTCAGCCTTGGGTTCCATTCGCCTTGCTTAGCCAAGTTACGTGACAAGCAGTCATCCTGTCGGTGCAGGCCGTATTATTGCCAGCACGGCCGCATGACGACGTCGTACCTAAGCCTAGTGCACTCCACAATGCATATTTTCCGAAGAAAGTGTCCTAAAGCGGAAGTGGAGAATTGGTTCGGGAACGATGTGCGAACGTAGGAAAAAGGGCCCAGTGAGAGGCTAAGGATTTTGGCCGGGATTTTGAGCCTTGCAGCAGGAGCTTCGCACCGCTTGCTGGGGTGCTTGACTCTCGTCCACGGCTTATGCAGCTTGTAGTTCACACCATGTGTGGTTCCAAGACTTGGAAACTGCACACTGTATGTCATGCCCGTGTGGCAAGGGCTGGCAGGGAGTAGAGTACCACTTTTTCTTGGTTTGTTGTGGAAGCCACGCTTTCATCAAATGCGGCATGAGCCACGAGGTTTCAGACAACCTCTCTGAGGGATCAATGTCGATACGGACCCACGGGCGATATCGTTGTCGTAGTGTACAACAGGTAGCGCTGTCGCATAGTCATCCTTTTTGCCGGTCATCCGGCTGATGGTGCTGAGAACGAGCTCGAAACTTGGATGACCAAATACAGAGAGCACTCTTTTGCGCTAGACTCCTGCAAAGCTAAACAAGAATGTGAGTATTACAAGATTCTGCAGGCATGAGCTAATTTTGCCCTTACCTTCAGTGCTGAGCTGAGCGACACTCGCTTTTTCCAAGGCACAGAAACATCCTCGGCGGAGAGTGACGGCTTATGTGAGCGGTCAGCCTTGTACCTCGTGGAAGCCGCGGGCAGCCACATGACGGCCTGGGCCTGGCGTAAGACTGGTTCGCTCGTGTGGTATTGTAGCGACCTAAAGATATCTCAATATCCGATGTTCGGCGGCTGCTGCTAATCGTGATGGCAACGATGTGGTCAGGAGGTCATCACCACGAACCCAGAGAAAAGAGGAGGTTCCAGACCGTGTTGAATCGAAGACCGTGGCATATGCTGGAAAGTTGCGTTTGCCCACATGGGAGGGCTCTCACATGCACACATACGGCAATGCTGCGGCATGCAGTCACACGACGCTCATCGACAGAGCGCTTGCCACTTTTCGTAGTTCGTCCCAACAGCGCCACGACGAGAACGCAGACATCGTTCAGTGCATCATCAGCCGCAAGTGATATAACGTCTAATAAGGCCGTCGAGCTGTAGAAACTGCTGACGATGACTTATCAGCCTTACAGGGATCTTCCTTCTCGTCAGCGATTGCATTTAGATTTAGATCGAGGCGTTAAACGTCGCTCACTGCAACATACTGTGGATCGCGAAAGTCCGTGTATTTCCCTGGTATGTAGCGTCAATGTCCTCTTTGCCGAGATCACGCTCGATGTTGAAGTGCTGCCCTGACTTATGCACTGAGACATCGAGTGCTGGTTCTTGAGTCTGCGAGTCCAGGCATGATGGCTCAGGTTGGCGGTCAGAAGTATGGGTCATGCACGTTGACTGGTCGGTGCGAACTGCTTCCGATGATCCCTACGACTGTTGGTATCCTTGCTGAAACTCTTGGGCTGATGCAGGAACACAGATAGCTTACCATCCGTGAGCTCTTCTAAAGGCAATGATCGTGACTGCGACTTGTAACCCTTTCCGATAGCATTCTCCTACAGCGGAACGATGCCGACATGCAGTTGCCGGGTCCCATTAGGCCCGATCATTTCGTACTGCCCATCTTCGTCTTCCCGTAGGCACCGCCCATTTTCTTCCTCTCCTCAAGCGCCATGCGATATGGTGGGGCCGTCGGGGGTTGAACAGGATCCAGGCTCACATGTCCTTCTGGTAGTTTGTGACTTGCATCTGCATCAAATGCGCTCAAATCTCCACAAGCCAGGAATGGTGCTATCCACCGACTCTGCGCGTTCGTTTCGTCTGCACCTCCCGTCACGGTATCGAGATGGAGCTCGGTTATGCCGTCTTCCCGCAGCACCCGATGACTTGCATTTTCGTCAGGAGCTTTCACTAAGGATTGCAGTTGCAGTGGGTTGTCCAGACTGGCTTCGAAGCCGGGCGGCGGTTTGAAGTTCGTGCAGACAATAAAGGCTTCCACACTGCTTGCTCTGCTACTCCTTGGCTTGGCCACCACTACGCCCTCGAACACGCATTTCAGCTGAGCATAAAGCAGGTCTACGTCCTTGCCCCGAAATATCTTGGCGACAAATTTGCCGCCAGGCTTCAGTACACAGAGTGCCAGATTGAGAGCTGCCCAGAGCAACTGAGACTGTACGTAGATGTCCAGATCATGAAGTCCAGTAACGTCTGGCGCGCCGTCTGAGATGACCAGGTCCACTGGGTGGGAGGCTTCGGTTGAGGACGATTTGGAATCGTAATCGGGATCCAATGCTTTGAGTAGTAGTCGTATGGTGGAAGGATGCGTGATGTCCGCCTTCAGACATGTGATACCCTCGAGAGGGGACATGGGTTGGAGATCAATGGCGACAATTTTGACATCTTTCCGAGGGCGCAGTGTCGGTGCGGTGCATTGCACTTCATCAGACGTGAATGGTGACGGATCGTCCAGTGATGTGTTGACGACTTCATGCTGTCGAAGAAGTTCTCGGGCTCGCTTGTCCTCCCACGCAGCACGTCCGATGGTCTCGCCTTTGATGAGAATTCGCGAGAGGACCTGCGACCAGCTCCCTGGAGCGGCACATAGATCAACGACGCGCGTGACACCTTCGAAGAGGTTGAACTCTTCATCCAACTGCAGCAGCTTGAATGCGGATCGCGCGCGCCATCCTTGTTCTTTCGCGAGGCGATAGTATGCGTCGCGCTTATCTTTGGATGACTTTCCCATGTCGTGGCCTGCACAACACGTCTCTGGGTATGGAATTGTGCGGTGTTCATGCGTCAATTAATTGAGGTTGAAGATGTAAATTTCCAGGAGCTAGGCCCGTGGCAAAACGACTGGGACTGGAAGTTGCCAAGGACGTCCAAGGTATGGAAACAACGAAGAACAGAGAAAGTACATATATGATGAGAGTGTTCTCGACTTTAAACAGACAGTAAAAGGACTAGGACACTCGGCAGTATAACACCCTCCGCCGCCTGTGCACCGTCCCGCAGCATCTATGCATACATGTCATCATACTCCGGCTCATCATCCTCCACGGGTTTCTTGGGCACCTCCTTCTTCTTCACCAGCACCTGTCGATCCATAGGACACGTTGGATTGAGCTTCAACCAAGGCGTAATGCACTCCAGATCAAACAAGTGGTCCTTATGACAAGGTAAACGCACAACAAGCGGATACGGATCTACCCCCCAGTCAGCTCTATGCGCAGATACATGTGTTGCGTTGTCACAGCCTTTTACTCACCATCCAAGAAAGGATTCGCGCAAATCGGACAACTCTGCTCCTGCTTCAAGCTCTTCTTTGGCACCCTTTCCAACTCTTGTATGAACTCGTCCGAGGCTCCCTGTACTTCACTAGGTGGGTGCTCTGCGCTCTGCATCAGGCTCTCCACCAGCGTCTCGATCAGCTGCTCATTTCCGCCACCCTCTTGACCACCTGCTCCGCCGCGCATCATTTCGAAAGCATTGGCCAACGTCCGCTGCACCGCACTCAGCTCATATCCATGTTGTGTCTCCATTGGCAGCACTCACGAATGCGGCGCTGACATCCTGCGGTAAAGGCAACGAGTGTTCATTCTGAGGCTGTCGCGTACCAGACGTATCAACGAGATCGAGTGTGCTGAAGAAGGTGCTCAGGTCCGGGCGGCGACGAGGTTGTTCTTGCTGCTGTTGCTCTTTGTCAATTCCGTGCTCCACTGTACGACACCTTGATGGTTAGCTAGTTCTTCTGAGATGCCAAAATAACTGTATGACGAACCTTCGTAGCCGGACATATTGAATCGTTGCTAGTCGCTTTGCACGACCGAAATCGTGGAATGATCACATTGCGCAGTTCTGGTGGATGACGAGAAGAGAGATTGGCAGCAGGCACCCGAAGCGACGCAATCGAAGCGGAACTAGGTCCGCATTGCATATGCAAAACGTCCTGCGCAGGTGCCTTTCTTATATATGTATATCCACATATATATATATATTATATACTACTCAGGAGGAGGTCGAGGCCCGTCCTGGAAGACTTCAAATTGGCCTCTACCCTTATCGTTTATCCAGGCGTGAAACATGCCTCCACAATTAAAGTCGTAGACGATCCGCCCTTCACCCCCTGACATCTCGATTCCGATGATCCCTCCCTCCCCCTCCCCAGTCTTCAACCAGCGATCGCCTGCTGATCGTTGCAACTGACCATGAGGGCCTGCAACAGCTGTCACTGCTTGCTGTAATGATACGGCATGTCCTCTAATCCTAGAAGTACTCCGGTTCGATGAGTAGCGTGCGATTGCAGCGGCTGTTCGTACCGCGTTCATCCTGAGGAACGAATCTCCATTGCCAGTACCGGACATGGCGAAACCTCGTGATCCCTCCCTTCTCAGCTTCGAATCCAAGGGAGTCTCCTCTACAGATGAGGATGAATATGTGGGTAGTCCAGGCAGACAGTCGTAGACCATCGATGAAAGCTGCGACAGCGGAGAAGTGACTCTGAACTCCGGCAAGCCAGTCTTCACGTCCTCGAACTCTTCAGACCAGAAACCGGCCCCGATCGTGGGCGTGTCCCCGATTCGACCTGGCAGTTTATTGGTTAAACCGCCCGTAGAAGTAGCACAACACAAGGTTCCAGAGCTATCGAGGACAACAGCGCCAACAGTACCCTGGGGTAGGTACTCTTTGCCATCCCAGTGAATGTCTCCAATGGTCAGGTCGGCTGCTCGCCGGACGTCGGCTGTTTCCTCCGCGAATAATGTTGTATAGCAGGCATTTTTGGTCTCATCTGCCTCCCTCTTCATCCTATCATACGTCTCATCGTCGTGACGCAAACCAAGACCTCGTCTATGTTCATCCCACCTCCTTCTCGTCCAGTAATAACTTGGCCGAACAAGCTCAAGACCCCACTTCTCAGCGAGAGCATCGACCGTCTCGCCATGCAGTTGACAATGTCCCTGTGCACCTCCCCCGTTCTCAGTCTCGCCTCTTATCAACATCTCCCGGGCTAATTTGATCGGACTCTTTGCTTTCTGCACCTTCATCACACCAACACCTCGTTTCCGATAGCCGCGCGAGACCATAACAGATGCTTCGAGCTCGTGAGTTCCGGCTGTGGTGTAGACCGCGCCTTTGCCGGCATTGAACAGCGGATTCTCCTCGAGCAGGGAGACTGCAAATGTCGCTACGTCCAAGGCAGTCGCGTGAGGTCTCAAAAGCTTCGTGTTCGCAGCTTCGAGAATCGAAAGGAGAGCATCATGGTATTCAGCAAGCGCTTTAGGTGGGAGGTTCTCTCGCGTTATATTCCCAGCTCCACCGTGTATGATGATTCGAGGGTGAACCGGTGCTGGCTTGTACGAGTAGTCCATCCCGCATCAGTAACAGATGTCCGAGGAAATGGAATGTTCAGCGTTGACAGAAAGGAGAGTGGGAAGAAGAACAGATTATGGACTCTCACCAAGCTTCAGTGTACAGTATCGTCTGCGATTGGGACTATGAGACCTCAGCAAGAGAGGAGATCAAGTCGGGTTAATGGTTCAGAGCTCCCGTATTGCTGGCGAGATAGGCCTGCGTGGAGTAGCTCCGGCATGGAGGGCTCATTGGCTGCTCGATCCCTGCCGCTAGTTGAGATACGCCTTGGCAGGAAAGAGATCCGCCCGGGGTGGCACTCCTCGGAGCTACCAGCGAAGGAAGCGCTCGTCTACGCCGACATCTATACACACCTGCCTGCCATCCTCTTAATCACTCTTAACATGGATATCATTCCAAGGGTCGGAAATGGTGGCTTCCATCAGATGTCTTGACGCCAATAGTACGCACTTCCCGACAACGGCATGAACAGATACCGATTTCGCAGTCTCCACAGCTGTCTCAGACCAGATCTAAGTGTGCCCTCTGCAAGTCGTCATGTCTTACAGTTCAGGATGCAGACACGGTGAAGGGCCATCGTTGCTCAATGCACAATTGATTCAGTAAATTGTGATGGACAAGGTTCATGTATCAATTCATTGGTTGTTCACGGCAGACGGTCCATTCTCCATCGTCACACATCGATGTTTCACGACAAGAGTGGCAGTTGCAGACCTGGAACACTCAATTCGAAACCCAAAACAATGCTAGAGACCGTCATGCAGCTTCAGGAGAAGTCTTCTGCGATGCACTTCTCCTTCAGTCTCCTGGTTCCTGTTATTACCCTGACCTGAAAGCAGAACAAAATGGCCTTCCTCACAGCGCTTGAGTATAGCCAGGAGAACTCGGAGGCCGAACAAGCCAATTTGGTCGAACAGCAGCTGGAAGACGTCGAATTGAGATTTCGAAGACTTCAGAAAGCTCACAGCCGCCTCAAGCGATGGGCATCATGCCTGGTGCTTGTGTTGATCTTGGCAATCGTGCTGCTGCTAGCGGGACATACAAAGACCTTGAGCAGTTCGCTTTCCATGCCCTCTTCCGCACAACCATCTCGTAAGCGGTCACTTATCACGAAACGCTGAAACAATACATCTAAGCTCTTTTCAGTAGCTTCAACGATTGTGACCTTCGAAAAACACGAAATGTTTGCCTCGCCATCAAGCCCCGAGTCGGACAAGGCTTGGGCTGCTTTCACACCAGTACGCTACATGCCCATCATCCAACGCCACCGCTGACTCCATAGCCCGGCGACGGCTTCGTCATCGTCAAAGATCCAGAAAAGTACGGCATCCCTCCTGGCAAGAACACCAGTCGAGGCCAAGTCTACGACGTGTCGATGTGGCACCAAATCCATTGTGTTCGCCATATCCGGACTTTCTTGTACACACTCAAGTCATCAGCGCTCGACTCCGCAAGCAATACTTCCGCCGTCTGGACGCTGCTCCTGGAATCACAGGAAGATCACGTCACGCATTGTTTCGATTACTTGAGACAGAGTATCATGTGTGCAGGTGATATGGCGCTCGAGTGGCCGCGGACTGAGCCCGATGGCAGGAGATTTGCTGTTGATGGCTGGGGAGTTCCGCATCAATGCAAGAACTTGGTGAGTTCTTTCTGCTGTGCGGGTGGTGTCATGCTGATGCCTCTAGGAATCTATCATGGAGTACATGGATGCTCATTCTGTTGCTGGGTAAAAGGATATCTGTCTACTTTCTGACCAGAACGTCCTTCAGTCAGTTCCCATAACATAGAAATAGAAGTCTCAATTGCATGCATGGATAAATCGACCTTACAGAGTAGGGGCCCCAGTGCGATAACCAGCGGATACACGTCCCAACATCATGCCTCAAAAGAATCAATCCAATCGCTCCTCCCCGCCACAAACCTCTCCAGATTCACCCTCGTACTCCACCTGATATTCGGCGTGAAAGCCCTCTCCACAAACCCCGCATGCTCCCCAGGATCCGAAATATCACTAATACTCGCCATATTCCCGCGACTCATATGATGGTTGAAATACTGCGGTATCGGACTGATACACACAGCCGCACTCTCCCTCCCCTCGTGGCCCTGACACATGCTCCGCAGCTGCATGTCATAGTAGCCGGTCATCTGCCACACGCCGAGTTCGTAGAGCAGGCGTCTGGCGCCGGGCAGAGAGACGGCATAGCCCGATGTGCAGGTTTCCTCCCAGGCGCGGGAGACGACGCGGGTGAGAGGGGGATAATGGTGGGAGAGCTCGCTGGAGCCGGCTTCGGTGGCGAGATGGGAGAGTGGTGGGACGGTCTCGTCTTCGGTGACGACGATGCGTGCTATGGGGACGTTCTTGTTGAAGGCATAGGGGAGGGAGCGGCCGCAGTGGCCTACCCAGAGGAGATCCCAGTTGGTCAGGTCGCCGTAGGGGGAGGTAGTGGCTGGACTGGTGGGATGGTGATCGAAGATGGCGACGTCGATGTCCACGGGTTCTTCATCTTCTCTCGGGAAAGGGTGACTGGGATCGATGGAAGCGTTTGTGGTGCCACGGAGCGGCTGAACCAAGAGCTGGGAAGCTTTGGCAAACGTATACATTTGAGCTCTGATGTGGATGTCCCAATCTGCGTCATCTTCGAGGATGAGAGCGGATTGAATATTGTTCTCAACCATCCTAGTACATCGTCAATGTCGTTACGTGAATGTGATCAAGGCGGCCCTACTTTCTGAAGATATTCATATGAGCTCTCCAGCAGCCCAGTCCCCCAGCATTGAGATTCGATTCAATGCCCTGAGGGGGCAGCACTTTCTGGCTAATTTCAGACCCGACTACGCCGTCGACAAATTCGATGCTCAGGTTTGTGAAAGATGCTGCCAGTGACATAGCATCTCGACGATCCGTCCTGGAAGGTAGATTCACCACGAAGATCTTCTCAAACTGTATTCTGTCTCAGCAGTACACTTGTGCTTGGCGGTAAATGGGGCATCACTTACTCCAAGAGTATCGTTAAGGACATCGTCTAACAAGTCCCCATTACCAATACTCTGCAACGGCAACGGACCAAGGAGGCGTGCGTTCGGGAATCCTGGCCGCATTTGGGTGAACACGATGAATCCAAGCAATATCAGAGCTACGGCCAGTATCCTACTCAACCGCAAGCCAGAACCCCATGGCATTGCGAAGGCGACAAATCCCCCTTTCGTACGAAACCCCAGAGATGGCTATCGATTACGTGGCGAACCGATGCGTTGCTCTCTTGTCCGTTCCTCGAATCCTATATCGCCTGAAGTTGCAGTCATAATAAAGGTAAAGATCCAGGATAATACAGAGCGGGGATTCCACAAGGCATACTTGTGTTCTTGAGTTTTCGCTGATCACTACATGATTCCGAACGTGGCTGGCTGACGCAAGGGCAGCCTTCCATCCTAACCACTTTCGGTCGCACGAACCAACGGGCTCGACCGAACCCGAACGCCTTATGAGGTAGCTCGTCCCTCTAGATAGGACTCCGAAGCGTGTTTGTGATGTCGATAAGAGCTTGTGCGCAATGGACATGTTTTCATCCTAGTCGAATTTGTCAGCGCAGGGATGTGAAGTGAATGTTGCGACTGCTCGCTACTTTGACGCTAGCCATTTCAAGAATGACCTGGTAGTGGAAAGTGCTTGAGAATCATCAAGACCAAGTTGATTGATGATGATTTGCTCGTCTTAGACCTTGCGGCTGGGTATCACGTCCATCTATCGAAGCTGTTCTTCCAGAGTACTTTCGCACGTTCGCTCAGAAGTATCCCGGGAACAACCACCCCAACTTCTTCTTCGCCTCCTCACTCCGTCCATCAGGATGCGTAATGCCCCCGGCAAACTTCGTCTCTCCCTCCAAATGCTTCGCCTGCACCAAGTCTCCATACTCTTCCTTACTAAGCTCATCCAACACAGCGCCGATGAAACGTCTCGCATTCGTCGAATTGGCCTTCATGTTCCCCATCACCATCTCCACAGTCACGTCGCCAGAGTCATGCCAGCAATCGTAATCCGTGCTCATGCAAATCATCTGGTAGGCGATCTCGGCCTCCTTGGCAAGCTTTGCTTCAGGCAAGGCAGACATGTTGATGACGCTGCCGCCCCAGGTACGGTACATGTTGCTCTCTGCTCGCGTGGAGAATTGGGGTCCTTCCATGCAGACGATTGTGCCTTTGTCATGTAACCTGACACCTTCTCCCTCGAGGCTGTGTCCACATTTACGTACCACTTTTGCAACCTTCTCGTCGAAGGGATCGGCGAAGCCCACGTGGCCTACCATGCCGCCCTCGAAGAACGTGAAGGGCCGAATGCCTTTGGTGCGGTCGATGATCTGATCGGGAACGACGAAATCTCGGGGTTTGATGGCTTCTTGAAGGCTACCGACAGCAGAGAAGGCAATGATGGCACGGACGCCAATATGTCTAAGGGCGGCGATGTTGGCGCGGGCGGGAACCTCATGAGGCGCGAGCTCGTGGTGAAGGCCATGGCGGGAGAGGAAGGCTACCGGGATGGGCTTGCCGTTTGAGGGCGAAGGGTGGTGGAGGATGGAGATGGGTGACGACGGCTTGCCCCAAGGCGTTTCTGGGTTGAGATTGGCGACATGGGTGAAGTTTGGCAGAGATTGAAGGCCTGTACCACCGATGACTGCAATTGAGACGGAGCCTGTGAGGTCGTCTCGTCAGTCGCTTGTAAAGAGTGGACGAAGCCAGGACTGGACTTGCCGTCGTAATGGTCGGCTATGTCTGCCATCTTGCGGAACCCTAAATGTACGCTGCGTATATTGATCTGGCGAGCGACTGTTTTCGGAAGGTGTGGTGCTCGCAAGTTGTTGATATGGGCGAGAAAAGTCATGCAGCTCAACTTTTTCCATATTTGTAACGCAAGCTGTTTCGGCTTTTGAGAGCTCTCTCGACTGCCCCACCATCGCGTCAGAAAGGAGACCCCGCGCTATATGTGGATCGAGCATTACTATTATCTAAGTAGGGCATATTTAGTGCCTATGTCGATACCAACAATTCCTGTTCGCTAGGCCAATCCATTCTTCTTGCCGAAGCTGTACACTTTACCGTCGAGATCAGGTCCAATGAATAGCCAGGCTATCGCAGTCACCCAGCTGAAGATCGTATCCACAATCCAATTGTTTCGAGGACTGCCGCCCATTGCACTCACCCTCATGGCCGTTCCCAGAATCTGCGTTGCGATCAGAAACCCTCCCTTCTCGAGTCCACGGATAGCCGCCTCGGCCACTTCGTCCTCATCCTGCGCCGGATCGTCCTTCTCCAGAATCTTGGTGATTTCGTGCTTCGTTTTCTGCTCCTCTGCATGGCCCGGAGATGTGATCGTCCCCGGAGTGATACAATGCACTTTGATGTCGGCAGCTGGACCGTTAGTGGGATCTTTTCTGCGCGCTCCGTTGTACAGTAGGACTTCTTGTCGAAGAGTGTCGGCTAGTGATCGCATGGCAGACTTGGGAGGCGAATATGGTGCATAGCCTGCCACTCCAACGAAACACACGACACTGGAGGTCATGATCAGATGTCGCGGTTCAGAGACGGACGCAGATCCGGTCTTGCTGACAGAAGGCTTCACCCACTCCTTCAGGGTCGACTGTGCCAGGTAAGCTGCCGCAAAGTAATTGATGTCCATCTGTGATCGCAGGAGCTCAGGCGGCATATTGAGGAAAAGATCCGGATGCGCATTGCCTGCGTTTGCCCAGACGATGCCTGGGGGATTGCCATGGTTCCAGGCCGTCACTTCTCGGATGATGCGATCGTTCTCCTCCGGCTTCGTTACGTCTGCACTGATGGTGTGAAATCGCTGTATTTGGGGATCTTTGGCGGCAGACTGGTCAAAATCAGTAAAAACAATCTCATCCATCTCAAAATTGTGACATACAGAAATGTATTTGAGTGCATCATCGAGCTTCTGTTGATTTCGTGCAACGATGACAATATTCGCTCCCTTTTGTGCTAACAGCTTGGCCAGGCCACGTCCCATGCCCTGCGAGCCTCCTGTGAGTACGACGGTCTAGCATCAGAGTCAGTCATGGCCGTGACGAAATCCGTGTCCACCACTGACCCGGCCATTGACATCAAAGTGGTTTTTGAAAGAAAAGAGGCCCATGATATCCAAAGCAAGAATCGCGACAAAGACTCCGAGCAAGGCTGTGGCCCAGTAGTAACCCAGAGCCATGTATAGGGAAATGCAGTACACTTTTGATGGCAATGTGCCACAGGAGAAAAAGTAATCAGCAGAAGTGTTTCGAGTGTATTGTTTTAAGGAGTAATTCAATATCTTGACTTTCCAAAGTAATGCCTCAGGCCGTCCACAAGAATGACCAGAAACAACTCCAGCACTTCTATTCCTCCGGAACACAACACGAAACACACAAGACCCGCCCAAAATGGTCTACTACTTCAAGTCCACCGCCGTCGACCCCCCAGCCTTCATCTACGTCGGCAAAGACAAAGTCGAAAGTACTCGTCCTCCCCAATCCTCCCCTCACCAACCCCACCACCACCACACCAACCTAACTTCTCCAGAGATGAGGACCTCATAGCCCACGGCTACCCAGAAGACGTCTGGTTCCACGTCGACAACCTCTCCTCCGCGCACATCTATCTCCGCCTCCGGCCCACCAGCAACGAAACCTGGACCGACATCCCCACCGAGCTCTTGACCGACTGCGCGCAACTCACCAAAGCCAATTCCATCGAGGGCAATAAGAAAGACAATGTCACCATCATCTACACACCGTGGAGCAATCTGAAGAAGACGGGCGACATGGCCACGGGACAGGTCTCCTTTCACGATCGGAAATTGGTCAAGAAGGTGTATGTGGAGAAGCGGGAGAATGCGATTGTGAATCGCTTGAATAAGACGCGCGAGGAGCGGTTCCCGGATTTGCGCGCGGAGAAGGAGGAGAAGGAGAGGGAGAGGAGGAAGGAGGAGAGGATTGCTGCGCAGGAGAAGGTAAGTGCATACAAGATCCCGTGCTGCAGCAGAATCTTGATGTGAGATGTCTTGAATCCTGAGGCTGACAGCGGGACAGAAGAGAGAAGAGGCAAAGCTTGCGGAGGAGAGAGCACAGTTGAAATGGCAGAAAGATCACATGTACGACGACGTCCATACCGAGGACAATATGAGGAGCAATGAGGATGGGTTTGATGATGACGACTTCATGTAGTGTTGTAGTCTCACGAAGTACGAAGTACGATACGCATGGTAATGCTCTTACTGTTCTCTTCCAAAGCGTCTCATCGTGCGCCTTCTACTCCTTTCGCACTTGCTCTCTTTGGTCGTATGCATTGCGCCTCTCATGCTCTGGCCCAATCCACCTCACAGGAAGATCTTCGCTGCTCAGATATACTCGCGATCCACGAAACTCTGGATCATGCCTTCGGGTGACGCTTCGTACTCTTTCAAAACGACATCGTCGTCCTCCAGGAAAGTGTTGGCCTGAACAAACACTTTTCTCGGCTTCGCCTGTCGCAGAACCTCCGGCCGGAGCTTCTTTTCGTACCACTCATTCACGCCAGTATACCGCTCGTAGAGCTCCGTCCCAGCAGCGAGATCAGCAGTCGCTTTGAAAATGTTGAGCTTCTGCAAGAAATTGTTGATAGCAGGACGCCCATGACTTTCGATCCTGGTCCGGTCGAGGTGGATCAGGACATCCGACAGATCATCCTTGGTGGATCTGAGCTCACAGAAGTCCGAACCCGCTTCGAGGAAGACCTGCAGGATGGCAAAGCGTGCCTGCATGTGTGCTTGGCCCCATTTCCGCGAATTGGGGTCCCAGAATTGGAGCGCTGCGACACCGGCACGGGCCATTTGGAGGTAGCAGACGAAGAGCACGTCGCCTGCTATGCCCTTGATATCCTGCAGATTTAATCAGTGGATGGTCAAGATATAACGCAGAGCGATCTTCACCTCTTTTCCGTCGCCAAAACCGAAGATTTGCAGGATGCCATAGTCAGGACACAAAGACATGGCGACACTTTCTGCGCGACATTCCTCATACGACGGGCCCATACCACCAAAGACTGTACCCCATGTTTCTCCTGGTTTGTAGTAGCTCGCTACTGGCTTCCCGGTGACGGGGTTGATAGGAGGATTCTGATGGTCGAAATTGAACTGCCCAGGAGCAGTCTCCTGCAGTAGCTTCCCGCAACCGTGTCCCAGAAGCTCGTGAAGGCCGACCTGGACTTCAAAAGCCTCGTCCTTGTATTTGTCCCAGATGTCTTGATCTTCGGGTCGGATGAACGGTGTTGGCTCTTTTGGCGCGGCAGCAGACAGGACGTTGCCGAGACTGACATTCTTGAAACCTTCTGTTTGTCTGTGGGAGTGTTAGCTCGTTGTCGAAAGGGTGTCTGGATAGACTGTGAGACTTACCGTACGCTGTCGTAGTTGGGAATGTTGATTCCAGCGGGAATCCCACTACCAGCAAATGACAGAACCTCGAGCGAAGTAAAATCTGGCGACAGGAATTTATCTTTCTCAAAGTCCTTGGGCCATGGCAGTTTCGGAATCTGAGCCGGCGCAGACTCTACGAGCTTACCAAAGGCCTTGGTACGCTCCTTGTTGACCATCGCAACGAAGCCCTCCCACTCACCGCGAATGCCATGGGGATCGCGGTAAGTTTCAATGAAGCCGATGTTGCACTCGACGACTGGGCCCTTGTCTTTGATCCAGTGCCGCTGGGATTCAAGATGTGCAAACATGGAGCCATCATGGAAAGCTTTAACGTACTCTCCTTGCATCAGGCTCTCTTCTTCGTTGAGCGCAACTTTCTTGGCTTCTGCTAGATTTTCTGCAATCTTGCCCATTTCTGCTTTGTGGTCGCCATAAACCAGTCTGAGCTTTTTGCCCTTCACCGTCCACTCTGACTCCTTGAGGTCTCGAGTTGTAGGCTCCGTCACAGCAGACGCAATGAGTAGCTCGAAGTCTCCCGAGCTGGTCTTGCGCAGCCGAGAGTTCTCAGGCATGAGTCCCTGATCTTTGAGGAAGTCCGAAATGTAGGCGATTTCATCTGTCGTAATTCCGGCGGAATCTGGATAGTATGTGCTGATGTGTCCCTTTTCTGGATATCCCAGGTGCATCTTGGAGATGGAAGACGAATCGAACATACCGCCCTTGATCTGTGGCCACAGCTCCTCGGTCTCGGGAGTGGCCTTCGCAAGAGCTGCTACCGATTCGGACGAGCATCTTGGAATGATTTTTGAGCTTGTGACCATCATGAGATGTCAGCATATGATCTGTAGAACATCACGACAGGCTTCACCATTCACAGGCAATGAAAGGCGAACTCACTCGCCAAATGATTTGTAGTTGCCAGTATTCCCGATGAACTGAGCCGCATAACTCAGAAAGTGCTTCAGATCCTCATCAGAGACCTTCGCACTGGACTGGAGCTTCTTCCAATCGCCTGAGTGGTGTCAGTATACAAGACTCCGCGAGCTGAATGACAGGATCAGGATAGCTCAACGCACCATTGCAAGCCTTGTGCAGGGCAAGGATGAAATCGTAGATGTTCTCCGATTCGGGCGAAACCTGTCTGAGATTCACACGGGTCCCGGCGAATGCAGCCCGGCTAATGTAGTGAGCATACTTCTTCTCCTGCTTAGACAGCGCTTCGAAGTGGGGCTTGATGGCGAGTGGGACGACGGTCGGAGGGTCGTCAGCAAGGTACTGCTTGAGGGTGGCCGTGTCCATGGCGGTCTCAAACATGATTGTGTTGGCGTGAATTCAGATGGCGTGGTAACTTCTGCGAGATGTCAAACTCGTGATGTCGGTAGAGGAATATTTGGTAGATGTACCTGATCGAGGTTGGGGCTGTGGGGTAGGTGCGGTCCAGTTCCATGGGTGTAGTCGGCCACACGATCAGACCTTGCATAACACACACAAACAAGCCACTTTCATGCACCAGGCCGAAAGACAAATTTTTGTTTCATCCTCCAAGTGTCACAGAACAATGTGTTCCATATCACAATCCGGCATTTGTCATTTGCAGCGAGAACGAGGTTGACATCAAGCACAGCAATCATTGTCCATTTCTTCTTTACTCTCCACTTTGAACGTCAAGGCCATACAAGAAACTACATTGCTGCGAATAGCTTGGTTGAAGCAGTGCTTCGGGTATAAGAATCAATGCGCCCCTTGGTGGTAACCACCTATCCAGGCGTCGATGCTCGTTCTGCGAAACAATACATGAACGCTCCAGCAATCCCATTACCGTCGCTTTTTCTTTTCAAAATATGCACCATCTCAAATCCAAATCTTTCTTTACAACAAAGCGGCGAACAGGGCGCCGAGGCCGAGGAAGGAGCCGGTTGCGACCTTGAAGGTGACACCAGCTGCAGATGACGTTGTTGTCGATGGAGAGGCACCAGTCTGAGATGCGCTTGGGTTGGACGATGCTGTGCCCGAGGAGGGCGATGTGGTCATGCCGCTGGCCGAAGCAGACGCGTCTGAGCCAGTGGAGGAACCGACAAGGCTGGCTGAGCCCGAAACGATGGTCGCATCGGTCGCTACAGCTCCGCCAACGACTTGAGTAGTGGATGAGCCAACATTGACAACGAATGACGAGGTGTTTCCCAGGTGGAAGGTGTATTCGCCGGGTGCGAGACCTGCTGGGATCTACAAGCAAGCATCAGCAAAAGTTAAGAAGCTGTTCAGATCGATGATACTGACAGTCGCAAGGGCTGGCTGGCTGGTGGCGGCTGCAGGTTGCGAAGTGACAGCGACACCACCGTTGGTGAGGACGACGGAGGGCTGTCCAGTAACGACGCCGCGAGAGTCGGTCTCAGTGAGGTAGGCAGTGTTTGGGTTGGAGTAAACATAAGTGCTGGTGGAGGACGATTCGGCCTAGGAGCGCTCATCAGTCTCACCATCCCTGCGCGAACACCTGGAGGATGTCCATTCGACCCACCGAAGCGCTGCTCTCAGTGGTGGAGGATTGCGCGAAGACAGCAGCCACGAATGGCGCAACGAAGATGGCGGAACGCATGTTGATGAGTGGCTTCGGGGTGGAATTGGATGAACGTTGGATTGTCGTCGACAGCGAGATAGCGTGTGTGAGAAGAGAAGAGAAGCGAACGGCAGCAACGGATTAGACTGGGTCTTTTCGTGAACGGTAGAGAGAGCGACAGTAGAGGTAGAGGTAGGAGAAATAGAAGGGCCTGTCAATACGATGGGCGGCACAGGGGGTCCTCAAGTAGTGTCGCGACGGAAATTACACACTGAGACCTGCCGCCCGCTCACGTGGGAGGGCGCATCGCCTCTGAGGATGCACATCTCGCACGTACGAAGTATCATGACCACTATTGATTGATGGAACACGAGTGGCTCCCCATCACGACAGATGCAGCCTCTCGTTGCCACGCGTTGCGTTGTGCGCAGCTGTGCTGTTGTTCCTTGCTATGGCGACTAGCTGCAGCCAAGCAACCAGAGATGGGGGAGTACGTAGTGGAGGCGTGCCGCACTGTTGACGCGAGCATCCTCCCGAAATAGACGATACATCGCGCAGAGTGGAGGTAGCAGGTATAGCGTAGAGGGACGCGTCCAGACACGACACGACACGACACGACACGACACGGCAGGAATACGAACGAAACCTGGAAGGTCAATCTACCACCGTGCATCAGCCTGTCATATCGTGCTTTTGCATCCTTCACACCAAACTCAAGGACGAAGTCGGCCGCAATGAGAGAGTTCCCATCGTTTTCACACAACCTGTCGCGATTTCGACTTTTCCCCCACAATCGTCAGGATGTGGTGGCAGGGAACTCGGCAAAATGCGCCAGGGGGAGGACGAGCAAGGAGAAGAAGAGGCGTCGTTAAATCGCGTTGCTGCCCGGCGTCTCTCATTCTCTGGCGGACGAATGCTGCATGTCGGCCAGCTTCGGGAGGGATGGCGAACTGGATCATGAACCTCAGGCCACAACGACCCCCCGTGATTGAGCTTCCCACCACTGGGTCGCAAGCAGCCTCACTCATCCGACGTCTCTTATGACAGCAGCGAGAGGTGATGATGCAGCTGGAAACGAAGGTCTAGCATATTACCTTTCTTCAGAGCCATGTCGCGGTCCATCGAGAACGTCTTTCGAGTTGTCGGGAGCATTCTTAGCCTTCGTGATCGCCTTTCCCCCAGGATGGAGCTCGGAAAAACCATGCTGCCGGTAGCGTGGACTTTCCCCAGAAAGCTCCCCATACGCCTCCGACTTCAAGCTCTCCTCCGATATCCAAGCAGCTGGCCATTCTTTACTCCGTAGTCCAACTCTTCAACCAACGAAAGAATTACCGCGGAAGCTGCAAAGCAACAGCGCGATGAAGCGTCCGGAAGCGGTGAGCTGCACTCAAAAAGAGTCGAACTTCCTGTCCATTTCCTCTTCCTTATCTTCCACTTCATCCACTCCTCTCCAGCATTCATCCACCACCATTCTACCACTAACAACGCTCCTGACCACTCCAGACTTGTCTACAACAGTCCACAGTCACTTCTACTTCATCACCACACCACACCACACAAATCTACCTCGGCAAGCACCACCCCACTATCGTCGTTGCTTCTTGCAATAGGACTGACAGATTCTAGTATTCACGCGCACCATGGCTCCACATGCCGAGGAGAGCAACGGCCACAGCAATGGCAGCAGCACCAACGCCATCACCAGCCAGTTGAGCAGAGACGTCACCTCGTCAGGGTTCACCGTCGATGCGTCAAACGTCACCTACAGCGATAATGTTATCACAAGCAAATACCACTACCGCACAACTGATGTCAAGCGCGTCGATGGCAAATTCGTCGCCAAGCCAAAGGACACCGTCTATGACTTCAAGACTCAGAGTCATGTCGGCAAGGTCGGTGTCATGCTCGTCGGTCTAGGTGGCAACAACGGAACGACCGTCACTGCTGGCATCATCGCCAACCGACGCAATCTTGTCTGGGAGACTCGCGAGGGACCACGAGCTGCTAACTACTATGGATCTGTCGTCATGGGTTCCACGGTCAAACTCGGTACCGACTCAGAGACTGGCGCCGATGTGAACATCCCACTTCAGGGCATGCTCCCTATGGCACACCCTGACGACCTCGTCATTGGCGGATGGGACATCAGCGGTATGGACATGGCAGCTGCCATGGACCGTGCGCAGGTCCTCGAGCCAACTCTGAAAGCTCTCGTCAAGAAGGAAATGGCAAGCATGAAGCCTTTGCCTAGTATCTACTACCCAGACTTCATCGCAGCCAACCAAGGCGATCGTGCCGACAACGTCATCCCAGGATCCAAGGCATGCACAGAGCACGTCGAGCACCTCCGCAAGGACATCCGCGACTTCAAATCTTCAAACGGCCTTGACAGGGTCATCGTCCTTTGGACTGCCAACACTGAGCGCTACGCCGAGGTGGTACCAGGTGTCAACGACACTGCTGAGAATCTCATGAAGTCCATCGAGGCTGGCCATGAAGAGATCTCGCCATCCACCGTCTTTGCAGTTGCCAGTATCCTTGAGAATGCTCCCTTTGTCAACGGCTCGCCACAGAACACCTTTGTGCCAGGCTGCATTGCCCTCGCCGAGAAGCACAATGCATTCATCGGTGGCGACGACTTCAAGTCAGGCCAGACCAAGATGAAGTCCGCGCTTGTCGACTTCTTGATCAACGCTGGCATCAAGCTCACTTCCATCGCAAGCTACAACCATCTCGGCAACAACGATGGCAAGAACCTGTCCTCCCAGAAGCAGTTCCGATCCAAGGAGATCAGCAAGTCCAACGTCGTGGACGACATGGTCGCTGCCAACAACGTCCTCTACAAGCCAGGCGAGCATCCAGACCACACTGTTGTCATCAAGTACATGCCTGCTGTAGGAGACAACAAGCGTGCCCTGGACGAGTACTATGCGGAGATCTTCCTTGGTGGACACCAGACGATTTTCATCTCCAACGTCTGCGAGGACTCTCTACTGGCATCGCCACTCATCATCGATTTGGTCCTCATCACTGAATTGATGACCAGGATCGAGTGGCGCCGCGAAGGCGATGCCGAGTACAAGAACTTCCACAGCGTCCTCAGTGTCCTCAGCTACATGCTCAAAGCCCCACTCACACCACCGGGTACTCCAGTCGTCAACTCCCTTGCCAAGCAGCGAAGCGCACTGATCAACATCATGCGCGCGTGCGTTGGTCTCGAGCCAGAGAACGACATGACGCTTGAGCACAAGCTATTCTAGAGGGATTTTTCGTGGAGATGGATTTTCTGTTTGACAATTGATGGCGTTGCTGGTCGAGGATAACAGGACCATCCAAGGTTCGATGGCTATAATGAGAGATGTGTGAATCGAGTGATCAGGGCTCAAGATACCCCCAGATAGAAGTGCAGTGAAGCATGAGAAGCAGTTGAATAATGCACACCAGTCCCCTACCCGTCCACTGCCGTCCAGTGAAAGCCGCACATACTGCGAAAGAAGTCCCGGGATCGCTCTCGAGCATCCAACCCTCAAGACTCTCTTCATCGCTTGTTGACTTATTGCACGAAAGCTCATCTGCTCTCGGTCTAGCATCTGGAAGCGTACAAAACGCCTTCGCTCGGTCCGGCATTCGGATACGGAGTATGCAGATGGCTCGGCATGCCTGATTTAGGTAATGGAATACTGTGATAACGATTAGGGTCTACTGCTTCAGTCATCCACTTCCTCACGATCAAGGTCGACTTTTCTCGTCAATTCTGTCATCTCTTCATCCATGGCGAAGCGAATGTCCATACTGGCCGTCTTGGCCGCGCCTGCACTTGCCCGGGAAATCACCTTTCCCCCAGTGGCAGGCATGCAGGTCCCGATGGCAGGCGCCGAGATCAACACCGCTCCAAATCTAGGAATGGACATTTCTCAGGTCATGTACGCTGGACTCACGACCTATGCAAATCTCCCATACATTCACTGTCTGGCAGGTGAGGGTGAGGAAGTGGAGGCCTATGATATCGCGATCCTGGGAGCGCCTTTCGACACTGGTGTGACTGCGAGACCAGGAGCCAGGTTTGGGCCGAATGGCATCCGTTCAGGATCACGTCGAATCTCGCCGGAGTTCTCTTACAGCGTCTATACTGGCAAAAATGCGTTCAAGCAAGGCCTGAAAGCGGTCGATTGTGGTGATGCTCCTCTCACAGTCCTCGACAACACCATTGCTCTGAAGCAATTGGACAAGGCCCACAAGATTGTTTCAGGTCGAAAAGCGAATGCATCTGAATACACTGTCCCTCGGATCATCACGTTGGGAGGTGATCACACCACCACTCTGCCAGCTTTACGATCGACGTTTGACCACTGGGGCCAAGTTTCTGTGATTCACTTCGACAGCCATCTCGATACTTGGGATCCTGAGGTCCTCGGTGGCTCAATTTCACATTACGCCAGTGTCAATCACGGAACGTTCCTGCATATTGCACACGAAGAAGGGTTGATCCGCAACACCTCCATTCACGCTGGGATTCGGGCTCCGGTCTCCAACAAAAAGTACGATCTCGCGAATGACAGGGCTTGCGGCTTTCACATTCTCAAAGCTAGGGATCTGGACAGGATTGGGACATCTGGTTTTATTGAGAAGCTAAAAGATAGAGTCGCGGGTAGCAAGGTGTACATTTCAGTCGACATTGATGTACTAGATCCTGCGTTTGCTCCAGCAACAGGCACGGCTGAAGTCGGAGGGTAAGTTTCGATCACTCAGACCTGTAGGTCATGGTACTGACTGAAAATGAGGTGGACAACCCGCGAACTCTTGACTATCCTCGATGGACTGACTGGCATTGAATTGATTGGAGCTGACGTTGGTAAGTGTTTCTCTCCCGCCCAAGCCCTGTCGAGACGCTGCTAACGAATATGACAGTCGAAGTTGCACCTGTAGGCAAGACCCCAGTTCCGACCCGTATGCAGCATTACTGATTGGTCGCAGATATATGACAACCCCGGGGAGACGACGACGCTCGCTGCGGCCGAGGTGGTACACTCTCTAATTCAGCTCATGGCTGACAAGCCTGTATTGCCGGACAAATTATAGGACGATCACCATGATCAGTAGCCATCGCATCAAGCTCGATAGATCATTGAATGTCCGAAGATGTTATCACACTCGTAGGCATGTGACATGGCTCTTAGTTTTTCAATGTAGCACTGTTCTTATATATCATTCGGTCTATTGTCGCAAGTGTACAGAGTCTGTGATTGGAGGAGCAAATACGCTGAAGTCACAAGGGCCCTATTCCCTATTCTCAGGGGATCATAGCCAATCGAGAACCAGGCCGGGCGAGCACCCACTCAGTGCAATTGCACTTCCAATGCATGCACCAAGACTCGGTTTCTTTTGCAAGCATGCAAGCACAACAGCCGACCCAGTTTTATTGACACGCCTGGCTTAGCGCGTGGCGTACAAGACGACCACGCTTGCCACACGACCGGGGGCTCGAACTCTCTCGACAACTTCACCTTTCCTTTCTTTTTGTGCCCTCAAAGTGAACCATAGTAACCGCCTCTTCCAGCCATACATCATGTCGTTCGAACCCAAGACGAAAGTGGAACTGGATCCGCCCAAAGACGATATCATCAGCCTGGAACACTTGTCCAAGTGTGATGGTATGCGCGGCTGTTCCGATCAAGCTTGATATCGCCGGGGTTGAAGAAGCTGACGTCGCACTACAGGGAAACACGAGGGATATCCAACGTACGTCGCGATAAAGGTATGGGAAAAAAAAAGCGAATGGGACTCCACCCGTCACAAGTCGTCCTGCAAGATCTAACCGCTTTCGAAAAAAGGGTGTGATTTTCGATGTGACAGGGAATAAAGCATACGGGCCGGACGGCTCTTATAAAGGTGAGTGTCTGCCGAGTGACACCAATTCGATCCAATCGTTGGGTTGTGGACGTCGGTCCGGGCGGCTTGTTGACGCAGATAGCAGTCTTTGCTGGCAGGGATGCTTCGAGAGCACTGGCCCAGTCGTCTCTGAAGCCAGAGGAGTGCCGGCCAGACTGGTATGACCTCCCTGACAGCGAGAAGAAAGTGCTCAACGACTGGTACACGTTCTTCAGCAAGCGCTATAACATCAAGGGCAAAGTCGAGGGAGCCACGAATACTGGCGAGGGACAGTGAAAGGCAAGAAACAGTGCAGATCGACACGCAGCGAACTTTTCTTCTTGCCCCCCTCAGTAGACATCGCGTGCTTGCATGAACCGAAAGACAATCTTCTACCACTACAATAGCATTCAAGATCGTCGAGTGCTATCCCTGCGCCCAAACGCAGAAAACCAAAAGGCAGAAAACCTCCCCCGGCTCCCCAAAAATTCACTCAATGGGTATGTCCGTCAACGCCAGAACCCCAAGTCCCGATCGAAAAAAAGAGAAAATCCCCGAAATCGTACACCGAAAAAATCCATCGTATCGTCATGAAAGTAAGAGGCATCCAGTCGGAGCTGGATCACGATCGTAGCTGTGCCTGCTGAGCGCGGCGCGCCCTGGCTGCGTCTCCGCACTGCTGACAGATCTGGTTGGCACTGATCCATTCGCGTTTGATGCACCAGGGACCGAAGCACTGATGATCCGGCTCGTTGCGTGCGAAGTGGCAGTACTTGATCAAGCGACGACCGGCATGACCGCATTGAAAGTGGATGACTTCGTACTGCCGAAAAATCAATCATATTTCAATCAGCTCTCATTTCCGAGGTGTGTGTTTGTTTGTGTGAGAGGGAACGAGAAAAACTTACTTGACACATGTTGAGGGTTCGTTCTTTGGCTTCTGGGTAGCGGTCTTTGGCTTCTGGTAAGGGTCCGAGGGCGAATATCTGCATGGATGTTAAGCTCGTGTGCAGACGACTTGATCCCCCAACCTTTTGTACTCGACAAGGAGAAACTCACTTCGGCGTACAGTTGAGAAGTGTAGACTTACACGCGACCGGAAGTACAGCAAGGAGCCACCAGGAAGAGGGCAGAGAGAGGAAGACACAAGAACCCTTCCACCACAGAAGAGCAAAAGCAAGGAAGAAGAGGAGTTAAAACACGACAACGCAGAGCCGTGCAAGGTATGTGATGATGAGAAGGCAAGGAAGTGGATTGAGAGCAAGCTGATGTGTGTGTGTGTGTGCGTGTGTGTGTGTGTGTGTATGGCAGGAACAAGAACAAAAAAGAACCCAAAGGTCGAGATGGGACGAATGAATAAAGCCTTTTATCTTGATCTGACTCACCACCACCCAGCATGCCTCCTCCGAGCGTACGGGACATGTGGTAGCATGTAGCTCATATGTGCTTCCTGCCTCTCCACGATTGACAGGTCTCAGATTTCTTCTTCCCTGCGCCGCTGTTGCTGCCATTACCATCATCCTGGTCGAAGAGGAAACGACTTCTCCCCGCCTCCGACGATGCAAAAGACGACCGCATCATCGTCTCGATCCACTCATTCGCTTACGAGACCATGACCATGACCATAACGCACGTTCCCAGATGTAGCGAGCAATACGAGTGACAGAAAGAGCAAGAAGCATGGAAGACGACATCTAAGCTCTCCTGCAGAGCTGCATGAATGTCCTTGCTAGTGTCGTGTCACCGTAGAGTGCACGAGCAGATTTGTGTGGGTCTAACATGTCGTGACACCATTGACTACCGTTGATATGCCAAGATACAACCCTGTGCCAAGAACTTTGATCAGTGTCGAATGGCGACAATGGTCGTAAGCAGAAGCTGTGGGAGATGGAAGAAATACCGTGACACCATGAGAATACCATCGAGATGTCAGTACAGTCTTAGCAAGATGACACAGACAGAGCTCTCCGAATTCCAGGGAGGAAGACAGAAAGCTGGAAGAAATCTGCCTCGGAAGGACGAAGCTACTGGAGCGATTTGTATGCAATATATCACAATTTGACTGTCCTTTTGCGCTGCCTTGTCGAGGAGACAATGCAGTGTCTCGTCCTGGCCAGCGTCTGGATCGTCTGTCAACAGCAGTGATGCCCCGATTGTTCATGGACTGTGAAGTGAGACACAATGGTCGTACGGGTGAGGTCTACCCGGTAACTGAGCTCAAGCGTCACGGCTGTACACTGTCGAGAGATGCATGGACACATGCACTATGGGTCAGTGCGTCTGTCTGCACTCCAACGAGCTAAGTACCGGTATCTTAGGCAATGTCCCCATGTCTGCAGCATCGGGACTACGCCTGATCTATCAGGGACAGCAAAAAATGATATTATGCTCGGTGGTAGATCCGGCGGAGCTGTTTTGCATCAAAGCAGAGCGTCAATGCCGTCGAATGAAGATCTTCCAGCGCTGATCCAGAAGGAGTTGTGGCACTGCGTGTCCATACGTAGCACATGTGTGCTTGAGCATCTGATGACATGCAGCAATGTTGCTTCTTGGGTCTTTATCGATCATCTCTCACGGCAAGAGGAGAACTGATATGTGCAACATCTTGCCGTATGCCGTGTCGCTACCGCTATGACTTTGCTTTCCCTCCCTTGCGAGCACGCATGGCGCGCTTCTTGCCAATGATCCGGTTGCGCTGGGCAAGCTTTTCATCAACCAATGTCTTCGCTTCGCTTTTAGACTTGTCCGACTTGTCTCCCGTCGCCTTCGAGTGACGTGCATCGGCGCCTCTTTTACGCTTCCGTGAATCCAGCTTGCCGCCCGTGCCTTTCGTCTCCGGGCGCTCTGTGTCGACATCGCCATCATCGTAAGGATTTTCCAGCATCTGCTGGGCAGCCTTACTTCTCGCTCTAGCCTTTTGCTCTATCTCCTTCCGGCGCAGCATGACCTGTGCATTTTCAATGGCGAACTCCACAATCAGCCTCTTCTTGCGATCCTGCACATCATCCCGGCTCATCTTGCTTTTCTTGTCGTTCTGGACCTTGTAGCCCACTGCATGACCATTCAGCCAGCGAAGACCCATGAGAGCGTTACGGTGAGTGTAGTACTCAATAAAACCATACCCGCGACTTCTTCCGGCTCCAGTATCCTCAGCTACCTTACTACCCCCAGCGCTCTCGAACACGACTTTGGCCTGCTTGACGATACCCTTACCAGCCTTCTTGCGGGCCAGCTCCGCCGCTCGCATCTCCTCGGCACCGCGAACGGTCTCTTCTGCCGATAGCTTCTGCCTCAAGCCGGACTTAACATCGGAAGCAAAGCCGACAACAGCCTCTCGCGCCAATTGCTTGAGCTCCTTTGAGTCGATACTCCGGGGCAAGTTGCGCACAGACAGCCGAGTAAGACTGAGGTGGAGCGATGGATTGCTTTCGATCAGTGTCTTCCTCTGCTTTGCACTCTGCTCGCGCATGGCTTGCTCGGATGGGGAAAGCTCCTGCCACAATTTTGAGTTGGAAGGGATAGTGCCTTCCGACAGCAAAAATAGCTTTCTTTTGTCGTTGTCCCGCTTGTAACGATTCGCTGTTCCTTCTTCAGTTAATCGATTGGCTTCTGACTTGTCCACAGCCCGTGTCACCTGTAGTACACGGCCGTCTAGGGTATATTGACCGGACGGGTCAGAATAGTCGTTTTGCAGGATTGAATTCGCTGGTTGGGAGGTCTTCCCATCTCTGCCTTTGCCAGATTTCTCCTGTGGATGTGTGACTGTTCGGACAGGTGCGTTGCGCAGACAAGCATCTGCATCGTCTTTGCTGTAGAAGCAGACGAATCCAGTACCTTTAGAGCGTTGAGTCGCGTAGTCCATGACTACTCGTGCGTAACGTGTGCTACCAAACTGACTGAAATGGTCTTCCAATTCCTCGTCGGTGCATGTGAAAGGCAGGTTCCTGACGAACAGGGTTGAGGACCTGTCGTCCGGCTTGTGCGCTGAAGTGCCGGTTTCGTCTTCCATGTCGGTATCCTCATCATTGTCCTCTTCGACATTACGGTCGCCACTCCCTTCGCTTCCATCGTCTTCGTCCTCGCTTTCACAGCGGAGCGCCAATGCATCTAGGTCGTCTGCATCGTCGTCAAGTCCAGCATGATCTTCAACGACCTCCTCATCCTCCTCCTCATCTTCCTTACCTTGCTCATCGGCTTTGGTCGTGCCTTCAAAGACACCCTTATCAACCGCCCAATCAACAGCCAACGTTCTACCATCCACCTCTTTCCCATTAACACCCTCAATTGCTTTCTCAGCATTCTTCTTGCCTCGCATGATGACAAACCCAAATCCAGCCATCAGGCCTGGGCCCTTCTTGGGAATATACGCCTGCTTCACCTTTCCATAGCTCATGAACAGCTTCGATAGCTGCTCACCCTTCTTGATAGACCACGGCAGATTGCGAACGATGATTTTAGGCGGCAGTACTGGCTCCTCCTCCGCTTTCTGCTTCTTCTTGTCATCCGCACCGTCTGGGGCATTTCTGTCTCTGGGCTTGGCGACTTCAATACGAAGTTTCTTTCCGTCCAAGACATGGTTGTGAAATTGCTCCTTTGCGCGGGCAGCATCTTCGGCGTCCGCGAATGTGACGAAACCATATCCACGGCACTCTTTGGTAGCGGGATCGGTGACGGCGACGGCGTGCTTGACCGGGAAGGCGTCGGAGAATAGGTCGGTCAGGGAGTCGGACGTGGTGGTGGAGGGTAGGGAGCGCACGAACAGCGATCGCTTCTGCTGCACTGCTTTCTCTGTCTCGTTCTCTGCAGCTACGGGCGCAGTGGAATTCGATGTTTCTGGCTCAGCAGCGTCGCCTTGCTCAATAGTGGCTGCGCTGCCGTTTGAGAGCCTTTGTTTCTTGCGTGCGGGCCCCATGGTGAGTCGTGTTGTACAAATGTATGAAATCGGATGCAGCGAACAGAAAAATCCACAGAGCGCGGAGGTAAGAGCTGCAGGGCCGTCTTGGCTGTAATTCGTCGCGGGAGAACGGGCACTAGTTGAAGTGCGTTTTTGCTCAAAAGGTCATCCAGCAAAGTGGTTCAAGTTGTAGCTTGTGGAGTCTGTTAGCATATTCTCAAGGTTGGAACTTGTTGCAATTCTGGGAGTTAGGTGGTGTGTATCATACAAATATAGAGTAGAATACATGATAGATTTACACATCCCTCAGTGATCACGCTCAATGCAACATGTCCATCTCATCAAATCGTCAAGTAAGCATCACGACTGGACAATAACATCCAGATGCTGCCCATCGTCCTTGAACACCACTTTAGCAGCATCCCCACTCTTGACCTCTCCTCGGATGATCTTGTCCGCAAGGCTATTCCCGACCTCCTTGGAGATCAAGCGATTGAGCGGTCTTGCTCCGTACCGCGGGTCATATCCCTTCTCACACAACCAATTGCGAACGTCGTCCGCGACCTGCAAAGAAATCCGTCGATCATCCAATCTTGCCTGCAACTCTCTCAATCGAATATCAACGATATCCCGCAGAGCGACTTTCGACAACCGTTTGAAGGTGATGAATTCATCTAAGCGGTTGAGGAATTCCGGTGGATAGGACATCTGCACGACGTCCATGACCTGCTGCTTGACCTCTTGCGATATCTCAGAACCATCGCTCTCATCGGCCACAAGGGCCTGAGCTCCCAGATTGGACGTCAGCACGATGATCGTGTTGCGGAAGTCGACTTTGTGGCCTTGAGCGTCTGTCAAGTAGCCTTCGTCGAGGACTTGTAGGAGAAGTGTGCTGATATCACGATGTGCCTTCTCGAACTCGTCAAAGAGGAGCACAGCGTACGGCTTCCGCCTTACAGCCTCTGTGAGCTGTCCGGCATCGTCGTAGCCCACGTATCCGGCAGGTGATCCGATCAGTCGAGATACGGTATGTTTCTCCTGGAATTCGCTCATGTCGAAGCGTATCACCGCTGATTCTGTGCTGAACAGGAAGTTCGCCATCTTCTTGCACAGCTCTGTCTTGCCGACACCAGTCGGTCCGAGGAACATGAAAGATGCTAATGGACGGTTCTCGCCACTGAGGCCGGCGCGTTGCATGCGAACTGCATTGGCTACAGCAGTGAGAGCTTCATCTTGGCCCCGAACAGACTGTCTCAGGGTGTCCTCCATTCTCACGAGCTTCTCTATGTCGCCAGACATGAGCTTCTGGACTGGGATGCCTGTACTTTTCGCCACCACAGCGGCAATGTCATCCGCTGTGACTGAATCATGGATGAGTGTGCCCTTGGAGGCACTTGCGGTTGATTCGCCACCTTCCTCTTCAGGTAGTTTCTTCTGTAACTCTGGTATGCGAGCGTATCGAAGTTCACTCGCTTTAGCGAAGTTACCCTCCCGCTGTGCCTGCTCCAACTCAATTCGAGCACGTTCTAACTCTTCCTGTGCTTGTTTGATCTCGTCAATCTCAGCCCGTTCCTGCTCCCATTTCTCGGAAAGGGCTCCGACTTCATCTTGTTTCAAGGTCAAGGTTCTCTCAAGCTGTTCTCGTCGTTCTTTGCTAGCGATGTCGATTTCCTTTCGCAACGATTCGAGCTCGATCTGGATGGTCATAATCTGTCGATCCAGTTCTCGTATAGCATCAGGCTTACTTTCTTGTTGCAGACGCAATGCACTTGCCGCTTCGTCCACCAAATCAATCGCCTTGTCGGGCAGGAATCGATCAGTAATGTAACGATTGCTGTATGAAGCAGCCGCGACAAGCGCACCATCCGTAATGCGGACACCGTGGTGGACCTCATATCTGTCTTTTATCCCACGAAGAATGCTGACCGTGTCCTGGACTGTGGGTTCCTCGACTAAGATTGGTTGGAATCGTCGAGCTAAGGCCACATCCTTCTCGATCTGACGGTATTCTGCAAGCGTTGTTGCTCCAGCGCATTGTAGATCTCCACGCGACAACGCAGGCTTCAGCAGATTGCTTGCATCGATGCTGCCCTCTGCTTTGCCCAGCCCGAGTAAAGTATGGAGCTCATCAACGAAAAGGATCACGCCGCCTTTCGCATCTTCGACCTCTTTCAAGACCCGTTTGAGTCGTTCCTCGAAATCGCCTCGGAATTTTGCTCCAGCAATCAACATTCCAAGATCCAGCGAGATGACCTTCTTCTCTCGAATACTCTCAGGCACATCTCCTTTCACTATGCGTTGGGCAAGTCCTTCCAATACAGCCGTCTTGCCAACTCCAGCCTTGCCTATCAAGACGGGATTGTTCTTCGTTCGTCGCGAAAGGATTTGTATCGTTCGATGTATTTCGCCGTCTCGACCAATGACAGGATCTAGTTTTCCGTCTCTTGCCTTTGCTGTAAGATCGATGCCATACTCTTCGAGAGCCGACTTCTCTGGTTCGCCTCCCAGATTCATCCGGTGCGTACCTCCGGGAGGTTTTGGTGGACCTCTGGCGTAGCTTCGACATTGCGAGAAACCGACCGCAGCAGAGTGAACAATCGGTGGCGACAGTGATGTCCGACTCGCCTGGATTGCGCTTCGAAGTGCATGGCGTGGTAGAGGATATCGAACTGAAGCTATTCGCCTAGCAGCGCTTCTACCTGACAAAAGCATGGTTACACAATGTAAGAGAGTAGCAATGTTTACCGTTGAGTCGGGTTACAGCAGTCTATCAGGATCAGCAAGAAGAGTCACACTTATACAAGTCTCGACAAGTGTGATTCATGGTGGCAGAGCGAAGACTCGAGCTGTTTCGGGAGAGCTTCTACGACAGCGGAGCTCGGCTGCAGCCCTCATTGGCAATTTTGTTGCAGCCTCAGGCATTTCAAGAGGCCCTTGCGGTGGGAGCTCGAAAAGATTCCTCTTCTTCTAGACACCCCACCCGTTTTACTCACACTCGAACACTCACCCACCCACTCACCTCCTACATTTATCTCCACAGCCGCCAACACAACGTCCACCACAAAGTATCCGCGATAACACAGCCAAGATGGGTTTCACCGACTTCGTCACCGACGCTGGCATGACCCGTACGTCGTCGCCAACAGCCCTTGACATCGACCGCAGCGGACACAGCTAATCCGCCCACAGTGCTCGACCACTGGACCAAGACGAACAGCTACATCTTCGGGTACGTACGGAAAATCCCTCCTTCTCACCTACCGCCCTTCCTTCCCTGATGAGACTTTTTTGGTCCGTGTTGATGAGCAGCTTAAGACCCTGCATATGAGTACTTCCAACGCGCTTCGCGCAACTCTGATTTTTATCGTCAATGTTCTACTCGATCGCTGTTGATGTCTGGTCGAGCCTGCCGCTGACAATTGCGCAGTTATGGTCCATCTCAGGCCGACGTGAAGTGCTTCCAGTCCTTGAAGGAGTCTCCGGCCGTCGAGAAATACCCACACGCCTACCGCTGGTACAAGCACATCGCCACCTTCGAGTCTGAGTTCTCCCAGCTACCAGGTGACCCAAGCAAAGCTGTCACCGCGTACGGCCCAGAGTCGAGCGTGCTGCCCATCAACCCTGCCAAGGCACCAGAGAAGGAGGAGGATGACGACGATGTCGATCTTTTCGGCTCTGACGACGAGGAGGAGGATGCGGAGGCCGCCAAGGTCCGTGAGCAGAGACTCGCAGAGTACGCCCAAAAGAAGGCCGGCAAGACGAAGCCAGCTGCCAAGTCCATCGTTACTATGGATGTGAAGCCATGGGGTAAGTCCTGCCTTGGACAATGATTGCGCGTTGCTTGATACTAATGCAGTATCACAGACGATGAGACACCTATGGACCAGCTCGAGGCCGCCGTTCGTGCTATCGAGAAGGACGGTCTCGTCTGGGGTGCATCTAAGTTGGTCCCTGTTGGCTTCGGTATCAAGAAGCTTCAGATCAACTTGGTCGTCGAGGACGAGAAGGTCTCCCTCGATGAGTTGCAGGAGCAAATCCAGGACCTCGAAGATTACGTACAGTCCTCTGACGTCGCAGCTATGCAGAAGTTGTAGAGCAGAGGATTTACATGAGCGATGCATGAATAGAAAGATGTCAGTTCGCTTTTGCTCATGATTGCATCAAGCGAGCAAATTCTATGAACGGCATGATGATGGATAATGGAAAGGGGATGGGGTCAAGACAGTGATACCACAAAAGCACGAGTTGCATAGTCGTGCACACGAATTCTACATAAGGCTCGTTTGTCATCTGAGTAGTTCGTTCCCCTCTCAATATGTTTTGTAATTTGCTATTTGTATGGCGGACGTTTCTGAGTCTCCGTGGAATCTCCTACCTCAGTCCCACAGTCCCGCTAAGCTAGCTCAGAGCGACATCATAGACAGTCTCCCGGAAGAGCTCTTTTGCTTACTTGCTATACTTTTCATATACCCAACACTGCCAGACCACCGCACTTGATAAGCTCCTTGCTTCAAACGTGAAACAGTGCCATCCTTGTGATATCCCGCAGACTCAACCCACGGCGCAAACTGCCGCGCGCTCCGTGCTTGAAAGCGAGGCACGCGACACCTGCACAGAATGTCCATTCCAGGAAACATCAACACGGCGCCGCCGCCATCATCCTTCGACGACGAGACTGAATTCTACGAGGAGTCGCGATGGGGCAAATTGAAGAGGAAGATTGTGGAAGAGCCGCTGATACCATTGGGCTGCGCGTTGACTTGCTGGGCGTTGTATGAAGCGTAAGTCGCAATAACCACATCATCTGCACAAAGCCAGACTGGTCGTGTCTGCGTACATGGCATCTTGGAGTACCTCTCTCTCTGACGTGCGGTGTGTTGAATGTAGGACGAAATCCATGAAGAGCGGGGATAAGTATAGGACGAACCGCATGTTCCGCCGACGAATCTATGCGCAAGGTTTCACAATTCTGGCGATGCTGGCGGGGTCTGTGTATTGGAAGGGGGATCGGGAGAAGAGGAAGCAGTATGATGGGCTGGTTGATGAGAAAGAGAAGAAGGCTAAGCATGAGGCATGGCTGAAAGAGTTGGAGGTGAGGGATCAAGAGGAGCAGGAATTGAGAAAGATGAGAGACAGGGTTATGAAGGGACGGGTGAGTGAGAATGAGAGGAGGGCGCTGGAGGAGAGGGAGAGGGCGAAGAGGGATGGATTCGGAGAAGTGAGAAGCGTGTTGGAAGAAGGAGAGGGGAGAAGAGATGGACGTATAGTGAGTGCCGTGAGACATTTGTGGGAGTCGAGAACATGATGTTGCCTTCATGTTTGTAGATATGCGTTGACGATGGTGGTGGCAGCTGTCAATTGTTCAGGCTGACGAGCTCTCCATAATGTCCACCTAGTCCATCAAAAGACTAGGCATTGATTTTCTTTTGCCACGTGCCTCTCAATTTCCATAGTGAGAACATCCTGGTAAACATAGCATTCATGACCGACTTTGGCAAGAAAGTCGTCGCAAACCACACCAGCCATATCTTCCCACCCGCCCAGATCGTATCTTTCGGACGACCTCGCAAGACCTGCCCGACAACATACTGGGCATAAGCTTCATTCGGAATGCCATTCGCCTGAGAGTGGACCAGGCGCTCTTCGTACTCCTTCTGCACGGGGAGGTAGATGGAGTCCTTTCGCATATCCCGGTGCGTTCTCGCAATATTGCTCTTGACGCCACCAGTCACCACAGTGACAACGCGAACGTCGAAAGGCGCCAGTTCCACGCGTAGAGTGTCACTGTAGCCATGCAGGGCAGACTTGCTCGCGTTGTAAACACTGCCAAAAACATATGGCATGGTTCCTGGCATCCCTCAACGTCAGCACGGCCACGGATTCCGCCTGCCCCTCAAGGACCAAGACATCCTATGACACGATAAGAACTCACCTGCCACACTGCCAATCTGCACAATGGTCCCTTTGACGGGAATCAGTAGCGGCGCGAAAGTCTGACAGATTCTCATAACCGCGAACACATTCGTCTCGAATGTCAATCTGATTTCGTCCATGTCGACATCCAGCGCGGGGACGGTGTAGTTCCGGCCCGCATTATTGACGAGGAAATCGAGTCTGCCGCTCGTGAGGGCGGTGATGGAATCTTTGAGGGCGAGGATGCTGGCTTCGTTGGTGACTTCGAGGGAGAGCGTCTATGGTTTCTCTTATTAGCACAGCGGGCTTTCTTTGAGGCTTTTGGCAGATTCCGAGCGGCGATTTTTTTCTATGGATCGTTTAAGGTGACAGCTACCTACTATCCAGGAAGGCGCAAAAAATCGTGCCATCGCTAGAAAGCCATGGGGCGTTCGCATACCTCAATGCCTTCTGCTGCAAGATCCTGGATCGTCTCTGTTTTCCTGGCTGTTGCGAAAACACGCAGGCCTTTCTGATGGAATTCGCGAGCGAGAGAGTGGCCGATGCCGCCCGGCGAGCAGCCCGTGATCAAGACTGACTTTCTGGACATGATGAGACCTTCGCGATGTGCGTCCTCTCGTTTTGGAACGGGCGTTATTATTGTTGTTGATATTGCGGAACGGAAGTGATTCAGGAACGGACGATGATAGGTCCGTGGCTTCCATGGAAGCTTTCACTTGAGCAGAGTTTCGGCTGTGCCGAGGCACCAAGTCCATGTGTTTCCAAATTACAGGCTTTGCGGATTGAATACGTGACTTGCACGCGGACAGGATTTGATATCGGAGCTATCTATAACGGGACGCTGGAGGTTGCATTAATTGAATGAGCAATGCATCCGTTCCTAACTCGCAGATAAAAGAGGGAGATTGGTGCATAAGTGGATTTTGACGTCAATGGGAAAATGCCAACTAGATCAGTAGGTATGTTGAACAAGAAGTGCTTTCTGGAAGGCACGCCGTTATGCTGCTGGGATGCGGTCAAGTTGTATGATCTGATCGATCGATTTTCACCCTATCTGGGTGCAGATGCATCATATATTGAAGTGTCTTATCTTTTGAAAAACCAACTTTACGAGCCAGCTTTCGGTCGAGGGCGGCAAGCAATCATCGCCTTCACCAATAGTGAGGTTCTGCCATCACACTCGCTCACAGCTTCGCCAAAATGCTTCTATCAACGGGAGTGGATGGCTCAAAAGTGAAATCATAGTTCTTCCAGAGTTGGTCCATTTCTTCGTCCTGCAGGAAAGTGGCACGAACTTCGACTGGCTGTCCTCCATGTCGCATGAAATAGTTGGCATGTCGGAGTGGGAGGAACAGACGTTGCGTGTTGTTTTGATACCAAGGAGCTTGATAGCCGATCGCCACCATGATTCTATCCTCTTCGCTGGCGTTCGGCATGCCTGCATGCCATGTCCTGAGATCTCGGATCATGATGTCTCCTTTCTTGATGCATGCCTGAATTGGTGGTCGGACTTTGCGTCTTTCCTCGAAGATCTCAGGTTTGACGTTGCATGAAGGGTCACCCGAAACTTGGGTCCTCACCTTCGTCTCGTCAGTACAAGGCACTTGATCAGAACTGGTGGTGTGAGCATGAGAGCCAAGCCAGAATTCCGTGGCGCCGTTCTCGACTGTGACATCAGATAGAACGATATTCGCGATGAAGAAGAAGGGAGCGGTTGGGTGGTGAAACGTGATATCTTTGTGGACTGGCTGACGCATGCCGCCGGTCCCGCTCAGCGCATTATTGCCCGTGGTAAAGTTCCAGATCGGCCGTGGACCCAGGTATGCATTGGCCAGCTGGATCACATAGGGGTTGAAGTAGACGTCATCGAACAGGCAATCCTCTCTGGAGACTGGCGGGCATTGTAGGATGTTTGATTGGACACCTTGGTTGAATTGTCCAGCTCTTCGGGAGTCGTTTAGTATGGTCTGCGTTTCCGCGCTCATGGCCTCCCTGAGCCGATCAACATGATCCACATCTACGACGTTTTTTAGGACGAGGAGTCCGTGCTGGTGTAGTCCTTCGAGCGCGGCCTGTATGTTCTTGGCGTCGTATGCCTGGACCTTGCGCTCTTCCGGGCTGAGGATGATGTTTCGAGGGGAATCCATGCCTCTTGCGCCGGGTAATATATGGTCGAGTCGATGTCAAGGGTCAGGACTTGCGCAGGTAGAGACCACTCACCGTCGTCGGGGTCCCAGCCCGGATCCTCCTGCAACCTTCGTGAAGTGCCTACAGATAAGCGAGCTTACTCGTGCCTAGTTGCGAAGGTAGATAGCAGCTCGGCTTTCGAAGGCAAATGTGTGCTGTACAGCTTTGGTGTGCCGCCGCCGCCGCCGCCATGAGACTGATGAGTCTGTAACCACTGAGCACCCGTGTTGCCGTGCTGTCGTGGATGCAAATACCAAGGGACAGGGTGAATTGAGCGGATGAGCAAAAGGAGATACAGTGGACAGTTGTACCGCCAAACCCACGCACGTGACCTGTGCTCATCAAGCTTTCTCTAGAAGCCACATGGAAGACAAGCATTCTGGGCGGAGAGCCACGATGGCCCCACAAGTGAGTGACACACACGCACGCACACGCGACACACACGCATTTCGGGCATTCCGGGCTGATAGAGGCGCACGATTATCACGATAAGCTATCGGATATGTCGCCACCATAGTCCCGCTAGCTGCTCACTGCGACCAAGGGACGCAATGGTTGCATCTGACTTACCGCGTCTGATACCCGGCCGCGTCGAGGCCTGCTCTGCCCTGGACAGCAGTGTCGGCTACCCGGCTTGTTGCAGTAGGTGCGAGACGTATCTCTTAGCTTGCGAGATAGTCGTGGATCACCTTCCCGAACCACCACGAACCTGAGCAGAAACCTTGCCGCTTTTCTCTATTGTCTACTGCATCTCTCCAGATCCCATCAGCTGCACGCCATGCTCGGGTCTATGAGCAAATACAAGGCACAGGCTGCGCAGAAGGCTCAAAACGCGCGGAAGGCCTTCACAAGCTGGTCCACCTTCCAGGAATGGGTTCAGGTCGAGGACACAGCTCTGGATCAGCATGGACACAAGCCAGCCGGACCAACGTGGTCAAACGAAGACCTGGATCCAACTCCGCCAGAGAAACGTACGTGGCGATGGTGGAATTACTGCATCTTCTACTGGGGACTGTCGTTCGGCAACTGGACACTGGGAAGCACAATGATTGGCATTGGCCTCAATTGGTGGCAGGCCATTTTGACAATCTTCTTGTCACAGCTGATCTCGTCCATCGCCATGTTCTTCAACTCTCGATGCGCTAGCGTTTACCACGTTGGATATCCTATCGTTGGAAGGAGCGTCTTCGGAATGTGGGGCTCGTATTACTTTGTGGGAGTGCGTGCGGCACTGGCTATCATCTGGTATGGTGTGCAGCTCTATTCTGGATCAGCTTTGCTGGCCAACATGCTGCGCGCGGTTTTTGGTCATAACTATACGGACATACCCAATCACATCCCAGCTAGCATGGGCATTACCTCCGCCGGAATGCTGGCCTTCTTCTTGTTCTGGCTTATCCACCTGCCATTCACGTTCTTCAGGCCATATCAATTACGCGAGTTCTTCTGGTTCAAGGCGATAGTGATGCTTCCAGCCATCTGGGGTCTTTTCATCTTCTGTATGGTTGATACGAAAGGGAACATCGGTCTGGGCCATCTGAGCCAGACTTCATCCGTGCAATCTAATGGCTGGGGCTGGTTCTTCGTCTATTCAATCAATGCTGGAATGGGCAACACAGCCACCTTGATCACGAATCAACCAGATATCGCGAGATGGAGCAAGACCAAAACTGGTGCAATGTGGTCCCAACTCCTCACCAACCCCATCGCTGTCACCCTATCGGCGAGTCTGGGAATCCTATCCACTGCGGCAATCAACAACGCATGGGGTTTGGAGCTGTGGAACCAATGGGATCTCCTCGACGCTATCTTGACAAGGTACTGGACGGCTGGTGCTCGGACTGCGATCTTCTTCGCTGCAGCGGGCTGGTCAGTCTCGATTCTAGGCACTAATATCGCCGCCAACATGATCCCCTTCGGTTCGGATAGCAGCATGCTATTTCCCAGATACCTCACGATCCCGCGAGGACAACTATTGGTGCAGTGTCTTGGTTTCGCGATATGCCCGTGGAAGATTCTGGCCAGCGCATCCACGTTCACGACGTTTCTTTCTGGATATGGCCTCTTCATGGCCAGTGTCGTGGCTATCATGGTTTGCGACTACTTTCTCCTGACCAAGGGTAATGTTTTCATATCCCATCTATACAACGGATCTCGGGAGAATAAGCATTACTATTACACATACGGCTGGAATCTGCAGGCTGTCTTTGCGTACCTGGTCGGCATCGCCCTTCCCTTCCCTGGCTTTGTTGGCACACTAGGGCCCAAGGTCAGCACAGCGGCAGAAGATCTTGGTCATCTAGGATGGATGCTCAGCTTCGTGTCTTCGTTCGTCGTATACTACGCCGTTTGTCTGGTTCTGCCGACGCAGAATCAGAAGATGGTCAAGCAGATGGGCTTGGGCTGGGAAGAGATGAGGTACGTATAACTCGGCCATGAGTAGACAGGACTATACTGATGATTGTGCAGTACCAAAGAGCTAGTCGCCGTCGATGGCACTGTCATCACCGACGACATGGAAGGATATTCGGATCCACGACTTTCGGAGGATGGCGAGAAGAAATTCGTTGGCGAGGCACGAATCGCTCCCACGAGATCACTGAGCTGAACTATCCTGCCGCATATAGAGTTCACTTGCTAAATGTAATGAATTGAAGCCATTCACGGTACACACATTTGGCACAAGCTGAATCTCATCTTGGACCAGTAGTAATCGTCGAGGAGGGCACATTGCAACATACGTGTACCGTGCCAAAGCCAAGACTTTACGACCCAAACCAATGCACAGCACAATGCCCAGACCAATGCAGCAAAGGACGAATACTCTTGGATGGGAAATGTCAGCTGTCGATCAACTCTCGCCTCACAAGATACTGTGCACAGAGTGTGCCGCTGCTGCCATCCTACAGGAATCGCCAAGGCATGCGTCCAAGGACAACTATGGCCGCTTCATTGCCGATCACCCGCTCGAGGGATTTCTCTATCTCTCCACCTGCATGTCGGAATGTCGGCATGAGAAAGAATCTGTATATGACAAAATTCGCTGAGAAAGAATGATTCAAGCGCTTTCATTCCGAAAATGGGCATCTTTGACTGAGATACATTATGCATGTCATGTACCCCAGACGTCTTCGCTTGTGATTCGCTAGATTCGCGAAATCGTGCTTCCTGATGGGCAATAATGTACACGTAATTGCTCAGACATTTTCAACCCGGCAGTAGAGCCGTGTAGGAAACGACAGAAAGATGTGCATGCGAAGACAATGCTAGGCGGGCCTCTGCGTGTGTGTAAGCGCTTATGTGTGTTATTCGAGATCAACGCGTCGTGGCGGTGGCGGCATCCAATCCTGATGTCTAGCAGCATCTCCTGCACGAGACGAAATGGATGGGATGTGCGCATGTTCCGCCTGTGGTGAGTAGACTCTAGCTCGGGCTGCAGTAGCAGGCTCAGGATCAGGCTCAGTCGCATATGAAGGAGGTTCCGCGGATTCACCGGAATGACCAGAGCTCAAGGCGCCGTCTTCCGGGCCAATTCCAGGATCGCTGTAGTACGAGCGTGGTGATGAGCCCACAGGTCTGTTCTGATCATTCATACCTGCGCGCCAGGTCGGCAAGTGATGACTGCTCTGCGAGGAAGACCGCGAAAACTCGTCGTTCAGGGGGCGGGTTGCGATGAGAGATGCTGCAAAGATGGTATCGGGGATGGAACGGGTCCGAGAGCTCTGACCAATTCTTCTGGCGAAGAAGTGGATGGTGCAACGTGGAATCCGAGCTCCTCAGGACCTGGCGATACTGCCCGAGCAACCTCTGCAATGATAGCGGTCGATACCTTGCCATCATCAACATATTCGAAGATGCCTGGGGCAGGCTTTACTGGTGTAGACTGATGGCGAGGAGCAGGGCTTTTAGTCGGGGGATCACCAGCGACATAAGGAACAGGTGATGGTGGTTTCCATGTTGGATTCCGGCGGAGTGCGGACGACACTTTGCCAGGGACCGCAAGAGCTGACAGGCCCTCCGCCCGTTTGTTCGCTCTTGACTCGTCTTGCTGCAACACACGATCAATGGAACTACTATGTTGTGTGCTGTGTTCCAAGAAACCACGAATTCTGTTCTCCAAGTCCTGGTTGTAAAGACGAGCTCCTTCCAGCGCTGAGCGCAGCGACTCGATCCTTTCATTCAGAAGAGTCATTCCAGGGCGACCATCTGCTATCTCGCCGTTGCTGGAAGGACCAAATGATGCGGCCATAGATCTGAGCGCATTGGATGCCGGTACAGGATCTTGGCTTCTTCGTGATGCCATGCCCAAGTTCCCTGAAATATTGTCTTGTGGGTTTGGAGCTACCTCCAGCCTCGGAGACATGCCGTCCTTTCGGCCCTCGAAAGAGGCAATGCGTCTGGCTAGAACAGCGTTCTCGTCGAGCAGTTTCTGACGCTCACCATCGACCTTGACATAAAGACGGCCGTTCATCTCGAGCATGCGACCCCACTGGTCTTTCTCGCGCGCCGTTGCTTCTCTTTCCGCTTCGCGCTTCTTCTCACTCTCCTCTAGTTGCGCTTCGAGATCTCGGACTCTCTCGCCGAGATCCTCGTTTTTCCCAGTCAGGTCATTGACCTCTTGATCTGCTACACTCGTCTTCTTCTCGATAGTCTGACTCTTCAGTCGCTCCCGTTGGAGTTTTTGCAAGAGTGAAGCGTACTCCGTCTGTAGGGTCTGTAATGCGAGCGATTTGAGAGTGACCTGATGCTGCAGGTCGGCGATATGTGCAGACGTTACCGAGCTAGTGGAAGTCGTGTGAATCGAGACGGTCGGTTGATAAGAAGTGGCGGGCGATCCAACAGACGCTACTGTAGGCGGCGGCAATGAAGGCCCCGCGGATGGGAATGACGACGGCGACGGAAGTGCCCTCAAATTCAAACGATTGGCCGTGAGGGGAGAGGTTTGTCTGGGATATGCAGAACCCGGCATGGATTCTGTTGGAGGCGACGAATATCCGTTGCGAGGTTGCCGTCCATGTGCAATATCAACAGACGCTCGGCGCTCTTCGCGAGGAGTATATACAGGCAGCTGGAATGGAAGTTCGGTAGATACGCCGGAGCGCGGCCGCTTCAACGCCAACAGATCATCTCGTTCCAGCTGCTCCCCAGACCTTTTCAGAAGGTTTGGCGGAGATGTGTTACCTGGGTAGACAACAGTTGAGTGGGGATCATATCGAAGTCGCTGCCCGATCTGTGCTTGCTGATTGATGTCATGGAGGTCAGCTCTGACGGCAGACAGCCTATCCAAGACCCACTGTGCGACCTTGACAGGATCGCTCTTGGGAATATCAATTGCCTGTGTATGGCTTAGCGCGATCTCTAGATCCGTGTGGACGGTCACTTGAAAGGAATGGTCATCCTCAAGATAGAACATACCCGATGAGTTGAACGGTTGCAGTAGGTTTGGACATCCTCGTCGAGCTCGCCGAATGCAACAGCAATGTGCTGGACTAATGATTTCAAGGTTGGACAGACGTCGCAGGACAGGCGAGAAGACATTGATGCGATCTCGGGTCCATCGGCATCGTCGTTGGATGCTTTGGATCGACTTTGAAGCGATGCAAAAGATGGTAATGATGTCGTGGGAGTAATTCTGAGGCAGCTGGTAACTCCACGGGAATCGTTTGGAAAGGCAGTGGAAATTCTCGGGAGATCTGCCATTGCGCGACCAGGTCAGCACGAAAGCATACTATAGCGACGGCATGAGGAGCTTGATCAGCAACTACAAACTTTATACGTACCGGATGTCCGGTGGGAAACGTGAAGAGTAAGCTGGGGAGTATCGGCGCTAGGGCCTGTGCTCGTGCAGCGATCGTCTTGTAAGCTTCGCCAAGATCCGGCATGGAGGGCCTCGCGGTCGTCGTATTGACCAGTGTGATGATTGATCGCGGCGATAGGCTCTGTCACGGATGAGACATCGTGTGGCTCCGAAGAGTGATCGTTGACATAATTGGAGTCGTTCAGCACGGCGGCATCCTGGTGCGTCGGCTTCAGGGCCTGAGGCGCGGACAGTTGGGCGCCAGATGAATGATGCCGGGTATGACTAGGTTCCTGGTGCTGGTGCTGGTGCTGGTGCTGATCTCGATGCTGATGTCGGTGCAAAGGCGACGCGAAGGCCCGGTGGATCTGGAATGATGTTCCGGGTGATGAGGGTCTCCAACGATCGGAGGCCCAGGTCGGATCCAGGTTCATTTCACAGGCAGGCGAAGGCTTGATGGGCGCAGCGTGCTCTGCGCCATACGGTTTCGAGCAGTATCACAATATTGCAGGCCACGGCAGGCTGTTAACGTCCATGAATCGAAAATAGAGAGCAAGCGTGTAAGTCTTGGATGCCGTCAAGTATAGCCAGAGGGGCCCAACGATGGTTGATACGTCCGGAGGTCTGGGGCAAGAGGTAGCAGAGAATGGTAGGCGAAAGTATATTCAGTGCTGCTCATCATTGAGTGGCAGTAGAGGTTCTTAAAGGTGAGATCAACACATTGGGAGCGTGGGGAGTAGTAGCGCATGCTAACTTGGCGAGGCTAGGCATGAGGAATGATGATCTAAATTATGAGATGGTCATGATAAATGAAGAGGACAATTAAGCAAGCCAGTGAGGAAGTAATAGAGCACTAGCTAGACTGTGCAATGCAAGCCAAGTCAGGAAAGGAGGCAAGGTACGGCAGATGCTTCATCAAGTATCCACGATACAACGCCGCGCACAATGATGGCGACGATGAAGCAGGCGTGGAGGATGTGGGAATGAACGTGGATTGCAGATGCGAGAGTGCGAACGCAAGAACCACGGGTATTCCGTAATCCTGGATCCCTCGCGACAATACGTTTAGTCATCGATTATGACAAGGGTGTCTCATTAGCCGAGTCGACGATGATGGTGTGAACCACCAAGTGCATTAGTAATGAATCGTAGTCCGTCTCACGCCCGAAAGTGGTCCATCGGCCCGAATCATATTCATGCCGGTGGTGCTTGCTTGATCCAGGCAAATATAGGCAGGTTGCGATAGGAGTTATTAGGTTGTTCGTGCGGGTGAAGCAATTCCGCGTGCATGTACGCCGTTGACGCTGCCGAGGCTCGCAAGGTTGCATTCACTTTGCCCTTGTGCCTCTTTCTCCCTGTCAGATATCTTTGTCATCATGCACCGTCCCCGATCTAGCTCTTGATGACTTTCTGATGCGGTTAGCGCGTCTGTAAGAGAGCTCGCTCCACGTCGCTTTCTCCTTCGACGACGATGAGAAAAGAAATTGCCTTGTTCAGCATTATTTTATACATGCATACCTGACCACGACGCCCCATGCTGCATGCGACCTATCCGCCATCGTCCGCCGATGACTAAGATGCGCATGATGAACCTATTCGACGGGACCACATACCTTCGTCGTGGTCTCGGACTTCCTTCCGCGCGCGCCGCGTGGTCGCCGATGACCACCACCGGTGGGGAACCAACCCATCGCATCGCGTGGCATCATCGATGCTAAACTCTGGATCGAAGAGGTATGGTACATTTGTGCAGAGGCTATGCACAAGACGTGGCAGCAATGGCGAGGCTGTGCGACTTTATATTCAAGAATTGAATCTATGTCCGTTCATGTCCTGGCGTCGATTCTGCAGACATCTCGCATGACATTCAAGAAGGCTGGCAGTGTGCATCTAGGAGCTGGCAAGTCTAACGCACAGAGCAAATGGATTCCTGGACGGCTTACTTGAGGGCGGCTTGTCTACCGGCATTGTCGAGACATGGATGATTTAAATGGCGATGTTCTTAATCGTCAGGCAAGCCCTCCACGATTGGCGTCACAACTGTTCCGCGGCCAGCAGCCGCAAGTTGCCCATGTATTCCAAGGACTGCTGAGCCTGGATGAACACTATCGCCCCCGCTGCAGCTCGTTTCCGCTGTCCTGTAGGTGTATCAAATTCGTAGCGGAGGAGATTAAGTGCTGCCGGTTCCTACATCGATGTGGCTACAGCCAGCTCGCGATTGAAATTCTGACAGTCTTGTGAAGCAGGGCTGTCTTTGCTGTGACCATCTGCAGTTTCAACAACGCTCTATGGATATGTCATGTGGTGAACGGTCGCGTCAGGAGTTGTCTGGATTACCGTACATTCCACACGAGTCAAATGCTGACGTTGTGCTGGGCCCCGATTGTGGAGAAACTGGAGGCGAGTCCAATTTGAAGCTGCACGTGAGACTCAATACCAATCCTGCGAGCCACATTTCCCGGGACCTATTGCCTAATTGCAATTTCATCAGTTAGCAGAGGTGGAGACATTGTCCAGTGACCGACTCGGAAGCGATGACTGAGTCCCTGGTAAAAAACTGTTCGCGATGCGTCGACTCTCCTCATATCTTGATGCTTTCGTCAAAGTGTTTGTCTTCCGGCAGATCCAGACTCCCTCTCTCCGCGAGATCTAGTTTCTCCTGCCTTTTCTGCAAAAGGTAGCAAGCGATTGTGGTTACCAGCAAGAAACAGCCCATAGCGATCATGGCGCAGCTACCTTCGTACCAATTTGGTCCTTGCGTGGCATTGTAGAAGATCAGACTCCAGAACAGATACACTGCGACCGAGAACATGTTCATGCAGGCGATGATGATAGAGCGCTTTGCATCATCGTTGCGTGTCAAATCGTTTGCCCACGCGAAGAAGACAGTCTGTCCGGCGTATTGGCATCCGTTGATGATCAGGGCGGCGAACTTTGCTGCACGGCTTGGTGGCGAAAGCATTAGCCCTCCAGACAGAATGGCTGTGAAGGACAGAAATATGCCGACATGCCAGCGGCGTCGAGTGTTGTAGTCGCTGTACCATCCGAGTAGAAGTGTTGCCACGATACCAAGACCGCTCACGGACGATGGAATGTAGTTGATTTGGGGCGTAGTGTAATCGCCCGCATCTCCAGATTTCAGCCACAATTGCATTATGGCATTGCTGGACCACATCTCGGTGTTGGATCCGGCAATCCAGAGAAGAACAAAGCCCCACCACTGCCACGAGAGCACGACACGTCTGATCAGACTCCAGCCCAGGACACCACGAGATTTGTCGACTTCGGGCAGACGCTCCACAGCTAGTGCCCTCTCCTCGCCATTGAGATACCTGGCGCGGGAACTCGCCGGAGTGTCTGGGAAGAATAGAAATCCATAGAGGGCAATTGGAAGCGTAATCAGAAAATCGATGACGAAAAGCCATCTCCATCCTGCGAGACCTGACACGCCATTGAGATTTGTGTAGATGGCTCCTTGCATGATTCCAGAGAAAAGAGTACCAGCCAGGCCTGAGCTCGTAAAGATGGCGGTCCTTTTGCCAATCTCTTCACGCTTGTACCACGATCCAAGAAGCCATTGAACTCCGACGAAACAGCTCGCCTCGAAGAAGCCTTGGAAGAAGCGAATGACCATGATCTCCCACGGATGATGGACGAAGCCCGTTCCCAGCGTCAGAAGACCCCAGCACAGACATGTCGTGGGCAGCCATTTACTAGGTGCGACTTTCTGTAGGATGAGATTGTTCGGGATTTGGCCAAGCAGATAGCCGCCGTAGAAGATGGTATTGATCTGGTTGAGCTGTGTACCCTTGAACCCCAGATCTTCTCGGGCCCCACTAACATATGCATTGTTCAGATTTGCACGGTCAAGGTAATTGACCTATTGCTCGATCAGTCTGCTTGTGTGCTCAGCTTGTGAGCCATCCTCGGACCTACCCAATACATCAGACAAACATAAGTGAGGAGGAAGAAATCGATCTTGAAAAGCAATCGAGCCTCCTGCTTAGTAGCTGGTGGCTCCCCCCAAATGACCACGCGGAGCTTGTGGAGCAAGCCCATGTTTCCTCGAGGTCCTGCAGTCGTCGCCATCGTTGCAGTTCCGATGGTGTGGATATTCTTTCCTGTGTTCGTGATGTCTTGTATCAATATCATGACACCCGCTGCCAAGGCTGTCTTCGCAGGCCTATCTCTCCAGTATAAGGCCGTGACCGCGTGTACATGCTGGCCGCGGTGGGTGTCACGGACGGCGACTGGATGGAGTGGTTTGTCTTCGAGATAGCCGTATTGGAGCTGATAGCGCTTGCATGATTGCATGATTTGCATCGCGCCTGCCAAGACATCACTGCCGGCTAAACGGCCGACGGCTCACTTTTCCATCCAGACATCTTGCGAGTCAGGAACATGAAAAGAGACTTGAGAGAACGTAAATAACGAGCGCGTCAGGGACATCATTCGATCGTGCTTGGTACACTCCGACTTCAAGTGCGAGCCAGGCCAATAGCGACAGAAGCTGAACGCTCGAACGCTCGAACGCTCGAACATGCATTCGCTAGCACTTCCATCGCCACTCGTTCTCGCTTTGCTCTATGGTCATATGTAAGCATCAGCTTCACTACATGTATGCTTGTACTCAAGACTGCATTGACCCTAGCCTCCGGCACAATCATCCAAAATGCCTCATAGTCGCCTCAGGATCACTATCCGACCCGTCGCAGGAGACTATTCTCGTCTCTGGCTTCGCTCTCAACTCATCGACTTAGGTAGCAACAACCTGTTCAAACATGACTGTTCGCTCCTGGTAACCTTGCATACACCATCCCATGATTACACCACTCCGGATTCGCTGCTTTAACAACGGACGGACGCGCAGCAGACTGTAGTCAATATTCTCCAGATCGAGATCGAAGCATTGATTATCGAATTGCTGCGCAGTCTGGCCGGCCTTGTTCCATTCTTTACTTATTACATCGCGCATGGGAAGTCCGGCGAGGGAGCGACTTGCACATAGAGTGAATGATGCGGTGAGTCGTGTAAGGTTGCACATCTTCGTATTGTTGAGTTTGGGAATGTCGTTCTTGTAAAGGCCTGCAGCGGCGTAAGGATGGATGAAATGTTGGCGATGCGGCAGCCTTTATGGACCTCTCTATTGGAATTCCGTGCTACCAAAGCTCAGGAGGATCTGACAACCGCCCAAGATATCTCGTTGTCGTGTAGCAGAGAATTGTCAGTTGCGTCGAGTCGATATTGAGTCGTAAGCCAAAGCCGGGGACGGGAATCTTCTGGCCTTGGGGGTTCTGGTCCTCAGCGCGTGTCATACTTCAGTATCTGTAACACAAAAGCTCGTTCTCGATATCCATGATATCTCTCACTTTGACATTTGAGGCCAACGTGAGGTAGTGTAAATCATCTTCTAGGCTAGCCATCTGCAGAGAATGACGCTCTTTGTGACCGCTATAGGATGCCAAACCATTGCTGGGCTGTCGCTTTTGCCATAGGTACCAGAGTCTGTCCAATTGTGTGTGATGGAGGAAAAATATCGGATCGTAAGGTGCGGTGAAAGTCTCGAAGTCTCCTGCGATGCCAAAAGGTATCGCGTCATGGACCTTGCTCTCCATTGCCGCGACGAAGTCTTCATAGTTGTCGATACTGAGTACTTGCTCGATAGAAGTAGGACTGATGTCGTGACCATCCATATGCCCAAGAATACCGTCCAGGTCACGAAATCCTCGCGAAAGACAATGCGGCTGATACTTCACGTCATAAAAGCTGATCTGCATGCCAGCAAATGGTCCATCGACAAGGCATCTTCCCGTGCGCCCAACAGTGATACTTCCGTTCACATCGCCGTCACCACCGAAGCCAGTGTCAGGGTCGAATACAGGACTCTTTTCTAGTGCGTTACTATCTAATGTCCAGTCCCAATACACAAGTCCTCCAGCATACGAGCATTTGTCAATTAGCGTTCGATGATAGACGTGTAGGAAGTATCGATGCCAGGGTAAGAACGGTGCGCTGTTGTGAGTTTTGTAGCCAACATGACTATGAATCCAGGGGAAGTCGTCGTATGCAGTGGCCTTCTCGTCCTTCGAAACGCTGGACGGTATGGTTTGGAGGCACTTGACAGCGGAAATGTACGCTTGCTGCTCGTCTCTGGTCAATGTCCTCCATTCCTGGCGTTGAGGGCATCCTGTGATGCTCGCCACCGTGACTCGGCCTGCTGCGACCAAGCCGACTGAACTGACGCTCTGGAGGAGGTACACGGACGCAGATATTGTTAGAGCAGCTAGCAGCAAGACGAAAAGCCCGATGAGATATGGCCGGAGTTCGGTTCTTGTTCGCCTAGGCTCTTTCAATTCGCTGGTCTTCTTCTCCTCCAAGTCCTCGCTCAATTCATCCCGGGCCACGGCCTGGTATTCCTGCTTGGCTCCATGCCACGGCATCGCCATAGCCAGCGCGGAGACACTGTAGAAGTGTAGAAGAAGGAGAGAGTGACATGAAGTTCTTGCCTACCGTTCACAAGGCAGCTCAAAGGCGCTGCCGCCAGCAACGTCTCGAGTGCTCCTAATGCATGCCTCTGTATCTCTGCTACGGATGTGTGCAATGTGGCAGAGTCTGGGCCAGACTGAAATGTCGCCGCTCCTACCAATGGGAGCTTGGGTTTTGGTCACGCACCTCGCTTGATGTGACCTCCCCCTCCACCTCCGCATCTTTGACCCAGCCATCATTAACTCCCACCGACATCTTCTATCACGCGAACCTTCGACTTGGTCTTCCGAGTCTTCCGAATGTTTTGCGAAGGCCATCTTGACGATCCGTAGCATGCGTAAGGAGGCGCTGGTGGACGGGGCAGAGCTATGGTCGAAGCAATGGACTTGCAAGTAAGAGAGGTGTTGCGACATGACGAGACGAGACGAGTGGTAGTCGTCCTTGACTCCTCAATAGAGCCAGTGCAGAGTAGTGACGACGATGGTATCCATCCAGTCGATGATCAGATGGTGATAAAGGAGAGGGAGAAGTGAGAGGGCTCGGAAAGCACATATGCACGGCAATACAAGCTTCGCCAGTCCTGCAGGCGTGCAGGTATAGCATGAGACATGTGTTTGGACGAGATCGTAGTGAGCAAGATGAAATTGGCGATAAGCACGAGCGCGACCGCAAAAGAGCTGTGTGGTCTTGTCCACCTCGCTGTTTCCTCAAGGGACATCACATTCCTTCGGTCATGACCCATCCCTTCCGATGGACAATCTGATATGACTGATTTCCCACTCTGATGACAACAGTGCCTCCAGATTGTCCTGCCCTCGTCAGCAACCACCTCCCCCAACAACCAATTCCCCCATCAGCGAAGCATTGCAACACCTCCACTCATTCGCGATCATCCCCGCCCAACATGGTCATGCTCGTGCTCATGGTAGCGACTATGACACTCTCGCTGACAGCGGCGGTCATCAACACCAATCGAATCACCTGTGACGAGCCTTGCATCCTCCTGGAATCCGCATTCAATGACTATATCCCGGTGCCCTGGAACATTCCACTCAACGGGGTTCCTCAACCTTTTGATGTCGGCAACTCGACGGACGTCAGCAAGATCATTGTCGATTCAGCCCAAGGTGCCTCTACTCGGAAGGTTGTCTGCATTGGCACGTGGTCCACCATTGGTGGAGGCATGAGCAATGTAGCATTCGATGTCAGGGATCCTGGAGTCCCTCCGTCTGATGGCATCTCTCTCACCACTGTCGAGTGCGGTATATCATTCAACAAGCGAGCTCTGCAGACCCATGCTATAGCCAATTTTCGGGTATACATAAACGACGAAGAAGAGTTGCCAATCATACTCAACGTCACTACCGATGGTTCAGCCCACGTTTTCGCAGAACGCCCATCCAACGTCAAGACGATCCACCTTGAAGAGGTATTCGACGCATCTGCTCTCGACGTCCTGTGTCATTCTAGATGGTCGATTGGACATGGGGGAGAAAGCATTGTGCCGTTGACCATCATGTACGTTGGGATTTCACCCGAGGCCGATGCCACACTCGTCGACATCCGATGCAGCACCACAGCGACACCAAGGTACCGCGACGGGATGAATGATGCGACACAACTACTCGTGCCAGGTCACACAGATCCTAAGGGAGAAATGTTGCCTTGATCAAGTGAGTACTACTGGTAATCTCCGCCCTCACGAAGTTCTCCGCGAAAATAGACTGACATACATACAAGGAGAGACGATGTCACGAGACTCGGTGCCTGTTACGACGGGACTTGAGGTTTGAGACCAGCGGCATTGGAAATATTGAAGACGAATGGTTCCAAGGAGACGAGGCTGGAGTGTAATTGTATAAGGCAGTGATTGCCCCTCGATCTTCAGAGCCCGGAAACACTCTCACAGGCGTTGGCGGCCCTGCTCATTGCACTTTACATCTCCGTCTCGATCTACTCACCAATGACAGCCCGTGTCCGCAGCCCATTCTTGTTGACTAGCGCAAAGCTCTTGGCTTCCTCCCACATCCGAATTACAGGTTGGATGCAAATGCTCAGCATGGTGTCTCTTCAAGACTCTGCGAAGTGGCACCACGAATCGTTTTGAGAAATCAGTCTTGTAAGTTTACGTTGTCGCAACCTCGTCATGAGAGCTGCTAAATACTTGTGAAGGGCATGTCAGATTCAAATTTTCGGGCGTTGGAGAGATTAATTGCGCAGACTTCGAGCATTCTTGCAGATCTCCGTAGACCGACCCGAACATGACCATTATGTGTCTGTAGTGGGAACAGCCATGATCTCTATGCCGTTTCGTGCGCTAGGACAGGCTGATTCGATTGGGAGAGTACAGAACGGATTTAGAGCAGGCCGACACTCGAGAGCAACGGCGATCAGTGTGGTCCATGGTTCTTGACGAACACATCGACGAACACGGTCGTCTTCATATCTCAGCAGCGGTGCCATATTGCGAGGATTCTCGGCGATGAAAGTGGGGTGCCGACGGCAGGGAAGTCGAGAAAAGCATCACGAGGTCGGCAGGCAGGCATGTGTCAAGGCTTCAATGCAGAGTTCTACGGACCGGAACCGTTCTGACTTCTGACACCCTCGACAATGGCCTGCCCATCAGACAGCTTCGCTCGTCACCGTTGCATTCCATGCTGCTGCGTCTCAGAGGCGCATGCTGTGTTTGATGCTGATCGGCCACGCCAGCTTCTGTACCACTTCAGTCTAGCGACAGAGATCAATCCAACTCGGCGTCCCTTGACCACGGCCAATCTTGTTTGCCGTCATCGTGTTGTATCTTTGGCGCTGCGCTAAACACCGACAGCAACGCCAGATGTCGACGTGATCGGAGATGGGAGACAAGTGCCAGCATTTGCCAAAGCACAAGAGAGGACAACGACAAACTCGAGCTAGGCACATCTTTTCCGAACCCTCACACGAGTCATGCTTAAGAAAACCGACAAGGGTATTGTCTTCGTCATCTCGATCATACTAGAAAACTGCGTCTTGAAACCCTTGGACGAAAATCCTAGACCTAAGTGATATTCTCTTGCGTGTGATCAAATCGTTGATGTGGCGATCCGCTGCGCAGCTTCTGATGATGTGTTGTCCGCAAGATCGTAGCTCTCCATGAGCATGGATGTCCCTGCACTCTGTCAAGCTTCTTTCTTGACCGTACTCTTTAGCTTGAGGCGCAGACTACGTGGAAGCTTGGGCTTTGTACGCGTATACCTGCATTGACGTGCCGCTTCTTATGCACGAGAGCCAACTGTGTCTGTCCTGAGAACTCATTCACCTCGAGAGAAGCGACAAGAGCCTCCACAAAGAAGCGCGGATTGATCGTCTTGCGTCTGCTCAAAAGTGGCACAGCCGGCCAAGTGAGCCAAAGGCTGGACAGAGCATCGATGAGGCAACGCTTGGGCACGACGCTACTCGACACTGATCGAGAAGTCTGTCTTGGTGATCTATGCTCCAATTGTATGGTATGGGAACAAAGCAGTGCGCGCGTGGCTCTAAAGCCAAGATCAGTACACGACGCCTGAAACACCAGCGATACTTGGCCCATCATCACTTGAGCTGCGAGATTCACCAGCGTACCATGGCCTCGATATGGAGAAACTGGGGGACAAGGTATAGGATATGCTGGCGAATGTTGGTCTTGGCGAGCTTTCGAAAAAATGGCGAAGCAGGTTTACACCAGCATGCAGAAGTGTGCTGCTGACATTGACGAAGTGTATAAGTAAGACAAACCGACTCATCAAGCAGCCGTCACCATCATCAGTTGCATACCCTTCGCAATCTTCTACCTTACATTCTCATCTCGCAACGGTCGCTACCATGCACAATAAAAAGCTCATCTTCACTTGTCTGACCGCAGCTATCATTGCTGTTCGTGGGCAGGACATCGACGACAACGACATTCCTCCTGAGTGTCGTTCGATTTGCTCTCCAGTGGTTCAGCTCTCTCAACAGTGCGACCAGCAATTCGACCAGAATGACGGGAATGATAACAATGTAAGTTACGACGAAAGGGCATCAAAATCGAGGGCACATTTTGACCTGGGACTGGTGCAGAACAACCAAGACTTCCGCAATTGCATGTGCAATGGACAAAATGCCAGTGTGGACATACCCACTTGTGATGCATGCGTTGCCCAGTACCCCAACTATTTCGTGGAAAACGACGACAATGATGATGACCAGGATGACAACGGTGCGTTTTCTTTGTGCCCATCGGTGCACACATATTGATTGTTCTCCAGAAGTGAATCAGTGGCTTCTGAACTGCAACTTCCCCAGCACGACCCTTACGAGTGCCCTGGCAAGTTCGACGACTTCTTTCTATAGCTCTCAGACGTCGTGCAGTACGGTCACCTACACTTCTGTGTACAGCGATGTAAGCACAATTCTCCTGCCTACGTACATGAGTCGTACTCACCATTTCCAAGGGCGACAACGATGCTGATGACAACGACAACGACTTGGCGACCACGACTTCAACCTCTGTATTCTGCGGTGGCCTGGCCACGCCAACCTCATGGAGCTCTACGACCTTCACGACCACATCTACCGATGGCAATGTAAGTGATGCTGGGAACGACCTCCCAGGTCTACAGACTGACAAATCTGCTCCAGGGGAACCAGCAAACCATCACCTCGACGGCGCTCGTCGGCACAGGACCGACGGGTGTGCAGACCACACCAACTGATGCGACCAGCTTCACAACTGCCACTTCGTACACAGGTGGTGTCGGGCCGATCGCGAGTGCTCTTCCATTCGCTGGAGCGGGCGCCGGGTTCTTCATACTTGCGTTCGCCATTTAGTAGCTACATATTGGCTGAGATTGTCTCTGCGACTGTTTAATGGCTGTGGGGAGATCGCGAAAAGCTATGGCTGCGTTGATGATTGCCAGAGAGTGGATGTAAAGTCGGGGTTAATATTGGGGCTTTTCGTATCCTCAGTCATGTTCCGGCATTCCTTCTCTTGAGAAATTCTAATAGCAGACACGAATGATGTACCGACTGACACCATGTGTCCTTCTTAGTACATCTCATGTCGTCATGTAGAGGCCGTCAAGCAACGGCTGAGGAAGGTAAGATCTCGCGAGTAAGCCTTCTGGCAAGAATGGCCGTGATAGGAAGGCGTGCGTTACCATGTCGTCGTGGACTCCATCTATATACAATGAAGGTTATTGGCAAGATGGGGGAGAATTGAAGCTATCGTAACACGATAAAACATTCCTCGCGCACGGCGTCTTGAGAATTGGACAGAGATGTCTGTCTTTTGTGCCTCAGGCAGCACTCCAGGATATAGGGTCTCCGGCTACTGTCTCCGACTATACCCGAGCAGCGACGTGCTGATCTGCTAGCGCTTATGTCAGACACAGGTCTCGTGACTCGGAAGGACTCGGCTTCTGAAGTTTGGGGGCCTCAAAGTTGGAATGCGAGGCATTTGCGAGGTCAGTTAACCATGACATTTCACACAACCAATCGCGACGTGTCATCCTGTCTCCAGTTCTTATTTGCACAGTAGTAGGGCAGCTCCGCTGCAATAGATAGCTCATTCAAGGAGACCTCATGTCACTCGGTCGCTATGGGCGTCTCGATTGAGATAGGCCGATTCCACCCCTCCACCTTGCTCGGCCCCCGCGCACCATTTGTACAGCTGCGGGCGTCATAGGCGAGGACGGCGTGGTGTCATGGTCAATACTACTTATGCTCTAGGTTTATTTCCTCCATGATATTCGGATCTATTCTCATTTCTGCTGCGTAGCCAAGATCTACACTACATCATCTCTTCTAGCTCTCTTGTCAATATGGGCTCCACTCAGGCATCGTGGCAAGATATTTCGGCCAAAGCGAAACAAAAAGTGATTGACAGTCTTCCTCCAGAATGGACGATCTCAAAGGATAAACTTCCGGGCGACGATGTCCTCGATGTTACAGGTTTTCCCGCCAAGTCTGGCATTTTGTCCGAGCAGGACTTAGAAATCACGGAGTCCTATGCCACAGAGATTGTGGCGAGAATAGCGGAGGGCAAATGGAAGGCAGAGGATGTTGCAAGGGCTTTCTGCAAACGAGCAGCTATTGCTCACCAGCTGGTATAGTCTTACTTCAATGGAAAAGATGTGAGCTGCAGCCTGACCATAATCACAGACGAATTGTTTGACCGTAACCATGTTCGACGACGCGATCAAGAGAGCCAAAGAATTGGACACTGCGTTCGAAAAGTCTAGAAAAGTCAGTGGGCCACTTCATGGCCTCCCAATTTCTCTGAAAGACAACTTCAATGTTCCTGGCTACCCAAGCTCCGTCGGATTCTGTAGCTGGGCTCTTGAACCGATGCAAGAAGAAAGCACAATCGTGGGAATTCTCAAGGAGCTCGGAGCCGTAGTCTACGTGAAGACAAATGTACCGACAGCCATGATGATAGCGGAAAGCGTCAATAATTGCTATGGTCGAACGACGAACCCACTCAATCGAGCCACGACCTCTGGCGGTTCCTCTGGTGGCGAGTCTGCTCTTATTGCCCTTCGTGGTAGCCCGCTTGGCATTGGTACAGATATTGGGGGCTCTTTGCGTATTCCCGCAGCCTGCACTGGCATCTTTACTATTCGCCCATCCTACTCTCGCTATCCGAATTTCGACGCTCGCTCCGGTCTCGCTGGCCAAGAAGCAGTCGGCAGTGTCCATGGACCTATGGGTCGCAGTATCGCCGACATCCGGCTTTATACTGAGAACGTGTCGAACTATGGTCCCTATCTCAGAGATCCTAAATGTATCGAGATGCCATGGAGAAATGTGCAATTGCCCTCCAAGCCCAAGATTGCAGTACTGTGGGACGACGGCATGATCACACCCACTCCTCCCGTGACCAGGGCCTTGAAAGTGACAGTCGAGCAGTTGAGGTCCAAAGGCTACGAAATTGTGGACTGGCCCAGTACAGACCATGCCGAAGCTCTGGATCTCCTTGCTAAATTTTTCGTTGCTGATGGCGGGAAATCCTTGTCGAAAATTCTTGAGCCGGTTGGAGAGCCCTTCAGACCAGAAATGAAAGCTTACGAAACAGCGAAAGAGATTGGTGTCTACGAGCTTTGGCAGCTACAATCACAACGCACAGCGCTCTGCAAACGCTATCTTGATCGATGGGCAGAAGCCAGCATCGATGCGATACTCGGTCCGTCCACGCCTTATGCTTCACCTAAGAATGGAGAGTTCAGACACGTTGGATACACCGGGGTGTTCAATATCGTCGACTACAGCTCTGTCTCCTTCCCAAGTGGCGTAAACGTCGACAAGGAGAAGGACATCGTATCGACCGATTTCAAGCCGCACAACGATCTGGACAAACAGACAGCCGAAGAATACGATCCAGTCCTGAGCCACGGTCTACCAGTCAGCTTGCAGTTGACGGGCAAGAGACTACAAGAAGAGCGTATCATGGCATTGACCGAGAAGATAATCGAAGATCTGAAAACATGATGGTTTTCAAAACACGACGGTTCTCAGCATTTCCAGCCCATGCCCACATAGACGCAATCATAATCTCGCACTTTTCCTTCGGAATTTGCAAGTTTCCCCCACTCTTCCCTGAATATCAATCTCGCCTCATCTCTCTTTTCTGCCCTTCCAATCGATTCAGGCCCTCGTCCATCAACGAGTCTTTCGAAAATGGCATCACTGTCGTCGATGCTGTATTGCACTTCGCTCCTTGGAGCGTCAAACGGGGTAACGTAATCCTCTAGCTTGTCCGTGCCTTCGATGGTCAACTGGGACATGGCCTTGAGTTCGACATCTCTCAGCCCGGCCGTCTCCAGAACGTTCTTCAGGTCGTCTGGCTTCGAGAACCTCAGCCGATAATGCGGCACCGGAACGTCCATTCTTTCCCCAACTCTTTCAAACACAATCCCTGCAACTTGGTTCTGAATATGTGTGACGTCCACAATCATTCTTCCATTCGGCTTCAACCATTTCACCCAAGCCCTGACTGCAGCGGCCGGATCGGGAAACAAGACCAAGGCAGAAGCAACAGTGATCAGATCAAAACTTGCTTCTCGGCCTTTCAAGACCTGCAGAGAATCCAGGTCCGTGATCGAGTGCCGATGCAGCTCGACAACAGGCGCCGTAAGCTGCGATACTTTTCTTCGTGCTTCTGAGAGCATTCCATTGCTGATGTCAATTCCCACGATGAAGCCGGAGGGACCTACAGCTTCAGCTGCTGGTATCGTGACCAGGCCAGTGCCACATGCCAAGTCTAGGACATGGTCTCCTGGTTGGGGCTTAGCGAGCTCGACGATGTGGCGTGCAAAGCGAGGGTGCCAGCTGTCATCGTACGTGGAGCTTCGAGAGTCGTAGAGGTATTGAGCATCGGAAGCCTGAGAACGAGACATGATGTCGGGTGTTGATGGACAAGCTTTGTGTGTATGGACTCATCCTTTTTATATTGTACTCGCTCCTTGATGAGCCGCATATACAAGCGAGGCATTTCATGGCTGTTTCTCTGATGTCATGCGCACGCCGTGAGTCACCTCCCTCCAGACACGAAATAAAGCTCCAAGATCCTCGAGAGAGCAATAAGTCCGAAGAACAGTAGGTAGTTATTGTACCATAATTTCTGCTTAAGGTGATTTTTTCATTAAGATCTCAATGCTTCAGATACCATTACAATGTTTACTGGAACACTTCGGGCTAATTATCGTTCATCTGATTGATTTTATGCTGTTTTGACATACCATTATTTCTCAACGAGAGCGGCCTCACTTAGCAGAAAATCTGCTCCTCGACCTCAACTTCGCGCCGTAGAAGTACAAAGCAAAGACACCAGCAATACACCCAGCCGTCAGTCCACCGAGCAGACTTGTCCCACGTCCAATGCCTAGATTGATATACATCGGTCTCGAGAACAGAACGGCAGCGAAAGCCAGAGTCGAACGCGCAAAATCATTACCGGCGAAGAGGGAAGCGGCGTATTGAGGATAGACACTGCGTTCCCATATTAGCTTGATTCATGACATAGCGACCGATGTGGGAAGGACCCACAGAGGCAGATATACGAAGATACACTGCATGATCACGAAGATACCCATCGTGAAAATCACAATTCCAATGACGGAAACGATCCAGTGGATGCTCGGATCACTCGTCCAGCCAAATATGAATAGCCCAATTGGACATAGGAACGATGCGAAGATGGCAGGGACGAGCCGCTCCTCGGGTGGTCCTAAGCCAAACTTGATGATCTTGGGTTCCAGGTACCAGTAAAGATATGACCAGAAACCGATGACAGCGATGGTGACGCCGATGGTGATGGAGAGAAAGGTAAGGCCGAGTTCGCCGAGGTTGAAACCGTACATCTGAATGTAAACTAGTGGGAATGCCTCAAAAAAGGAGTAATAGATACCGTAACAGAGTGCCACGTATATAGCCGTAAAGCCAATGGCAGGATCCATGAACATGAGCTGCATGGGGCGAATGAGGGCTTCGAAAGCGACGTCTTGGGGCTTCATGTTCGCCTGATCGATTTCTGATTGGGCCTTCAGGTGGGTATTGCCAGTCAGCTTCCTCAAACGTCGCGCGCGTTGAAGAAGTATGTTCGCGGTCGAAGTCTCGGGCAGGAACAACATCATCGCGATGAAGACAGGGCCCGAAAGCCATAGCATCTCCCATAAACTCCAGTGCCAGTCTTCTGCTGCGACCGAAAACCCTGAGATAAGAGGTCCAAGAGCTGGTCCACAAGTTGCAGCGAAGGCCCAAATGCAAAGGACGTAAGGAAGCTTGATCAGGCTGTACATGTCTTGCAGTGAAGCACCACCTGTTGCGAGACACGGCGAGCCAAAGAAACCCTGCAGGAATCGCAAGACCAAAAGCCCAGCGAAGTTATCGACAAGGGCAGCTGGGACACACAAAACGACGAAGATGGCCATCGTGACCATATACGGCGGATTTCTCCCGATCGATGGAATTTCACTTAGTGGTGAGAACAGCAGTGGTCCAATGCCGTAAGCGAGCGTATACAAAGCCAAAGTCAGACTGGCTGCCGTGGCTCCAACATGGAACTCTCGCATAAAGCCCTCGGTCGAGCTGGTGATGATGGATGATCCCATATAGACAGCCAACGTGTAGAGATAGGTCATTGAGCTCGCGAGCAGCTTCTTGCCGAAACTCCAGTTTTGCGGATTATCCTGATCATCTTCAGTATACCAGTCGACCAGAATGTCGCCCTCGCTTGTTCGCTGAGGAATTATGGGACGAGTCGACTCCTTTTGGATCGTTGCGGCAGTGAAAGCTGCTTCTAGTTCCGCACGAGTTCTGGTCTGCTGCAGTGTCGCCCTCGTCCCTACTCGTTCCAGATGACTTCTTGTCGTCGAGAGCCTCTCCAGCTCTTCGTGCGTGAACGCTCGCTCGATGTCCGATTTCACTGTTGGGGTCCGTTGCAGACCGGAGCCAAGAGCATGAGGCCTCTCAGCCCCAACATCATCTTTAGCTGCTTCTTGCTGAATTTTCTCAGGATCTTCATCCCCGCCAAGGAGCGATGCTCTCGTCGTGTTACATGAGGTAAGGTCGGAACTCTGTCGTACTGTCGATTTTTCCGGTCCTGTGTAGCATGATGGACATTGGAATCCAGGCCTTTCTTCGGGATACAGCAGGACTTTGTTCCTTGTGACCCATCTTATCAACTGCCCAACAGGTGCGTCTCGAATGAGGTCCATCATTGTGTGGAGCAGGCGCGCGATCAGCTTGTAGTTGTGCTGTGTGCTGAGGATGAGTAACAAACAGTATCAACTGACATGTACAATGTTAGCTGTGGTACACGATTGACAAGTCCTGTAGCACTCCTCGCAAGCTATATAGAAGCTGCGGTCCACATGTCAAACACACTTAAGACTCATGCTTACGGAACCCACGAGGGTTAGTGACTGCAATTTGACCAAGATTACATACCAAGTATCCTCGGTCGACATTGCCAAGAACGGGAGAATGGTCAAACCGGTCTTTGCAAGGCTGGGCCAATGGAAGGAATAGCGTCGAAGATTCTTCTAGGGGTGATTATCTCGAAAGTGAGTGGTGTGGCGTGTTGCGAGCTGTGCGTGTACTAGGAAGCAAGCTATTGGTGATCACTAATCTGCATTGTTTGGTAAAGGTCGAAACAAAAGTGCTCCGGCTCTTCAGCCATATGCCCTGCTTCGAAATCAGCGCTTGTCAGCGCCTCACTCATCATGATATTCCATTCAAGTCAGTACATGTCCCTCTTACCATCACTATACATTTTCAACAAACTCGATATGGCGTCAGTTTTCGGCTTGGCTCGCGAGAATGAAGCTGCATAGCCGTCACGTTGCAGTGTGTAATCAATCTGTCAGCTTGCAAGCGGAGTGCCGCATTCGCATTTCGAGGCAAGTATCCTAATCGAGCTGCTGGTGTGCCTCGTATGTCCTCAAATGACTAGCTTGCTGTTTTGTCTCTGAATTCATTAATCCTCAATCGTCGTAGTGCGCCATACCCGGCGCTCGGACTTTCTTAGCCGCCTTCTTGTTGGCCTTGTTATGCTTTTTCGAATTCAGCCTGACTTCCGCAGGATCAAGTCCTTTCTCTAATGCAGTCATTGCCTTAAGCTTCCGACCTGTCAACTCTTTGCCCTGTTCGCTGTACTTGTAGTGGAACGGCTGTGCCAGATTCCCATTTCCGCCAGCTGGTCCGAAGAAAGCCTTGTCGAGACTTTGACCTTTCCGACCCTGAGTTTGTGGGAGAGCTACAATATCCGACTCGGCATCCATCAACGATGCTTCCTCGGTGCCGGCTAACGAGGTGATGTCCGATGCTGCGAGATGTGCTCTACGCTTCTCCGGCAGGTGGGCTAGGTCGTACAGCTCTCTATTGAAGTGCTTTGCATCGGTTGGTGGTGATGTTGGCGGCGGGTGACAGAACAGAAGCTTGCCTTTGACGTAGTCCTTGAGAATGTGACGCACGGCACGGCTCTCGTCAGGTTGCCCAAGACCTGTAGTGTAGAAACCTCTTGCTCTGGCATGAGCCCGAAGAACCTCCTCACCAGTTGGAACACCGGTGCCTCCCTCCTCGATTGGTCTCGTGATAATGCGCATACCATATAGAGCCTCCAAGAAATGCTTCGGAATCCTTTGCGCAACCAGACCCGCAGGCCCAGTATATTCCCGTAGCTGGTCGATGGGTAGCACACCTGCGCAGACAAGCTCGGCCTTTGTAGTTGCAAAGTTTGGAAAGACTAGACCAGGACAATCGCAGAGTACGACTCGTGGGGATAAGTGAATCGTTTGGAAATGCTTCGTCTTTCCTGGCGTAGCAGAAACCGACACCTTCTTAGCACCAAGTAGGGCGTTGATCGTCGACGACTTTCCCACATTAGGATAACCGACCAGACCAATCTGTGTCTTGCGTTGCGGAGATGTCGAGTCTGATGATTGAGGTGCTGCCGGGGAATGCTCCAGAAAGAGCGCCTCGAGATCATCAGTTGTAAGAATGCGCGTCTGCTCCTCGATGGACAGTCTGTTCGGATTCGAGTCTGGGACGGCATTTGGTTGAACATCCACGCTCTCTTCGTCAGACCACTCTTCGTCGTCGTCGTCGTCCTCCTCATCCTGTAATTGTATCTTCTTGGCCTCTTTTGCGATAACGTCTCCGTCTGCAGGGTCGATTTCCTCCTCGACGTCGCTATCACGAATTGTCTCACTATCCTCGTCATCATCTCCGCTATCGTCATCGCCATCGTCATCGTCATCATCTTCATCTTCTTCCTCGTCCTCTTCTTGCAATTGACCGAAAGCATTCTTGCTTGCTCCTTCCATCTCCTGCCTTGCTTCGTTCATCTCTTTCGCGAGCTCAGCTGAGAAGAATCTGAAAGCAATGCCGCGCTCAGTGAACCACTCAGCCCACATTCGTCTCTGCTCGGGCGTCATCATATCTGCCTTGTTGACCAGCAACAGATTGCGCTTCTTCCCGCCGTCTAACTCCTTGACGTAGTGTTCGAGATCCTCGCAACGATATAACAGCGGATTCCGAGCATCCACAATCTGCACGACCAGATCTGACCGCTCAATCACGCGCCACAACTGTCTCCAGACCTCCAGGTTTCGCTCGAAGGGCGTCATGAGGAGATCATCGACCTCTTGCAATTCTGCGAGCCCTCTTCGCCATTGCAGCAAGCTCGCTCTCTCCTTCTCGTCTAACTCTTGTGGCGATGTGTGTTCGTCCCACTTGGGTCGTCTGGGGACTGTCAACCGCGCCCTCTTTGCATTTTGCTTGCGCATAACCTTTCCCTCCTCTTCTCTGCTAAGCAGATATGGGTTCTTCTGGTCGGTGTGTATGATCTTCACGTTGTTCATCTTCTCGGCCGTGAAATCTGTGCCGGCCAATTCGGCTGTGCTCAGAAATTCGTCCAAGGCGCCTTGTTCGGTAACACTGCGCATCTTGACCCAATCGGCTTCCTTCTTCTCGTTGGTGATGTACTCGTTTCCGAATTGATCCGTACGTGTAATTGCGCCCTGACGAGCGCTTCCACGGTGCATATTGGAGTTTTTGCCCTTGCCGAAGCGGTCGTTCATCAGGCTGTTGCCCAGCCCGACGGCATTCTTGCTCTTCGCGAGAACCATGTCGGCGATGATGAGGCGCGATTTTGTGTAGGTGTAGTGGTTGTAGGGTGGAGAGAATGTCTTCACAGAAAGTGTTTCGCTTGATAATGCGGGCTAATCGGTGACGCACAGTGGGGGCGATGAATTCTGAGGGAAGACCCTGCGCATCACTCCTACATTACTACACTTTTTGGACACCTGAGCTTTCCTTTTCCACACATACTACCAAAATGCCTCGCAGAAGGTTCATCGACAAGAAGAATGCGACGACGTTCGCACTCGTCCACCGCGCCCAGAATGACCCGCTCATCGACGACGAATCTGCACCTTCTATGGTCTTCGCAGAAGTCGAGAAGCAACAACCTCGACGGCCTCGTGACGACGATTACGCTTACTCTTCAGCCGGATCGGTCTACTCTGGTGCCTCATACAGGTCCAAGAAGGTCAAGCAACGGGGAGACCTCGAAGAAGAATTCGGACTAGCAGTCAGGAAGAACGAGGGAGAGGCAGCGCAGCATGGCGTCTTCTTCGACGACACGCGGTACGATTACATGCAGCATATGAAGGACTTGGGATCGGGCGATGGTGCGGTTACATGGGTCGATGCGAAGCAACCTGAGAAGAAGGGAAAGGGGAAGCAGAGGCTGGAGGATGCCTTGAGGGGAATGGATCTGGAGGAGACGAGGAGCGTGGGGCAGAGTTCGATGACAAGCAGTGTGGCGAGGAGTCTGCTCCCTGAAGAAGTACTGCCGAGTGAGTTCGTGCGCAAGCGGACGTATCAGGATCAGCAGGATGTTCCGGACGAGATCGCAGGCTTCCAGCCGGATATGGACCCCAGGTTACGAGAAGTACTTGAGGCTTTAGACGATGAGGAGTATGTTGATGACGACGAGGACATCTTCGGCGAACTGACAGGAGAAGGATATGAGGTGGACAGAGACGAGTGGGAGCGACTAGGAGAGCAACAAATATTTGACGAGGACGATGCTGGCTGGGAGAGCGATGATACGATCAAAGCACCTGCCTCGCCGCGAGAGCCGATACAGCTCAACCTAGCCGATGGCGACGACGCAAAGCCTCCAGAAGACCCCCAAGCCGTTCCCAGCGCCGATCCGACAGAAGGTGCCTGGTTAGACGAGTTCAAGAAGTTCAAGTCCGCGGCCAAAGCAGATCCGGCCGAGCGACCCCATGTGAGGGCCGCACCCTCTACCCTTCAATCTTCCGCTTTGTCATCTCTCGCCAGCGGTCGACGGAAGAAGCGCAAAGGAGCGAAGACTTCTACCTCTAACTACTCCATGACATCCTCGTCGCTCGCCCGAACAGATCCTCTCACGACCCTCGATGAACGCTTCGACAAGATGGAAGCCGCCTACAGTCTCGATGAATTCCCCGAAGAGGAAGAAGACGAGTACTTGGCCGAAAATGCTTCCATGGCCTCCGGATTGACCGGCATGTCCAAGGCCTCACGAATGAGCAAGTACTCCAACGCTAGTGGCCTATCAGGAATGAGTGGCGTCTCCAGCTACTCCAGAGCCACAGACTCAGAAGCACCAAAACTAGTGCGCAGTGATCTCGATGGCATCATGGACGACTTCCTATCGTCCCACAGCAAATTTGGTAAGAAGGGCAAGATGAAGCGTTTCGGCCCTCAAACCGGCCTTGAGCAGCTCGACGAGATCCGGCAAGGGTCCGGTGGCAGAGCGATGGTTCCAGAGAAGTACCTTCGCAAAAGCACCACAAAGGCGACTTAACGTGTCACCTCTTCCTCCAATCTTATTTGCATTGCAGCGTTAGATACCCTAATCACGAATTGAAGATCCTGGAATAAAGCAGTTCATGCCTCCCCATCCACAAATCCATCATTGGCACCGAGACCGCAGCTTCCTCCACTTTTCTTCCAGACTCTGCATCAATACATTGTTTGATACAGTCCTGCAATTTCGCACTCGCGAGCACTGCCTGACTCTGATAAGGGCCCATGACGCTTGCCCTCACGGCAGCAGAAAGCACAGCTTTCGCGTGATTGAGTAAGAAGAGATAAGTCGCCTCGTGTTCAGAGAGCTGGAGAGCCTGGGACACAGCGCCGAAGAGAGGAGCGAAATGCGCTTGCAGTTGCATCCCAAAAACGTCAGTCTCGTTCTTCTTCAACTTGGAAGCGAATGAAGACACAGCCTCTCCACTTTTCCCCGTACAGGTAGTCGCCAGTGCTCGCTCCCAAACTTGGATCAAGGCCTTTCCTTGCGCAATGCTGGCGCGTCGAGCTACTGTGCAGGGGGTGCTTGCGTCAAAGTCGTTGTCCAGATCCAGTAATTTCTCCAGAGTATTGGAGTGGAAAGCAGCCAACACGTAGGGAAGATTAGTGGACGCTATATTCTCGATCGATTGGGAGAGGAACTTCTCGAAGGCTTGGAGTTTGGCAGAGGCGGACGAGGAGAGATGAGTGGAGGCTAGTTTCTTGTGGGCGAGGAAAGACTCCAAGCCAGAGGAGAAGGCAAATGAGCCAAGGGGCAGGGCGGAGTCCGAGAGCAGAAGGAGGGTATGGAGGTTTGGATTCGACATTTTGAGATTATCTGTCTGAGATTGAAGATGGGGAGTGGTGAAGGAGATGAGAGTCTGGGAGATGAGGTCTGTGTAAAAGACGATAAGCTGAGATATGGTTGGTTACTCAAGCATTATTTCACATGCTATCTGGTACGGTTTCCATCAACTCTCTAGATATGCCATCTGACGCTGAGATAGCAGCAGTTACCCAGCAACACAGCCGATATTGCGAACGGCAGGGTTTTCGGCGTCGTTCCTGAGTCGAGCTGATCGAGACCATGTATCGAGACGGAATTACTTATTGGAGTGGCATCAAATATAGTATCCGCGGCCACGATGAAGCATGTATACGAACGACCAAGTGCTTGCTAGAGTACATGTACGACCCTACTAAACCCATGCTTGACGACAGGAATAGATATTCTAGCTGCATTCCATGCGTATTCTTTCATGGCAGCCACGAGGTTAGGTGTTTGGTACGCACGGTACGTACTGCAGTGGCGTCAGCGGCTGTGAAAGTCAATGCTTTCGTCTCTCTTCCTTTCCCCTCACGACCTTCGTCCTTTGTGCAGCTCTATCATTATGTTACATCTTCTTGCGAATGACGCCCTCGAGAGAAGATGGGGCAAACAGACATGAAGAAAGTGATTGACACAGAAATGGACGATGAAGCAATTGACAGAATTCAGGCTGAAAAGCATTCCTTACCGACAAGCATTCCGGGGCTGCCCGTGCGGCAACCCACGGTGCGGCGGCATACCCACTCCTCGTCATTCCTCCGGGCAAAGCGCTGAACGCGACTATTATCAAATGTACCATTAGCCCAACCAGCACGCGCCAGACCGAGCAAGCCTCCATACAATGTCTGGCGACCTCCAAACTCTCTGGGCGAATCTGGGTGTACCATCAACCTTCACAACGCACCATCCACACAGCAGAATTCACTCGATTCCTCCTTGCCGTCTTTCCGGCTCGAATCTCGTATTCTCCTGATATCACTTATCAGCCGCAGAGGCTCCCACCGTCCCTACCACCACATTACGGGAAGAGAAGCATAGCTTGCTAGCAGGTACAGCACGAATTCACCATGGGCGATATTGGTGTCAGCAATGTGGTGGCTCCCATTCTTCCACCAGCACAAGTACCCTTGCACCGCTCAAAATCCACAGCTCTCCACATTGAGGATACAACCTCGCTGATGCAAGAGGTGGGCGATCGGCTCAGAAAATCACAAGACATTCTACAAAGCGTCGCAGAGGTCAACCCAACACCAACAGACACGCCCATGGACAAGTCGAGCTCCATGGCCACCTCCAATGCACCCTACGAATTCGCGTCCACACCCGACACTGACGACTCGGATGACTTCGACCTCGTGCGCGATCGTGAGCCACTCACCCAAGTCAACACCCGAGAGTCCAATCGACCGTCACGCGCACCTTCACCTATCCGTGCCTTCGAAGACCTCGACCAGCCCAGGCTCTGGAAGGATGATGGTCCTGGCTTAGGCAAAGCAAAAGCTGAATGGAAAGAGAAATTCGTCCCGGTCTTCTACAATCACACTGCCGATATGACCATAAACGAACGCCGCGACTTCTTCGACGAGCTGATCGAGGACGACAAAGACCACTACACCGAACCTATCGCAGCCTACTACTACGAGCACCCCGAGCACATCCCAGATGAGAGACGGTCGCAGAGCGCGCTGGAGAAGATCGAAAAGAGCCAAAGACCTGCTGATCCCAAGACGAGATTCGGAGCAATGTTACTTGCAAAGCAGAACAGGACATTCAAGGACTGGGAGAAGTTCGATTGGAATGCGCCAAAAGTTGTTGTCGAGGAGTACCGAGGCCCGAAGAACGAGAGCATATCAGGAAAGATTCCTGAATGTGAGCATTGCATCAAGGAGGCGAAGAAATCCAAATTGCGGAAGCGCGCGAGCACCATTCTGTCGTCCGTCAATGTGTTCAACCGACGGCGCGCGACTGTCCAAACCGTAGAGACGCCGAAGCTTCAAGACATGAAGTCACTCTCATCAGAAGCGAATGTATCAGAGGCGGTAGGAGAGGAGTCGGTTGTTGGATCAGATGCGAGCAGCAAGAAGTCCGCGTCGTCTGAGCGAGGTCGGAGGATGGAATCGTCAGGACAAGAGGCCGACTTGCGGGCACCACCGACAGCGATCTGTGCATGAGCAGCGACATGCACCTTTTTTTATACCCCGGAGAGACGAAGAGATGACACAATAGATGAATAGAAGTGTAGGCTGAGGTTTGATTTGGCATCAAGACCTTGGCCATCTTGACCGTGAAGATAACAACACAGCACACTAGCTCAACGCGTGAATGTATGCTGTGATATAGTACTCGAACCGCTCATAGTGACAGTAAAGTAATGGTCCCCCATGCGCCGTGCTCCATGAACTCCCGGATCCTTGCAAGCAAGCAAGCAAACAACCATCCCGTGTCCTCCCCACGCGTACTGCGTGGGAGGGACGTCCACGTCCGTATCCTCATCTTCTCCTCCTGAACAACACCGTCTTTCACACTATCGTGTTGATGTCTGCCTTCAAATTCGTGTAGCCCTCCTCTTGCGCAACCACCGAAACGGATTAGGCCTTGTCCGACGTCCAATGAGTCTCTACATCACCGAGCACTTCGCATTGCCATCCTTGGACTGTCCCGCCTCCTGGCCCTTCTCAATCTCGCCGATCATGCCCTCGAAGGCTTTACCTACATTCTCGTTGTAGCGCGCCGAGGCTTCCACGAATCCGCATCCGAGCTCTTCGGCTAGCTTCTTGCCGTCCGCGGACGAGACTTGTCGCTGCTCGGGTCGCAAGTCGGACTTGTTGGCGACGACCATGAGAGGAACGACATCAGCGCCCTGTGGTTTTCACACGCAAAAATCAGCAAAGCTGGCTTCCCGGCGCGCGCCCAAGCTGGAGTGAAGTGGTTGAGTGGCGTACCAGATGATTCAGGATCTTGTCCCTGATAATCCTCACCATCTCGAAGCTTTGTTTGCTGGCCACCGAATACACAATCATGTACCCGTGTATGCCAATGAAGTGCTTGCTGTTGAGGATTGTGTATTCATCCTGACCGGCGGTGTCGATGATCTCGACGGCGAAGTCTTGATTGCGGTAGCGGATGACTTTGGAGAAGGTGTTCTCTATGGTGGGGTAGTAGCTGTCGACGAAGTGGCCGTCGACATATTGCACCGTAAGGGAGGATTTGCCTGTTCGATAATTGAGACTTGTGGTGAGCGATCTGTCTGATGATGATGTTGTTGTCGTTGTTGTTGTTACTGTCGTCACAAGCGAGGCGGGGCAATGTAACGGACTCGAATGTGCGGTGGAGAGTGGAGTGGAGCCTTCTTACCGACTGATCGACTGCCGACAATGGCCATCTTGCGCTGCTTCTGCTGCGGCGCCATGATCGCAAGTCCAAGAAGAAGGGAGTCAGACTTCTTCCGCGTTGCTCGCAGGAAACAAAAGGTAGTGAAGTTTCTCTGGCCTTTGAGATCTCTGGGTCGTATGCTTCGCGGTCGCGATTGGGAATTGCCGGACCAAGGGTCCAAAGAAGAAAGTCGCACGTAAGACTCTGGTAATAGCCTGCGATCTAGCAAGTGACTAGTGGTAATACGACTCTCTGTCTCCGCAACGATTGGTCTTCGTCTTCTGCTAGAAAGTCGTCGAGAAAAGGTAAATGGTTCGTCTTGGATGGAGGCGTTGTGCTTGTCGTATGTAATAAGAAGAAGATATCGAATGTCAGCCGAAACCTCTTGCGCTTTTCGTGCAGAACCAGGACACTGCCATACGGATCTGCGTCGGGTAAAATGAGTTGTCGTACAAGCCCCAGGAAGGTTGATATTGAGGACTGACCAGTCAAGACTGAAGGGAAGTGCTGACGGCGGGAAAAAAGGGATATAGAAGATGGCGGACGTCGCGAAAAGTATCAGGAAGGGACAGGCTGGATGATCGTCACCTGCAGGGTCTCTCCCTGCTGTTGTAGGAAGGATGAATCGGCTATCAAGCGGTCAGGCCAACGGGCGCAAAGCAAACTGAATGCACAAGACGGTGTAACGAGGCGGATTCATCGCCATCTCATGCCGTCCAAAAGAGCAAAACGACCGCGGGCGAGGATGCACACCCGGCGGAGAGCGGATATAGAGCCGCGAGGGGAGGACAGTATCGTTCTGCGACAGCGAGGTCATCGCTCTGCATCACTCTGCATTCGGCAATGCACCAGACTCATGTACCATACTGCCGTCTCGGCATGTGATAGACACGCGGACCAAGGACAATGCTTACCCAGCCCTACAACGTGGCCGATTGGAGAAGACATGACCAGCTTGGATATGCTGTGCAACGCCGCTACACTCCGCACGCGAGTTTCACGAGTCTTGTCTCGGTGCTACTTCTTGCGACAAAGAGACAAATCGTCGTTTGTGATTGCTTCGCTTCCGAGCAATGTTAGCAGTTACAGTACAAATGTGCTGGAAGCACGAGCCAAGCGATTCCGAGCATGGGGTATCACAAAAAAGTCCAAATTCGTCAACCATCATGACTCCACCCCCTGCGCCTCCAACTCCAAGCGATGCAGGACTTTCTTCAGTTTCTCTGTAAAAGCACTCCCCGCCGCTGTGGCCTCCGCGCTTTCGGAGTTGTCTACGCTCTCGTGTTTCTTAATGAAATCTTCCACCACGTCCACAAGCGCATCTAGCTTGCGTCCGGGGAGTCTCGGAATGATGATGCTCTTGGCCTGGCTGTTTCGACAGAAATCTGCCAGCATGACGGAGAGGTAGCCGTAGGCGACGTTGTTGACACCTTGTGCCACAGACTCGGCTTCGCTCAGTCGTTGCTGTCCTCGTTGGAATATGTCCGCAATCGAGCTCAGTAAAGGCTGAGCATCGCTCGTTGCAACGAGACCAATGGCAGCCCTGCTGTATTGAGCCAGATTGGTCATGATTGCAATTGAGAGCAGCAGCAAATCCATGTCGAGCTTTTGCTGCTCGTCGTCCAGACTGCCGTCCGCTGAGATTTTCTCAAAGCCATCGCTGACGCCTTGCAACAGATAGAGAATCGTTGCCTGGTGCGCAAAGGTTTTGCAATTGCGGACATTTTCATTCGTAAGATTCAAGCAAAGTCTTAGCGTGAGGAAAAGCAAATGCTGTTGAGTCTTGCCATTCCCTGCACGCTGCGACACCAATAAATCCCGAACTCGCTCTACAACTTCCGTTGGCCATGCAAGTGACATCGAGATCGTGGAAAGCGATTCTAGAGCCGAGGTAGACGTAGCAACGACAAGAACATCGTTTGTGCTCTGACTTACGGCGAATTCGTCCTCGGTAGGTGTGATTCGCCGGAGTGCATCAAAATCTACAAGGTCGCTGCTGTCCTTGGCAAGCCGTAATTTCCTGATCAATATGTCGTATGCCTTCAAAGCCAGTAATCTAGGCGTAATTGTCGATGGCTTCTCGTCTATCCAAACCTTCTCTTGCCCCGCGAATCTGTCTACGAACTGTACAAAACATGTCTGCGCGGACTTTGACATATTATTGTTTCGGTCTTTGGCTAGCTTCCTCGGATCTGAGGTGACTGAAACCAGACGCCTCAGCCAAGACAGTACCTCACATTCCTTGAACGATTGTATAATATGGTCTGGAGGCTCAGCCGAAAGCATCGTAACAAAGATCGTGGCGAGCGCGAAATCAGCAATCGCGTCTGGGGCAGCTGAGCATTCTGCACTGACATGCTGCTCGTGGCCATGTTGGAAGAATTTGTCGAGGAACATCGGTTCAGCGAGCTTCGTTGCCAGCTCCATTAGTGCACTTCGGCGCCTGCTCCGCGCGCTCATGTTATGGTCGCTAATGTCTTCCAGTAAAGCACCCAGGCTGTCAAGGAAGCGCTGGTTGCCTCCACCAGCACGTAATTCGTGAATTGTACGCATTCGCCCAGCGTCATCTTCGTCCTCACTCCTTTCAAGATCAAACGCTGACTTCTGCGAAGCACCGGAAGGTTTGCTGGCACCGCGCCACAAGGTAGCTACAGACCGTTGTGGCGTTGCTTCGGGGGGATCGATCAGTAGGAGGTCTTCGAAGCTGTCTTCTTGCAGATAGGATCTTGTTCGAGCAGCGTAAGTGACTTTCGGTCCACTCTGTCCACTGTAGGAGTTCTGACTCTGGCTTTTTGGTTGACTTTCTGCTGGTTCCTCGACTGCGTCACTAGTGTCCATGTCGACGTCCTCGGTATTTTGAACACTATCTTCCTGCTCGGAAGACTCATCATCTGAGGTGTCGATAGTCGCTTTGAGGCGATCGACGAGTTTCGGTCGTTGGCGGCCAACATCGGTAGCAGATCTGGCCAGCGATCTCGAGTGAGTGCTGACAACCTTCGCTGGTCGTCTGGTGTTGAGTGTCAGATCTTGAACAGCTAGCGCGCTCGGTGAGTCCTGTACGCTGTCGCTTGTGAGTGAGCGAGCCCACTGCTGTGTCTGCATCGGTGTCATGGCTGGATTCCTTCTGGAAGCGATATTTAGCGTTGCGGCCTTGGTGGTACTAGAGTCTCTGTAGGGCGTCATGGGACGACTTGGCACTATAGATGGAGCCTGATCAGTGTCATATCTTGTATTGGAAGCAGGTAGCAGCATTTCGCTGAGTCGCGCCGGTGCAGACTCCATCTTACGAGGTGAGGAGCGACCTGTGAGCCTACCACGCCGGTCCCGGTCTTGAGGTGGCCTGTGAGGCGAGACAGCTGGGATGATTGCGGCCAATTCGTCATCACTTGAGTCCGGGAGGTCGAATACGTCCATCTCGGCTGTGGACCGTTGTATTGCTCTCGCCTGGCTGTCGCATCTCACAGACGTGTCGCCCATGATATCATCCACGTCCAGGGAGTTGACGACATTTATAGTCTTTAGGCGTTTGCGAGGAGTATCGCTTGTATTGCCTCTTTCGTTTCCCGGGCGCTTCTGTTCCGACGTTGTCAATGCTATGTTTGTGCCGGCTTGCGATCCATTGCCTGCCAGCAATTTCCTCGCTTTTAATCTCTCTAATGCACTTGAGCTTTTAGAGCTCCCCAGGGTGTCCAGAGTGGCAGCTGAGCTAAGGTCCATCGATGGTTTGGACGTAGCCGGTCCCGACGCAACAGGCGCAGCTTGACCGTGATGTACCGATCCAGTGAGATCAGACGTGAACTCCTCTTCTGCAGTAGCTGTTTCACGCTGCTTTCGTGGCGGTGCCCTGCCTCGGAAAGATTCTTTGGCCGCTGTCTTGCTCTTCTCCCACGGTGTAAGCTCAGGTCCGGACTCGTGAGCTTTCATGACCGGCTTGCGCCTAGCCAGGAATCTCGATGGCGACTTATGCCGCACGGGCGAGGTCTCTCCGTCATCTGAAGATGGCACGTCCCAAGAGTCGTGTTTCTTTGTGTGGGGTCTGGACGGCTTCTGCACGCGAGGCTTCGTCTCCTGCTTGAGAACAGGATATATTTCCTTGACAGACTTTGCAGTGGTTGTCGCCGTGGCAGCCACATTCGGAGCTGGTGCGTCAAGTTCGTCTAGAGAGTCCATGGACATGTTCCAAGCGCTGACATTGCGTGGCGCCTTGCCATAAGTCGTTTGCTTTCGCCGCTTGGCTTGGCCTAGTGAAGATACCACAGTCATCGTGTCGCCCTTGTCGTGTAGCTGATGTGGATTCGCCATTGGTACGCGATCATGACCAAATCATTGTTGATATCGTCTTGGGCTGCGATCTTGGGGCGCAAACGGAAAGCCGGCTATTGTTGTTGTCCAAGCGCATGTGAGATGTCGCATTACTCGTGCTCTCAGCGTCGTCGCATGAATTCAAGTGTGGTTATTGAGGTGACCTTGGGTCCAGTCAGCCGTGGAGGTGTGGTGATATGGCATGAGTTCGTGTGATGAGGCGCAAGATAGAGAAAGTGAAAGAAGAATGGCACATCATGTAAACGACTTTCACGTGGAGCAAACAACAACGCGCGGCTTATGTCATTGACACTAACATCGGCACGAACCTTAGTTTTAGTGGTGCATCTCCTGATAGGCGAGGGGCGCTTTTGCTCGCGTGCTGAATCTGGACTCAATCGCCCTCTCTTTTCTATCATTTGATTTGCAGTATGTAGCCATTGACATCTCTAGAGCCTTCACCGGCTCTCCTCCTTCTCACTTCTCCATCTCACGATCTCATAGCACCTGCTAAAAACTTCTGTGACACCATCACTCAGTCATCTCCACCAAAATGTCGGACGGCACCTCATCAAGCAGGCCGTCGCCGCTGATCAGAGCTCCGAGCCAGCATTTGGGTCCAGAATACCGATCGAAGGATGAGAAGCCTACCGCGACCGTCTCGACCGAGCCAAAGATCAGTAATCTTCATATTCTGCCTCAGACGCCGCAGCTGATTGCCCTCCTTACGTATGCCTCAGCTGGCGAGTGATGATGTCTGTGCCAATACTCACATACCGTCACAGGATGCTGCGAGACAAGAATACTGGCCGAGCCGACTTCATCTTCCACAGTAACCGCATCAGTCGGCTCTTGGTCGAGGAAGCACTCAATCACTTGCCTGTCCTGCCATACACCATCACGACACCCGTTGGCCGCACCTATGCCGGCGTTCAGTTCGAAGGCAAAATCTGTGGTGTTTCAATCATGCGTGCTGGCGAAGCCATGGAGCAAGCCCTCCGCGAGTGCTGTCGAAGTGTGCGGATCGGCAAGATCCTGATCCAGCGGGACGAAGAGACTAGCCAGCCGAGACTCTTCTACGACAAGTTGCCTGAGGACATCAACAATCGATGGGTGCTCTTACTTGACCCGATGCTTGCGACTGGTGAGTCCTTCGATCTTGAACCGGTACAAAACAACGGCTTATGTTGAACAGGCGGCTCTGCACTTATGGCCGTTGAAGTCTTGCTTTCCAAGGGCGTCCCCGAAGATCGCATCCTCTTCCTCAACCTCCTCTCTTCACCGGAAGGTGCGAAAAACTTCGCTCAGAAGTACCCGAGACTTCGAGTCGTGACTGCTTTCGTGGATGAGGGTCTCAACGAGAAGAAGTAAGCCTATTTGTTTGCCTACATTCCAAACATCGTACTGATTCAAACATCCTAGCTACATCGTGCCAGGCTTAGGAGACTTCGGCGACAGGTTCTACACCTTGTAACAAATTGTCTAGATCCATAATGCAGAAGCATGAATGCAAACCTCCATCATAAATTTTTGCCAAGACGCTTCTCATTTTGTTTCGCTGGCTATGTCATTCACTAGTTCGATCTCACTATGCTTGTGCTTCAGGGAAAGACCACGTGGCACACCAAATTGGGCTTCTTCTCCAGAGCTATATTCTTCCTTGCTTACGCAAGGAGAACAGCCCGCTTCTGGAAGGTGGCAAGATCCCGTCCAAGATGTTGCCAAGTGCCGAGTACATGATGGTGGACTTGGCTTGGGAAACGAGCTAGGATTGGAACCACAGCGCCGTCGCGTACCACACTACCTTGGAGAATACGAATTTCGATTCAGATGACAGGTAAGATCTGCACATGCAATTTTGCAGAGATAGCGGAAATCGTTGCAGCTGCAAGCAGGTTATTGATTGTCTTGTCTATCTTATGTTCTTCTGTCGTGATGGGATCGGCCCATTTCGCTCCATCCAAATCATGCAATACAACACAACAAGCTTATTAGACAAACTTGTTCAACACTCTCCTCCACTTCGGCCAAGCAGCAATCCTCGCACGCTCTTTGTTGATGGTGTCCCAATCGACCGCTCTTCGTCCAGAATCGACGTCAATGTCCGCGACTCTGATCCATGACTTACGCTTGAGAGCGTATCCGATAGCGTAGAATGCCAGCACGACGAAGAAGGCAAGGTACGCTTGGAAGAAAGCTGAAGCATCAAGCGGAAGGATGGCCGTGTAGAGCTGTTTCGATCGTTAGTGTTATGCACTCTATTAGAAGGTTGTAAAATTACTTCTGGGAGTCTTTACCTGTGCTATCAGAACCAGTATGACAAGGATGAGACCAAGCCAGGAGCCGTAGACACCACCGACGGACTGGAAAGGCAGCTCGTCCAGTGTATGTCCATGATACTTCCACGCAGAACGGAAACGGATGTGTGCCAGGCAAATGCTGCCCCAGGTGAAAAGCGCTGCAAGACCTGACAGCGCCAGCAACCAACTGAAAACCGTCTGTCCGCTGCTCGCGAGCGAGATGTACGCAAGGGGGCCAAAGGCAATGATTGCGGCAGTGGAGAAGAGAGGACGACCTGCACGATCGACGTAGCCGAAGATCTTGGGCGCATAGCCTTGTTCTGCGAGGGCTGTGAGAGTTCGCGAGCCACCGTATACGCCGGAGAGGCCTATGCTGACGACCGAGAGCAGGATGACAACATTGACAAAGTCGCCGAAAGCGGGAATACCAGCATCGTTGGCGACGATCACAAACGGAGAGGTTGAGACGTCGAGGAGGCTGCTGTTGCCCTGGAGACGGGGATCATCGTGGGCAACGAGCAGGCCGACGAAGAACAAGCCGAGTATGTAAAACCTAGGTGGCATAGATTAGCAAGAATTGCAGATGAAGTCTCGTGGCAGCAGACATACAAGGTAATCCGCCAGAACACCTGCTTCACGGCGCCTGGCAGGGACCTCTGGGGATTCTCCGTCTCCGCAGCAGCAAGGCCAACGAGTTCTGTTCCAGAGAAAGCGAATGCTGCAGTGACGAAGACTCCACAGAACCCGGCGAAGCCATCGTTGAATGCTCCTGGATTGTACCATAACCTGGCACCCCAGTATTCGCCGTATTTGCCACTGCTAGGACCGCCTCCGCAGGTGAAGACCACACCCATGATCATGAACACAATCACGGTGGATAGTTTGAGCAAAGCAACCCAGAACTCTTCTTCCGCATAGCCCAGAACACCGAATATATTGACGGCGATGATGGCGATGAGGAATATCGTGATCCAGACTGCCCCATTTACGTCAGCCCCCCAATAGTTGATGGTAAGACCTGCAACCACGAGTTCGAGGGGTAAGACGATAGCCCATTGAAAGACGTAGTTCCAGCCCATGGCGAAGCCCCAGCTGGGATCGATGAAGCGGGTCGAGTAGGTATAGAAACCTCCTGATACGGGATAGAGCAGAGCGAGTTCGCCGAGAGCGTAGACGACGTTGAAAATCATCTGAATTGCCACAATCAGCAGCTAGTCTTAGTCGTCATGTTGGAAGGATTCTGCGTACAATACCGATGATGCCGAAGCAGATCAACAGAGAAGCTGGTCCACCAGTTGACAGTGCACCTCCTGATCCGACGAAGAGGCCAGCACCAATAGAGCCCCCAATCGCGATCATATGCAAGTGACGGGTCTTCAGGGTCTTGTTCAGCTGGTTGTGCTTGTCGGCTAGAGTTCTGCGCTTGAACGATGAGGGTGTGACACCCAGACGTGTGAGACGACTCGGTTTCCCTCCATCGCCGTAGTCGATGATCTCGCCATCGTGGACGACATTATTTGAGCTGGCGGAATCTACACTGTGCAGATTCTTCTCCTGATCCATGGCTGAGGTCTCAAAGGCGGGTAAGGGAGAGAGAATGAAATCGGAGACGATGGCCTCTGCCACTTCGACCTAACCTACACGACGACATACGATGTACTTATACGCTCTTCACAGAACTCGCAGCTCTCGCTCGAGCGAGCGTACTTCGCTTACGCCGCCTGGGTATTCGCAGCCAAGGGCATGGAACGCCCGTAGAAATTCTAGGAGCCAAGGCCCAAGAACTTGGCGATTGCGCCCTCGTGGCAACATGGCCAATGTCGTTTCTCGCAAAGACCCTGTTCTTATCAGCAGCTTATCAAGTCAGCCGAACGACTATACTGAGGCGGGAAGCCTGTCCGTAGATTCGTCCAGTTGTGGTGCTGCTGAGAGAGTGGTAGAAATGAGGGTGTATCCTGCGGGCTTGGTATTCTGGACAGGCGTCGCGACCGACTCTATCCGGCTGTATTGTGGAAAATGGGGAAGGAGACAAGGCGAAGGATTGGGGGCGTGAGGAGCATGCGACATGTTACCTAATATGAAATGGTACCGTGGGTAGGTGAAGGAGTAGGGGAAGATGCGCGGTGTGAGGTCGAGGTCGAGGTCGAGGTCGAGGTGAGTCCACATCTCCACGTGAGCAGCGATCTACCTCTGCCATTCCTCTCACGACGTATGCTCTACCACCGTCGTGCTCTCCAATCATCACGTTTGCCTCTTGATGCACCATCACGAAAATCGGCCACCTCACCAGCCTTCGACCTCGTCAACGTCGTCTCAACGAGTTGCAACGTACGCCGATGACGAGAAGAGCCCCGTAGACGATGTCGGCACGCACATGTCAATGGTGTAAGAGTTGCAAACGACGTCCTTGAGACGGACTTGACAATTGGTCGTGAACGGAAAAGAGCTGGTCTATGTGTTAAGATTATCGTAAAATACGAGACGGCCGCGAGGGACACGCACGTCTCAGGTCAAACTTGTTCTCTATCATACAATTGCGGCCCACACGTTATCATCTGGATTTTCGTAGCCATCCGCGCCGTTTCAGGCTTGAGCGAGCCGGAATCGCTCTCGCAATGTCTGAATCACCGATCTCTTTGCTATCTCTTTCGCCGTTTCGCGATACAGCGCGCCTGCGAAAACTTTAGTAGTAACATCCATCTCTGCCTCCTGCAAGAGCCGCTCCACAGCTTCTGCGTGACCTTTCTGTGCCGCAAGATACAGAGCAGTCTGACACAAGCCATTCTCCCGACTGACGTCCACACTACCTGGGCGCAATAGCATATCGAGCAGATTCGCATTTCCTGCCATCGCGGTCACGTGTAATCATTGACTGCGAGCCTCATGGCTGGGAGCATCGACTCTAGACCTTGAAGTTGAGTGAATATCAAGCAAGGCATCACTGAATCCAAGTAATGACCGTTTTATCTGGCTCGAGGCGACGCGCCGATACTTACACACAGAGCGTTTGGCGCCTGTAGCGTGCGAGGATCAACGCGAAGAATATGAGCACTAACTACTGGTGGGACTACATCGTAGAAGGCACAAACTTTGCACGCACACTACGAAGCCACATGCTCACGCGGAACATTCACGATTGAGCTCAAGCCCACACTTGAATAAGACAATGTGTGACAAAGCAAGCCCGCGAATACCTCTATTGAAAGTGTTCGAGCGTCAACATCCAACATGGGTCGCATTTGTATCGAGACCGTTCCCCGATCTCGGAATCTAAGTGACTGCGGCCAGTGTCGAGGCAGCCTTCATCTGTCCTAAGATACCAACGAGAATAGTTGCGCGAGTCTCTGGTTAGCGGCATGTCGATGCACCGGCAGCTATTCTGCTGTTCTGGGGTTCTTGCTCGAGCAGTAACGGACAGGCACAATGGTGGGCGGTTTCATTGAGTCAGGAAAGACGAGGTAAAGAACTCATACCGGATAGCCACATGTGTGTCCTTCTCGTCCGGGAATGAAAGTTGTGTTGATAGCCGGCAGTCAGCGAGGCAAGATCGAGTGGCGTTCATGGCGAAGCTGTGCTTTCAAAACACTCAAGAGACGAAGAGCACGGGCTGGAATTTTCAATCCGTCATATTGTGCATATAACTCAATGTTGCCGTTCACATTTGAGTCGAAGTCCTTCTGGCTATTTTCACCTGTTCCACCTCGATTCGTTCTTCAAAACCACGCCCTCGCCCTGCCGGTTGACGAGCTTGCCCACTCGATATACCTTTTCTCCAGCAGTCTCCAGCGCCTTTGTTGCTTCAGCGGCCAGCGACTCCTTCACCACAATCACCATGCCGAGGCCAGTATTCCATGTGCGCGCAAACTCCCGGCTGCTGACATTACCTGCTTGCTTGAGCCACAGAAGCACTTCAGGGACTTCCCAAGCTGAAGCATCGACCTCTGCGGCCAAGCTCTTCGGCAGCATTCTGGGGATGTTGTCCTCGAGACCTCCGCCAGTGATGTGCGCCATTCCCAGAAGCAGATCCTTCTGCACGGCTGCGAGAAGAGGCTTGACGTATATCCGAGTGGGAGTCAGGAGACTGTGGCCAACAGTCCTACTGCTATCCCAAGGCGCCTTGTCGGTGAACTCGAGTCCTTTCTTCTCAATGATCTTTCGTACCAGTGAGAAGCCATTAGAGTGCACGCCATTGCTTGAGAGGCCAAGCAAAACGTCACCTGCCTGCATAGAGTCCTTGTCAGGCAGAACTTTTTGTCCTTTCTTAATGGCACCTGTCGCAGCACCTCCGGCGTCGAATTCATTGCCTTGGTACATGCCTGGCATCTCCGCCGTCTCGCCACCGACTAAAGCACATCCTGCTTCTTTACAGCCTTTAGCTACGCTCTCGACAAACGAAACGGCATCTGGTACGTTGAGCGTTGAGCAGGCGTAGTAATCCATGAACGTCAATGGCTCGGCACCTTGGACAATCAGGTCATTGACGTTCATGGCCACAAGGTCGATGCCAACAGTGCTGAAGTCGTTCATCGCGAAAGCAATCTTGAGTTTCGTGCCAACGCCATCAATCGCTTGGATGAGTGTTGGTGCCTCGTCGTATCCTGCAGCCGTGAGATCCAGAGCTCCACCAAACCCGCCAATCTCAGCATCAGCGCCAGGTCGACGGGTAGATGCGACCGCAGCTTTGATCGACTTGACGAGCTCATTCCCGGCATCAATGGAAACTCCAGCCTCTGCATAGGTCATGCCACTGCTAGCGGACTTCTCAGAAGACTCGTATGAAACAGTGAGACCATCGTATGCTGGCTCCAGAAGTTTCCACTGGCATGTGATGTTCTCCTTCTTGAACTGCTCCATGAGATGATCTGCAATGCGCTCAAAATTATCAGTAGCCAGAGCCAATATTGTGGGTCCTGCGCCGGACAAGCAAATTCCGAGCAGTCCAGGATGTGAGGAAGGCGTCACTGATTGGAGGATCTCTGTCAAGCCAGGTATCAGGTTCTTACGGTATGGCTGATGCACTTTATCCTGCATGCCGTCGTAAATGAGCTCTGGATTCGGTGGACTCTGACCCAGAGCACTTGTCAGCAAAGCGACCCTCTGTAAATTGTAGATGACATCCGACTTGGAATACTCCGTAGGTAGAACACTTCGTGCTTTAGCAGTGGCGACTTCAAAATCAGGTATTATGGCAATACACTTGATCTCCTTGGCCCATGGAAAGCGAATGTGTTTACCAATGTTCAATGGTGGAATAGGTGGCTGAAGACCAGTGTCTTCGCCACCTTGCGGAGCAGGAAGTACTTCTGCCAAAGGGATCTCTTTCCGCTTCATGTCGTCCGGGTTGAGCTCCTTGAGATAGCTTCCTACAAAGCCGCCAAATAGGGCTGCTGCGACATTGTCGGGGTGGCGTTCTATCATGAGGCAGAAGTCAAGTATGCGGTCCTTGGAGAGATTAAGCTTGCCGACTTCATTTCCCAAAGCGACACCTGCGACTACTGCTGCGCCAGAGGAACCAAGTCCTCTGCCGAGTGGTATCGGGTTGATGATGTGGACGTGCGTGCTGGCAGGGAATGCTCGCAATTCGTGACATCGCAGGACGTAGAGCGCAGTCTGTGTGATGAGGTTTCGCTCGGGATCAAGGTCGACATTCTCCTTTCCAAGTCCTTCATATGTTACTCGGCAGTTGTAGGGTGCTCCCACAGACTCGTCGTCTCCGACCGTGACTTTCAATTCGAGCCATACTGACAAGGCAAGGCCAATAACATCGAAGCCGGGTCCTTTTTTGTGTCAGCTCTGGACTCAAGGTTCTGAAAGCATTCGAAGTATACCGATGTTTGCTGAGGAGCATGGAACCTCTGCCTCAGTCAGCGGTTTGCTATCATCAATGGCTCCTTGGGACTGCTGTACTTATGCTGGTCGTGGCCGCCATTATGCGATATCTTTGGACAGATGCTCAGATTTTCGATTCACGTCGAGCGACATACGAGGCGCAGTGCGATCGCTAGCTCGAGATTTCGCGTTGCAAAGCTTCCTAGTCGGCGATTTTGTTAAAATTTAGAAGGCGAGGTCGGATTCTGGATGGCACTAGACTATTTCGGGATCATAGCGGGGCACTTCGTCACAATCACATGCCATTCGCAAATAGAATTTGTACGCTGCAGTTTAGTCATGCAGTCGCCCTGTGGAGAGAGTTGAGGCTCGTGAGCATCCCACAAATATTCACACATATGGTCGTTGAGGACCTCTTGAGATGCACATAGCTTCAGCTTCGCTACCAATTTTGGAAGGTTGTCTCCAGACAGCACGAATCATATGAGGCGGTTGATGTTGGTTGCTGCAATGCTACTTCATCATGTTACCGCGAGGATAGGGTCGGACTGTGTCATCAAGGCTGTTCATTTATGCGTGGTGAGCTGGTAGACCAGCGATAAGAGTTACCATTTCGGCGGTGTCCCCTCCTCGTCACCTTCTTCCGCGACTCGCCGCGTGAGCCAAGCAGCGAGCAGCGCCAGGATCCCACCGAATCTCAGCACCCACGCCACGCTATCGTCTCCAACAGAACCTCTAGGTTTTTGAAGAGCTTTGAAAATGGCAGAACTCACCAGCGTGGCGACGACTTGAGGCGCTGCTATCGCCACATTGTGAAGGCCGAGCACGACACCGGCCTGATCCGCGCCTTCGCTGGGATCTTCACCATGAGCGAGCAGTTCGCCGTCTCTCGTGGGCGGTGGCCGAGTCAGACCGCGTCGTATGTTGTCTCGCTTGCTGATCTCGGCCGCGATCAGTGCATATGGTGCCCACATAGTCATGGCCCAGGGAACCCCTACCAAGCCAGCCAGAATCGTGGCGGTTGTAGCATTGTGGGCGATGAAAGTAAGCCAAGTAAGGATGGCAAACATGATGTGCGATAAGAGCCATGCGCGCTTGAGTGTCAACCCAGGTATCTGGAGTCTATTCCTGCGCCCATTCCGAAGTGAAAACCATCTTTGCGATGCTGATGGAGGCTTCGGGAACGCACTCGCGCCTGCGTTGGTGACAGTAGGTCGATAGTCAAAGTACCCGTCACTATCTGATGTAGGTACAACATCAGTGGTAGTGGGCGTTCTGGTGAGGACTGGAGAGATCATCGGAGTTGTCGACGTAGGCTTAGGAGCACGGTACGAGCTTGTGATTGTCCAAGGCAGGACCACGCTGGCAACAAAGGAAACAATTGCGAAGATCAGCAATGCGAATGTACCCACGCGTGTGCCGTGCTCCCAAGCGTCGTCTATCTCCTTCTCGGTCATGTTCGGGTTGTCGCGAAATATAGGATCCACATGAAGCTCGCCAATGTAGGTCGTGATGTAGAAAAGGAACGGGAACCAGCCGACCCATGCTGCGAGTTGTACCAGGCACACGCTTTTGACCTGCGGTGGCAAGCCGCGGACTGAGCGAGCAAGCGATCTGAAGAAGGCGATAACGCCTCCATCTTCTTTGGTAGGCTCGCCTTCCAGTCGCGGATCACGTTCGGATACGTAGAAGCAAGATATTGCAAGTGTGATCGTCAGTCCCAGTGACGCAATAATGCAGAGATCCTTGAACTGAGTATCACCAAAGAACCAGAGGACTTTCGGGAGATCTGCGTATCCGAAAAGATAGCCTACGATGTTTCCCATGCCCAGCAATCGGCTCGCCCACGCGTTCGCGGAGTCTTGTTGATGCGTGGGAGTGTTGTCAACGACGAAAGCACGGAGCCCGGCTTGAATGACATTGATACTGAAGTCCAGTACGTAAACCATGAGCACTGCAAGGACTATTGCAGCCGTTCTGGTGCCCTCGCTGTCTCTCGGTACTCCAAAGATGTGCAGGAAGCCGCCAACGATCTCGCGCGTCCAGGCCAACGCCATCAACGAGATGATAGTTGCGACGGCCCCACCGACCATGAAGGGACGTCTTCTCCCGAACCTTGAGCGACATCTGTCGGATTTGATACCGACGTAAGGCTGAACTAATGTTCCAGACAGTGGTCCAGCGATCCAGACAAATGCCAGTAAGCTTTTGGAAATACCCAGACCCAGCAGATAGGGCGAGCCGTTCGAGAGTTCGACAGACCATGCAATCTGGAGGCTAGTGGATGCTATTAGCGGACTGCATGGTATTGACGTGAAGCGCACCAGTATACCGGCTTCAAATGCAAGCCGACTCACCCTCCGAAAGCGATGGTCAAGAGGAATAGGTACCAGCTGCTCTTGCTCCCCTCTTTCGTGTCTGCGTTCTCACCCCAAGCTGTTTCATCGCCACTGTCGCCAGGACTAAGGGCGCCTTGCAGATTTGGTACCTTGCCGATTTCGTCGCTAGTCCGAGCAGGCAGTAGAGGCGACTGCTCGTGGATATCGACTTCTTTGCTCAGATCCATGCTTTTGCGAAGTTCACCACTGTGAGCTGAGGTCGGGTCGGGCAGGGAGTTGTCCAGGTCGAATGAGGGCCGAGAATCGCGACGGAACTGGACATGTTTCGGATGAGAGGGAACGCCGTGGACGGTTGTGTCCATGTAAGATCCGCGACGTGACGGGGATGATGCTTCAGAGGGCGGCGGGGGGTGTTCCATGGCGCCGACTGAAGTTTGACTGGGGAACTATGGCGGAAGATGCTCGTAGATGAAGACAAAGGCGGCGCTGGTGGTGCGCATGCCCGCTGCTCTCGTGCGCTGGGGGACAAGTCTATGCGATGTTGGAGTAGGACTGTAGGAGTTGTCACGCGAGCCGGACTTGGAAGTGAAGTAGCAACGTCGATACGGATGTGCCAACGTGTACCTGTGAGTCGTGCAAGTGCGTGCCGGCATCATGGGATCGAGGGTAGAGCAATCGGATCAACTGGCCACGCGCGACTTCTTGCTGGCTGCGGAACGGCTCGGCTTGGCGGTATGGTATGGTATAGCATAGTACTACAGTACGGCTCATAGATGGATCGTGGACTGCGCGGGCACGTTTGCTGCGACCACGCGGGAGAGCAGAGCAGACGCCACAGAGCAAGGAGGACAGTGCGTGTCGTTGTGACTTTCTCTCGAGGAGCAGAACGCTGCATGTCAGTTGGGCTGCGGTGCCTTGCATCTCCCGCACTCTGCCCTATCCGTCCCCACTTCCGGGGAAGACCATGCGGGCTCGGGAGCTGCGGTACTAGCAGCCTCAGGTAGGTAGTGGTTGGCCTGTTTAGTTGGCTCCATCGTAGCTTCAATCACCTCTTGTATGCCACACCTGTTCTCCCTGCCATCGCCCACACAACCTACACGCCCTTCAACAAAGACACTCTACGCCCACGATTGACACCTCTGCTCACACATCCCACGACCCCCGCCTACACAGCCGCGCGTACAGCGAGTCACCACGACCACAACCACCTCAGCCAGGCAACCCCCTTCAAGCGCAGCTGAGCATGAGCTGGCGGTAATAAGACGTTGCCACTGCCACCATGGCTCTCTCAGAATTCACGGCCGGTGTCATAACACGCCTGACTGCCCGCCAGACCGAAGACGCTGATGGCGAAGATAATCCGGAGGCTGGTCAGAAAGAGATATATTCATCATGGGCTCTCCTGATATTAATCGGCCTGTTGATCCTGGCCTTCTTCATGAGCTATGTTCTGAGAAGCAAGAAGATCCAAGCGGTCCATGAGACAGTCATATCTATCTTCGCGGGAATGGTCGTCGGGTTGGTACTGCGCTTGACCAGCATCAACAGTGTGTTGGATGTGGTTACCTTCGACTACCAGTTCTTCTTCAACCTGCTACTGCCTCCCATCATCCTGGCGAGTGGGTACGAGCTACATCAGGTGTGTGTTGCTGACGTCGATTTTCGCGAATTTCGCGTATTGATTGTGGATATAGGCCAACTTCTTCCGCAACATTGGAAGTATCCTGACCTTCGCTTTTGCTGGAACCTTCATATCTGCTCTGGTATTGGCCATTGTTCTCTGGCTGTGGACTCGGATCCCTCTTGAAGGCTTAGACATCAACTTTGTCGACGCCTTAGCTGTGGGAGCCACATTGTCCGCCACTGATCCTGTGACAATTCTCGCCATCTTCAACACCTACAGAGTCGACCCTAAACTGTATACTGTCATATTCGGGGAGAGTATTCTGAACGATGCCATCGCCATCGTTCTCTTCGAGACCGCGCAGAAATACAAGGAAGGCGCCAAGGCAGGCAAGCTTACAATCCTGAGCTTATTTGAAAGTATTGGTGTTTTCTTGCTGGTCTTCTTCGGTAGCCTGGTCATTGGTTTAATCATTGGCCTGGCGACCAGTCTTTTGTTGAAACTCACTCATGTCCGAAGAGACCCAAAGATCGAGAGCTGTCTGATCTTCCTCATTGCTTACGCCTCCTATTTCTTCGCAAATGCCATACACATGAGCGGTAAGAAATTTTCAATTGCATAACCACGCCTACCAAGAACCATACTGACGCTGGTCAGGAATCGTGTCCCTCTTGTTCTGCGGCATCTGCTTGAAGCATTACGCCTATCACAACATGTCGCGTCGGACTCAGCTTACCACCAAATTCACCTTCTCCCTGATGGCTCAGCTAACAGAGAACTTCATCTTCATCTACCTGGGACTTTCCCTCTTCACGGAACGCGCTCTGGAATACAAGCCGCTTTTCATCCTGGTGACACTGATAGGAATTTGTGTTGCAAGATGGTGTGCCGTTTTCCCGCTTGCCGGTCTCATCAACTGGGTCATTCGCTACCGAGCAAAGCGGAGAGGTCAGTCAAATGAAGCAGCTGAAGAATTTCCGGCCAACTGGAAGATGATGCTCTTCTGGGCTGGTCTGCGAGGAGCTGTCGGAGTCGCCTTGGCTGCTGGTCTCACTGGAAAGGATGCTCCTGCACTGCGAGCGACTGTGCTTGTCAACGTTGTGTTGTCGGTCATCATCTTCGGTGGCACAACTGCACGAATGCTAGAAATCCTTGATATCCGGACAGGCGTCGTCGAAGAGATCGACAGTGACGACGAATTCGACATCGAGCCCGTACCCATTGGCAAGGGCGCTTGGGCAAGAAAGAATGGTACGGCGATAGGACACACACCAAAGGGAAGCACTGTTGGCTACGGCAATGGTAACATAGGACTGGACCACGTGCGTCACCACGGCAGAAACGGCACCGCCAGCTACAACTCCGGTACGCCTCCCATGCAGCCAGATCTCGAAAGAAGAAATAGCTCGCGTGTCCGACGAGGGGATGCGCAAGACGTTGCCGAGCGAGGTCTGCTCGCGCAAGAAGACGATATTCATTTCACTGACGATGAGGATCTTGACCTACCTCCCGCCGCACGAAAATCGCCGCACAGATCCTCTCCAACGATCGATAATGAGAGCGAAGACTATCCGCTTTCTGGTTCCAGACCACAGAGAGAAAACCTTTCGGCCAGAGCGGCCATCTCGCAGATTTTGAACGCCACGAGTGAAGACGCAGGAACGCTGTTCAACAAATTGGACGAGAACTTCCTGAAACCTCATCTATTACTCGATCCAGGCGGAGCTTCGAACAAAGGACATGCATCTGGATCCGGCTCTGGCAGTGGAGGCACATGAGGCGGTACACATTATGACGAGGCGTTTTACAGGACGAGTACAGTATAAGCATGGAAGATTGCGATTGGAAAGCTGTGAGAAGTAAGACTCCTGACATCTTTCACCATAAACCTCTACTGGAGCTTCCAGTCCTGCTCTCTGATCCACTTCTCAACTTTTGTCAACTTATCCACATCAACACCGCACTCGTGAGGACTCTTGACTCCAGGCTCCCCACCGTCCCAACCGTACTTGGACACAAACGCCCCACTAGCACAGGCTTCTTCAGCGAGCCACTCGGGCGCACCAGCTGCAAGGAAGTCTTCGATCAAGAGTTGCTCTGCGCGAGCTTGGACGCCGAGCGTGTTTCCCCAAAGCTTAGCATACTGCTCGAATGTCATTTGTTCGCAATAGCCGAGCATGACAGTCTCCGCTGGTGCCTTTGTGATAAGCGCCTCGACAAAATAGCCCATGTCTGTCGGCGGATGAACGAAAGGGCTCGGCTTCCCATTTGGCGCAATCATGGTCGGCAGAACCCAGCTCCCATCCTCATCCTGACGCGGCCCCATGCCAGGGAAAGCGAAGGCATTGGAAAGGTAGTAACCAACCTGAACGTAGGAGGCTACCTTGGCGAGAGACGGGTATGTTTCTTTGAGATATGCACAATAAGCGGCTTTACCGTCGTAGTGCAGATTCTTGGTGATCTCGCCATTGGATCTGCTCTTGGAGTCGGCGAGAGTGGAAACCACAAGGCGATGGAGTGGTTTCTTCGCATGCGCCTTGGCGGCGGCATCAACGATATTCTTGCCCTGCTGAATCCCGTACTCCATGGCCGCTACGTTCAACGCAACACCGTCTCGGGCAGCATTGACGTGGACCACAGAGTCGGGGTTCGTGGTGAAGTTCCAGAAATCGGTCACTGAGAGGATGGCATCGGCGCCTTCGAACGCTCTTTCTAGAGAAGCTGGGTCGTCGAGGTCGCCGGCTACGAGCTCTATGCCAGAAGCCAGGAGGGCTGCGTTAGAGGTCTTGGACGGATTGCGACTTACGCCTCGAAGGCGCCAGGTGGAGGCGAGGGCAGGCGTAGATTGGAAGACTTGGGCTACGGAACCACCTTGGTTTCCTGTGACGCCGAGGATGACGAGGAGTTTCTTTGGTGCGGACATTGTTGTTGAGGTTGTATGGCTCAATGGCGAGGATGAGGTTCAGAGTGTGGATGTGAATGATCGATGCAGTGATGCTAGTTAGTACCAATGGAAATGGCTACCTATGCTTGCGTGTTATATACTCGGGTTTCGAAGCTCTGGAGACGGAGGAACTGCTATGCGATAGCAGGCATTCTCGCGTATGCGACGCGACCATTACTAATGAACGGCGTCTGTCAAACACCCATCGCGGTGATTGCTTGAGAGAGCTCACCCACCGGACTCGGTTGATTTCTCGCAAGTCCGGACCCTTAGGCCTCTCTCATCAGCAACCTATCTAGTGCCTTTGCGCAAATCAGCTGGACACCAGTATGCATTATTTTGTGCGTTGAGTAGGTTTATGCGGGTTGTATCATACAATCGCCTTTGCCATCGCTTTCGCTCGGATCAATGCAAATTCGGGCCGCCTTGGTCCTCGGCGCTGCGGAATAACATTTGTAACTGCCTCTTGACTTGTTGAAGTCTGGTGTTTCGACGTTGATGTTATCGATGACGGTTGCAGCCTTAGGCTCACAGCCCGCTGTAGACAGGAAATCTGGCTCATTGCAGAGAACAAAAACGCCACAGCGCCCACATTTCGCAGGAGACTCCTTTGCTTCAGGAGAATGAAACCGACTGGTCCGCTGGACCATCTTGGGCACGGCGTCACGTTCATCATTTTCCATGCTCCGCACAACTGCTCGGCCAGAAAAATCACATGCTGAAGTGGACCTCAGGTGGTCACCTCTCAATTTGGGCTATCGACAGTACATCGCCATGCGCACCCGCCGCTGATGTACCGCTACTCTCACTGTCAGAGACTGCAAAGAGCAGTCCGCACGGCTGCGTCTCGCCAGTATGGACGATCAGCACCCTGTAGTCTACAATAGCGATGGCCCTGTCAACAAGGTCGCTGCCTTTTTGACTCCTTCGTGGACGGACAGTCTACCGGATGGTCCAATCGTTGATCTGTTTCGCCATACAGATTTCAGTAAGACTCCTTTGGGGCCTCTTCCAGAGTTCGGTCCAGCTCTCCGCTTCTACGTGAGTATGCTCTTTGCGGACAATCGAAGTGCCTGCATTTACTGGGGCTCGGAGAAGCGAATCGCCATCTATAATGAGGAGTTCCGCCCTTTGATAGGAAAGTTACACCCGGAATTCATGGGCATGTCGTTCTTCGATGGTTTTCCTGAACTCACCGAAGCGGTCGGCCAGGTGTTCGCGGCTGGTAGGGAGTCAGGTCGGACTGTTCAGTTGGCAGATTCTTGCCTGTTCGTTATGAGGGCCGGGTTTCTGGAGGAAAGCTGGTTCATCAACCAATTCATTCCGCTCCGGAATGATAAAGGAGAACTAGAAGGCTGCTATAATACAGCCATGGAATCTACTCCGCAAGTCTTGGACGAACGTCGCCGGAAGGTCATACATGCCATCGCTGTCATCGATCCACATCGCGGCGTTGAGCAGACCTTGAGCGAGGTAATCGCAGCTCTTGTAACGAATCCAAGGGATGTAGCAATGGCTCTGCTGTATACATACGATGATACTGGATCCGCTGATGTTAGCGATGATCTACGACTGGCTGGAAGCCTCGGATTTCCTAGTGGCCACCATGCCGCTCCACAAGCCGCTCATCTTGCAACAAGCAATGCCGGATTCGTTCCCTTTCTTCGGAAAGCTCGAGCAAATGAAGGCCATGTCCATTTGAGTGAGCTTGATGGTAGCCTTGGTGATGCCGCAGATTTGCTCCGCGGGATCGAGTGGTGCGGCTTTGGAGAGCCTTCACGAGACATTGTCGTCCAGGCCCTGACGACCAGCGCTGGGATATTACTCGGGTTCTGTGTTCTAGGTACCAATCCACGACTCTCTTATTATGACAGATCTCGATCCGCTACAATCGATTTGATGAAGCAGATCGAGTCAAAGTGGATTTCGTCCATATCTGCCGAGCGAGCAAAGCTTCGTGAAAGAGCCCTTCAGCGAAGGCTTTCCGACTCAGAAACTCGACTCCGACTCATGGCCAACTTTGCGCCGATCGGTTTTGTCCAGATCTCCCTGGACTCCAAGATTATATGGGCAAACTCGCAATTTCACAGGATAACCGGGCACAACAGGCCAGATCTTGCCAGCCTTCTGCACAGCTTTCACCCCGTAGAATCGCCAGCGGTTGATCTGACCACACTTTTCAGCAAGGGAGAAATCCTGACAAGAGAGGTCCAGCTATCCGGTCGCAAATACAAGCCGCCGATACATGACCAGGAGGAGATTCCGGCTTGGGTACTGATCACATGCCTTCCACTGCTAGAAGATGGCAAGCTCAAACTAGTCATGGGGTATGTCAGCGACATTTCACATCAGAAGTGGGCAGAATCCGTCCAGGCTCGCAATGCGAAGAAAGCGGTAGAGGCTAAGCGACAGCAAGAGGATTTCATTGACACGACTTCTCATGAGATGCGAAATCCCCTTACAGCGATGGTGCAGCTCGCCGAAGGTATATCTCACTGCCTAGAGGAGACAGAAGTCACCACGGAAACCGGCTATCAAACTCTCGTGAACAGCAATATCGAGGCCGCACGCACAATTTTGGCGTGCTGCGCGCATCAGAAGCGAGTCATCGACGATGTTCTTATTCTCTCGCGTCTGGACTCCGAAATGCTGACCATCACCCCGATTCCGGAAAAGCCAGGTGTAATCGTCGGTAGTGTGGTCAAGATGTATGCCGGCGAATGCCAGATCAATAGTACCACTATCGACGTTGTCAAAGATCCGTCTAGCGACAGCAATACCAGTGAGTATGTCCTCGTGGACACTTCACGTCTGTCGCAGGTTCTCATGAACCTGCTCAGCAACGCAATCAAATTCACAGCATTGCGACCGGTCCGCAAGATCTCACTGACTGTAAGTCAAGTTACAAGAAGCCTACGGACCAAGAGATATATGCTAATGGTGTACCTCACGAATGCAGTATGGCATCACCAGCACTCATCCACCAAGCGTTACTACTGACTTCGGACCGATCAATTGGGCGAGTGATCACCCGCCAAAGGAGAAGAACGAGGAGTTGCCAACTACAGACCCAGCTCACTATCTGTACTTTTACGTCTCTGATACCGGCCCTGGCATCACAATTGACCAGATGACGCGCCTCTTCAAACGCTTCAGCCAAGCGACCAACAGGACACACATCAAATACGGCGGCAGTGGCATGGGCCTCTATATCTGTCGTCAACTTGCAATCAAGCAGGGCGGTAATATCGGAGTCGCCTCTCGCGAAGACGAAGGCTCTTGCTTTGCTGTATATCTCGAAACAAGCTGGACGGAGGCTCCAGCACTTCCCACGGGTCCGAACTCACGTTCTTCCTCGGTAGCGCTGAACAGCATCAGCCTAGCTGTTAAGGCGCCGTCGGAGCACAAACAAGCAGAGCTATCTGTCCTGCTCGTCGAAGACAATTTGATCAACCAGCGGATACTCGCAAAACAGTTACGGTTAGCAAAGTGCGACGTTCATGTTGCAAATCATGGGCAAGAATGCTTAGATTTGCTGGAGAAGTCCGATTGCTGGCTCACACAACAGGAAGACAGTGCCATCAGGGTCGATGCCATATTTCTGGACTGGGAAATGCCGGTCATGAACGGCATCGACTGCTGCAAAAGAATCCGCGAGCTGCAAGCTTCCGGCGAGATCAGCCGATATGTACCCGTCATTCTCACGACGGCAAATGTGCGTGTCGAGCAGCAAGCACAGGCTCTAGAGGCTGGAGTGGACAAAATTGTCACGAAGCCTTTCGCAGTTGCAGATTTACTGGTCTCGGTACGCGAGTTGTTGAGTGGGGGAGCTAGGAGGATGGATGTCTCTACAGCCAGTGATAAAGGAACCATAAAGGACGAAGCAACGACGGTAACGACAGATACAGTGACATAGACAGCACGAGGCATAGAACTGACCTCATCAGAGACAGGGGTATCCCACGGAATTCTCTTGACTGTCATGCTTGTGTGCCCACCGCGATCGCGCTTCAGAGCCGTAGTATCTGAAGCTTAATGATGCCTTGTGATAGCGATCGAGGGATTGGTGAATGAATGTTCCACTTTCCTATGACGAATTGCTTGCCTCAGGCATCCGCATAGTTTTGCCCCTCATCGTCGTTGCCGCTTGTTACGGCGGCTTAGACAAGTGGGTCTGTCCTGAACTCTCCCACCAAAAGGACTCGGACCCTTTGCTACGATACCTGACTGTTCCTGTTTACTCCTACGGTTACACCACCAACTCACGAACGCGAGCAATCCAGTCGCCTTCACTCTACAGCCCAATCTGACACTGACGAAGTAAGCGACGCAATCACCTCTTGGCGCAACTTCAGGCTGTCCCACTCAGCCCAGCGACGACCCGCTCAGGAAACACACAACTCAAAAAGCTCACTTCTGACCGTTCCCTCTCCAGCTTGTCACCCTGAACCTATAGCGCAACATCTACACAGATCTCGACCATGGTGAGTGGCAACGCCAATGCTTCGGCGATTTCAGCAGGGAAAAGCTGACATGTGTTGCACAGGCACAATCAGGGTACGTTATCAGCATCAAGTCCCCCACCACCCTGCGTTTCGAACAAGAGCACGAGCACCTCTGAGTTGGCGGACGAGCAATGTTGATCGAGCTGCATGGACTGACATTAGACGCCAACAGCGTCTCGGTCGCACCCGAGTGCATTCAGGCCTTCAACGAGCTCAAGCTGGGCAAGTCCACCAAATGGATCATCTACAAGATCAGCGACGACTGGAAGGAAATCGTGGTGGAGGAGAAATCCACCGATGGTGACTGGTCCAAGTTCCGCGAAAAGCTGGTCAACGCCAAGAGCAAGAACAAGCGCGGAGAGGAAGGCATGGGTGGCCGATACGCTGTATTCGATGTCGCATATGACACCGAGGGCGAGGGCAAGCGCAACAAGATCACTTTCATCTCGTGGGTGCCTGACGATGCGCCGCAATACGTAAGAAGCTCGCATGAGCAATTTGCAGTGGATCAGCTACTGATCATAGATTGCAGCCTCGCATGATGTACTCCTCGTCCAAGGATGCCCTCAAGCGCGCCCTTAATGGCCTCGCCGCGGATGTCCAGGCCAACGACCAGGACGACATTGAGTGGGACACCATCCTGAACAAGGTCTCCAAGGGCCGCTAAACGACTTAGTCCTGCTTGATGAGCTCGTGTGCTCCGCTGGCCAGGAGGACGGAACGAAATATACAGTGATGCGGAGAACGAGTCGAGCACCTGAGCAGAGGTGGAAAGCGTCAGGATGGTGCTTTGGATGATCTTTCACTTTCTTCTGAGCATCGGCATTCATGACTCTCTGGGGTAGCCGCGTTAGATGACCCAGCGGTATGGAAGATTTTGAGGATTACCCAAAAAAGCTTGACACATGAAAGCTTCCAGAATTCACAGATCCGTTCGCATGTCCTCAGGTCCTTAGGTCCTCAAGTCCTCAGCTATGCTAACTTCACAGCTCAGCAGTATGCCACTGCCACAGACTTCTGGAGTACGATGGCGAACCTATTTAATCCACATAATACTTACTGCAAGGCTCGCCAAACTCAAGTAAGTCTTTGCCAGATATCACATTCACAGCAATTCAAGTATCTCAACATATCACCAAGACCACCACAACCACCATAATGGCACAGTCAACCGACACTCGAGCGATCAACGCAACACGTGTGAAGACCAGTCCCCACGAAAGCGTCGGCACCACATACATCGTGACCACTCCGTACGACAACGTCACAGCCATGGACTTTGGCCCCATTCCAGTTCCAGAGAAGAAAAAATCCACGACGTGGCTAAGAACAGGTCTGTCCCATCTCCATGGGAAGTCCCACCGCGGTCGTGAGCGATCGGTCGGACCGAGGACTCCAACGGACGAAGGTGTCCAGTCGAAGCGGGCTCGCAAGTATATGGACGTTAACGACGCGAACATTGTCCCGGTGATGAAGAGGGAGGAGGAGAAAGTGGAAGCGGCGTCCAAGCAGCCGATCGGGACGCTGGGGGAGAAAGTGAGGGGTTTCCTCACCAAGCCAGAGACAAGCGTCTCAAGGCTGGTGAGGAAAGCCGGGCTACTGTGCGAGCGCCGTGAAGCCCAGAAGTCGTTTGCGGTATTGAGCGTGCGCCAGGGGCTGTGGGATAGGAAGCTACTGCACGCGGTTGTTGATGAATTCGATCGCGATGATTCCATGGTGATGGTGGCGGCGGCGGGCGATCAGGATGCGATGACTGTATTAACTTCTCGTCCCAGGGACCAGCTCGGGCGGAGGCAGTGTGTGAGGCCCCCAAGGAATGTGCTGGATCAACGGAAGCGTAACAGGAAGCCTACGAGCAGCAGCAGGAGGATCAGGGCGTGGTGGCAGGGAGAGAAGGCTGCGGTGGAGATGATGTCGATTATTGAGGAAGAGGAGGAATGAAGTCACGGGGAGTCGATGGGATTGGACTTGCATGTTTTGTCGTGCTATATGAGCATCGCATCTGGTGTTGGGGACCATCCCAAGGAGATGAAAGTGTTCTAGCAGGACATATACATATTCTTCGTCATTTCATACCATCATATCCGTTCTCATACTCACATGTCTACCATTACCGCTTGCTCCAAGCCTCTCGGAACACTTTCGCAAGATTTTTCCCTTCCGCCTCGTCTTTCAATCGTTGCGACAAGAAACCCTGCAGATCCGACCAGAATTCATCAGACTTCAAAGTCCCCGCCGCGGTATCCGCCGTCGTTTCAAGGGGCATCTCCGCCGTCGCCTTCTCACTCTCCGGCGCAGAAGTCTTCTCATCAATATCCATCTTCTCTGGTGCGGGCGTCCCCGCAGCTGGTGGAGTCTGCACCGCGGGCGACTGTGGTGTCGGCGTCGCACCACCGCCCATGATCATGACGCTAAACTCGACATCCTTCTCCACGCCCACGTCTTTTAGAGTCTTGAGATCTGCGACGGGCTTCTTGTTGAGAAGCAGCTTGATCTTGTCCTGTTGCAGACCGCTCTTCTGTGCGTATTGTGTTTTGAGGTCGTGAACTGTGGTGTCGAGGGTGATATTGGAGAGAGTGATGATCTCGCCTGCTTTCATGGGTTTGAGGGTTGCTGTGATGCTTGTTCCTTGGGACTTTTGCGAGGTTGTTGGGCCTGTGCGGCGGGGAAAAGGGTGTGTTTGACGGGGCAGGATGTACTTCGATAACGTGAGCGGATAAACGATAAGTGATAGAAGAGAGCAAATGGACATACGGGACTCTGACTCTCATACTTGCGCGGATCCTGGACATGGTCGGCGGGCAGCTTGATGGCCCGCTTGTCCAAGGTCGCCAGGAAGGACTTTGCAAAGGTGACTTCGGACATGATGACTTTCTGGAAAGCGGAGAAGTACGTCTCTTTTGCTGTAGTTGCTGCCAGGTTGGGTGGTAGGAACAGATGTGTAGTGTCCAGGTGGTGTAATGTATGCAAGCAAGTTGAAGTCGAAGCTCTGGACAGGATGACGCCGTCTCTGCTTGGCGGCGATCGCCAGGTGAAACTTGCAGCACGATCACATGCAACTCTTTCCTAATCCCTCTGACACGCGTGCCCTACAACGGGCTAAGAATACCACGAGACATTTCACCGTCATGTCGAACCTCTATAATCTCGAGCCGCAACCCACCGCCAAAGTAATCCTCAACACGACCTCTGGCGACCTTACCTTCGAGCTCTTCGCCAAACAGACTCCTCTTGCATCGCGAAACTTCCTGCAACACTGTCTCAATGGCTACTACAACAACACAGTCTTCCACCGTCTCGTACCTGGCTTCATCATCCAAGGCGGCGATCCCACAGGTACAGGCTCAGGTGGCATCAGCGCAATCAACAATGGCGAACCATTCCAAGACGAGTTCCACAGCCGACTCAAGTTCAATCGTCGCGGCCTGTTGGGCATGGCCAACGAGGGACCTGACAGCAATGGCAGCCAGTTCTTCGTTACGCTGGGCGTTACGACTGAACTACAGGGAAAGAACACGATGTTTGGAAGGATAGAAGGTGACACGATCTACAACTTGATGAAGATGGCAGATGCGGAGATGACGGAAGGAGCTGGCAGCGAGAGGCCGCTATATCCCACAAGGATCACCGGCGCGGAGATCGTGGTCAATCCTTTCGAAGACATGATTGCTAGAGTCAGAGAAGCACCCAGGACAAAATCTGATGAGGGCAAGAAAGATGCCAAGAAGAGGAAGAAACCGGCTGGAAAGAATGTGCTAAGTTTCGGTATGGATGAGGGCGAGGGGGACACTGCGCCTGTGTTCAAGAAGGCTAAGGCGAATCCAAAACTTGTTGCGGTAGAGCCAGAGGAGCCGGAGGTGGTAGAGGAAAGGCCCAAGGAGAAAAGCAAGGAAGCAAAGCACAAAGACTCGAAGCCGGCTGATGAACAGTTGACCGCGGAGCCCACAAAGTTTGTAAGCGCACCAGCGGAAGAAGCGGAAATCGATGAGGAATCAGAGACAGAAGAAGACAGACGACAGCGCCTTCTTGACAAGACGAATGCTGAAATTCAAGCTCTAAAAGCGAGCATGAAGCGAACAGTGGATGTCAAGCCGAAGGAGAAAGAGAAACCGAGGAGTGCCTTGGAAGCAATGATACCGACGACCAGCACGCGCGGACGAAAGCGAGGCAAGATAGTAGATGAGAAGGGGGCTCTTGATATCTTTAAAGCATTCAAACAGCGGCTCGAAGATCTGCCCGACGATGAGAACTCCGCCTCGACGAACGGTGCAGTGAAAAACATCGATATCGACGTACATAATGCTCAGCCAACCACTAACGAGGCTGGAGACGAGGAGGCGGAGCTGTGCGACTTGCACTTCATTGCAAATTGCCAATCTTGCAAGTCATGGGACGAAAAACCAGACGACGACGCGAACGACGATGGCGAGGGTGACCTCTCCTGGATGGCACATTCACTCAAACCCGCGAAGGACCAACTAGGAAAGGACCTCGAATGGCGGAAGAAGATGGCGGAGGTGGAGATAATCGACCCAAGAGAAAAGGCACGTGCTATCAAACAAGAACAGCGAAAGGGTAAAGAGTCAAGGAGGCGGTAGTATAGAAAAGAACCGCGCATGAAAGCACCGGTGTTGATTCTCGAACTGGCAAGTATCGTAAACAAATCCACGGACTATCCGCATTGCCCGCCGCCAAAGAAGCAATCAACAGCCAATTCCTCGGACGAGCTAATACAATAACGACATGGCATGTTGTGCAGGAAATGCGGCAAAGATAGTTTGTCAAAGCGTGATGCGCGCGATTTGCTACGAGATGGTAGCGGCGCATCATCCAAGACGATCACAAGCCAGCTGCATAGAATGCTGCATAGAAGTCGGGCAGGCGAACCCCGACGGTGCACTGCAGCAGTCCATCCGAGTCCCAGAAGAAGTGAATGCTTTGACTTGATATGCTGATTGGCTGCTTGAGCGCTAAGCAATGTAAAGGAACGTCGATCGTCCTTAGTGCTGCCGCGGATCTCAGCCCTGTTTTGGCAGGTAATCCGTGGACCTCACCAGACTCGCCAACAGCGCAGCAGACCAAGACTGCTAAGCTTTGCTTGGAGTCATGTAGCCACGGTATAAGCACTTCGTGCTCCCAATATGAAACAGTCGACATGGAGGTAGGAGCTCATGATCAGGCAGGTGCCACAGAAGCAGCGATAAGGGATTCGAGGTATATATGAGCGATTTGCTGTTGGACTTCTTTGTTCGCTCTTGGCACTCCAATCCTCCGACCTACTTGGATCATACAACTGTATCACAATTTATCTTGTCAAGTATAACATTAAGACAGCAAGCATGTACGCCACCGTATTGTTCGGTCTCGCTGCCCTTCAAGGTGCTCACGCTTGGGGCAATCTCGGACACGAGACCGTCGCCTACGTTGCCCAGAACTTCGTCAAGAGCTCAACCAAGACCTGGGCGCAGAACATCTTGGGCGACACCTCAACTTCTTACCTCGCCAACGTGGCTACCTGGGCCGATTCGTTTCGCTACACAACCGCCGGCAAGTGGTCTGCGGCATATCACTTCATCGATGCCAACGACGACCCGCCAAACACTTGCAACGTTGACTACGACCGCGACTGTGTCGGCACTGGATGCATTGTTTCGGCCATTGCGAACTACACGACTCGTGTGCAGTCCAAATCTTTGAGCTCTTCAGAGGCAAGCACTTCAGATTGAGCTTGGGAAACCTTCTGATACTAACAATGATGAAAGGTTCAAATCGCTCTGAAATTCATCGTCCACTTCCTCGGCGATATCACTCAGCCCCTTCATGACGAGGCCTACGGATTAGGTGCCAACGACGTCGATGTGACTTTCAATGGCGACTCCACCAACTTGCACGCAACCTGGGACACCTCAATTCCCGAACAGCTCCGTGGCGGCTACTCTCTCTCTGACGCTCAGTCCTGGGCCAGCGAAATCACCACCGCCATCAACTCCGGTGCCTACAAATCGCAAGCCGCCTCCTGGCTCAAGGGTCTCGACGTCACCAATGCTCAAAGCTCCGCTATGAGCTGGGCGACCGATGCCAACGCTTACGTCTGCAGCACCGTGATGCCTGATGGTCCGCAGACGCTCGAGGACGACAGCGATCTATACCCAGAGTACTACAACGATGTCGTTGACACTGTGCAGCTTCAGATCGCGAAGGGCGGTTATAGACTGGCTAAGTGGCTAGACGCTATCGCTGCCACGTCGACCAGCAAGAGGGATCTGGAGGTTATGGAGAGGGAGGCCGAGATCGTGGAGTCGAGTGGCATGAGCCTGCTGCCGCCTGCGAGAGAGCTCACGCCCATGCAGAGGAGGCGACAGGCTACCGGTTGTGATTGCAGGAATCACTAAATCGGGCCAATGTGGGATCGTGCCGTCATGATGAAGCGATTGAACGTACGATACGATGATTGAATGTAGATTGCAATGCAAGACAACCTTTGATTGCGAACGCCTTTACAGCAGCATAATTGTGTAGATCTGTGAGGTGAGGTCGGAACTGAGCTCAACTCTTGTTCTTCCCGATATGCAGATCATATCACCGTGATGGATATGCTTGTTTTAGACGACGGAATCTTCTGTACTCACTACGTAGTAAGGAACAGGTAATATGTGCCTGCTTTTATGACAACGATGAAGGGGCAACGACGAGTATCCCATGACAACAACGAATGCATCACTTCCAGATTTACGTATAGATGCATATCCTACCTTTAATTTCACCCTTGCTGCTTTATCAACATCCTCCGTCCTCGCCACTTTTACAAAACCGCCTAGCTACCAGCAGCAATCCCATCACATGTAGCGAAACATACACACGCAACATACCAAACAGAACAATCACAGCCCAACCATTAAAACAAAAACACAACACAACCAGCAAAAGCAATGCCCCAACCAGTCCACTTCCTCACCCCAACGTCCTCCGATATCAACACCTACCTCACGCGCATGCTCGACATCGCACACCACATCCGGCATCGCCACCCCAATCTCCAGGGCTGGAAATCAGCCGCATGTCTCGGTCTCTACCCGGACCCTCCGACATCTCTGCACGCCCAAGCCTGTTTCCAGGCGATTCAGCGACATCTCCGCGCCTTCGAGATCCGTTTCCAAGACAAGATTCTCGTATTCGGGCGCGCACAGAGACTCGGTGAGGAGCGGGTCGAAGAGGTCGCGGCCGCATGCAAGCGCGAAGCGGAGCAGCGCATGGCCTAGCAGGCGCAGCGACTCACGGCGAATTTCTCGCGCTATCATCGGGAACAGCTCGATCTGGCGGTCAGGCACAATCGGAAGTGTGAGGCAACCGCGCAAATCCAGATCAAGATCAGAGAGGTTCGAGTCGAGGCGCTGCTGAGAGCGATCAGAGAGCAGGCGAGCGCCGGTGATGCGGTGGCCGCGACGGCCAAGGAAGTGCTGGAGGTCAGTAGGGAGTGGTCGCGGCGGATCGAGGAGCTGGAAGCTTTTCGGATGATGGCGAATTGCCTGCTGGATGGCTTGATAGCTAAGGGACTGGAATTGGAGGCCAAGCTCAGGAGTCTGAAGAAGGGCACAGCCGCAGCTTCTGAGGAGACACTAGCCGTGAGGCCCGAGGAACCCACAACGGAAGGTCCCCAGGAGTTCATAGCGTCATGTCGCAGACTGTTGAAGCGTAAAACGAGAGGGACTTCGACCAGTGTGGTGTACCATGATGCATCATACGATCTATCGGAAGCTTCTGGATCCATGATGGAGGTAGTCCCGGTGAAGAAGCGCAAACTTCCCAAGCATGGCACACGAAGAGACTCCGGGGTCGTGATGTCAGATGAATCCTCACCAAGATAGAGATTACCTCATCATTCGGTGGTAGACAGCCCTGTTGAATACGCTGAGAGACTCATAAGAGTATACTACAAGAACATACCTCATCTAGACCACCATCTACCTCCACTTTTCTTATAGCCCCTTCATCTTCTGATCGTCCTGGAAATTCTTCAGGGCGGTCTCGACCCTCTTCCTCAACTCCGGACCCTCGGGCGCTCCTTCCGCTCTCCGCTTCTTGACCTCGTCAATAATTTCATCCACCAGCTCATCATATTCCTTGCCTGGATCAGAAGGCACACCAAGCGTAGCGCCCTGTAGTGATTCCTGACTCTCGTTCCTCTTGAGATCCGGTCTCGTGCTGCGTGCTTTGACTTTCCGCTGCAGCCAAGTCTTACCTGGTGTCATGAGGAAAACGTTGAGTACTGCTACGCCAATGATGCAGTAGAAGTAGTTCCGACCCCAAACAAGCATGGAATCGTGCACTGTGAGGAGGATGAAGGGTGCGGTGGTGAAGGAGTACGCGACTTGAGTGACAAGCCAGGTGAAGACGTCGTAGTAGATCTTGTTCTTGGTGGCTTTGGTGCCGTCTGGAGTCATGAAGAAGGGGCGCAACAGCCGGCGGGAATCTTGGTATATGTTAGCAGAGTTTAGTTTTGGATGGGCTTGGCTTACTTTTTGCCACGTTCTGGATGAAGCTTGCTAGCATGAATGACATGTAATAACCAGGAGCAAAGCCATGCCAGAATGCACTAGTAACGAATGTGGCCATGCTGGCTCGGAAGCCAGGTTTCTTGCCCTTGGGTGTCACGCGGAGATACATGTAATTCCTCAGCCAGTGATTGGTATTGATGTTCCAGTTGCCAAGATACGCATGACTATTCTGTGCGAATTCCACCCCGGCTGGCTTGATGTTGGTCAAGCGGTCCCAGTTCGGCTTTCCAGATTTCGGGTCGATGCCCTTATAGCCCAGCCCAGACAAAATGCACGCGCCCTCGGTCAGCGTCCAGACACCGTAATATTTCATTCGCTGGACGAAATTCATCATGTGAAGATGGAAGATGCGCGAGAAGATGTTGAGCTTGGCGTAGTCATCACTTAACAGGAAGCCTGGATAGAAGTAATTGGAGAGCTGGAGAAAGAGCAGAATCCATACAATGCCCTTGCTCATCTTCCACATTGCCGGTGTGGCGCTCCTTGGAATCTTTCGCTTCTTGCGAGTCGGTGGTGCTTTCATCGGGTCCGAGCCCGGAGGCAGATTAAACATCGTGGTATCCAGCCAGCGCTCGTAGTCAACGTAGTCGAAGGCTGGGCCTGCCATGAGAGAGGGAAAGAAGGCGACGAAGCCTGCATAGTCCAGTGGACTGGGCAATTGCTTGATAGCGCGCTCCTTCTGGGTGTCGTTGAGATCCGATGAGCGTTGCTTACCATCCCAGACATTCCAGCAGAATGCAGAAAGCTTCATGACCAAGACCATCTGTGCTCCTGTGACGTCGACGGAGCTTGGGGTGTCTGCGAGCTGGCGGTAGATATGGCTGACGGACATGTGTCCCATAAGGAAGGTGAAGCCTATCCATGGCATATACGGGCCCTGTATGTATTTGGCAATGAGATATGTGCCGATGGCGTCGGTGAGAATGACAGCAAGACCGCCCCATAGGTCGAAGAGGCCTACAAGGTAGAATATGGCTACTCTGCCAAGATGTGAGCTTGTGCATCGTGACAATGGAAGGGCAGCACAAACGATATATTGAAAACATTCTTGATGTCTGGACGACTGTCGGGTAGTCGCTTGAGTACGGCAGCCAGTGGATAGGACGTCAAGAAAAGGACAATGAGTTTGACTGTAAGAAGTCAGAAGAGCCTGGATGAGTCGTGTTGTAAGGAGATACTCACCTTCATCCGTCGAGGCACCCAGGATGCCTGATATGTACTCAAACGCTAAGATCACCGTCAGTCGGGAGTGTCTTTCCAGAATCTGGGGTGCATTCTCCTACGGATGTTGATGTAAGGTAACATGCTGCCGGCTTCCCAGGAGGCTTCGACCTTGCAAGCTTGGTTTTGGTTAGGCTCCGACTCTTCCTTTATCACCGCATGGCAGTATCAGAAACGCTCAGATCAACTGTTAGGTGGTCGTGTTGGGGACTGGCCTATCGACCAGGCGCGTCGTTGAGAAGCAGAGAACATGGGGACCACTTGACCAGAAAATACCCAGCTGCATCATGACATCACCTCCATCCACGCGACTGAACGGCCGGCTGATTCAAGGTGAAGCGGGAACGAAAACGACCAAGATTCGGAGCCATCATTCATCTACTGAATATACTTTCTTCCTGTTGGGTTTGCATCCTAGCTTTCTCCCAGGCCCGACATCTCCAACCACTTCACGCGGGTATCATCCCTGCCCAAAGACAACTTCGCCGAACGCCTCGCTAAAATACAAGAACAATTTCCTGCCAAACACAATTGCCATGTTTCAGTTTGAATTGCACCATTATCCACCACCTCCCCAAGCACCACGTATTCGTCTCGCTAATTGGATGTCCTTTTGCATGATGGTTACTCGCTTGGCGTGGATGGCGCAGAGGTTGGAGTCTTCGAATAGATGAACCAAGAAAGCCTCAGCAGCTTCCTGTAGCGCCTGGATGGCCTGTGACTGCCATCGAGTAACTCCAGATGATGGAGGCGCGACGTTTAGTGAAATCTCGCGCACCTGCAAGTACATAAGGTCAGTGCTGATAATGCATCATTCACGTTCATGTGCCGATTTTCCATACCAGTCGTGAGAACGGCAGCTTCTGCATGAGTAATTCTGTTGACTTCTGATATCGCCGGATCTCTTTCAATGCGACAGTTCCTGGCTTATACCGGCGCTTTTTGCGCGGACTTTGAGCTATATATCATTAGCCGAAGGTGTTCATGACCTGACGTCGGTGCACCGTCGCGAGCCAGCCTTGCTGCCGCATAGATGTGCGTTTCCATGTCGTGGACATACCTGCGCTCGCAGCACCGCTGCTCCTCCTAGGTGCCTTTCCTCCCCTTGAAGGTATCGTCTTTCCGCCTCTTGATCCTGTGCTTGTGCGTCCGCCGCCCCTTTTCGCTGGTCCTGCCATCTTGCGTGTGTGCGTGCTATAACCGCGCTTTTTCCAAGTCCAAGAATCCGATAGGTGTACTTGAGATCAGCACAATCTTGAGATGTTGATCCCTTCCGACGCGTCGCCGGTCGCGTCGCAACTGCTGCAACTAAGGGATTGCTATTGCCAAAAGCCAGTACAGAATCCAAATGCGCAAGAGTCGAGCTGTACTCTAAGCAAGGTGAATGGCGATGCCGGGGAGGGCGCGACTCCAGGCTGAGCGATGGGCGATTGTTTATGTTTATTGCAATCCTCAAGCTGTCGACGCTTCCGGGAAACTCAGTGGCTGGGCCAGGGTCGGGGTGCAGCCTCAGGCACGATAATCAACTACATATACCCCGGCGCTAAAGGAGATAAGCGCGTGCTCTGGTCTGGGTGACGTTTCCCTTTGTTTGACGTTCGATTGATGATGCATCCTTCAATATTCCCATCTGCAACACGATACTGATAGATCGTTCCTGAACATCTGTCGTCTACGGCAAACACATCAAGTCACGACTACGCGACCACACAGCCTCTTTACAACAGCGGCCGAACCGAATCCCGTGCATAGCACCAGCCCCCGCCATGGCTGCAATCGCTGGAGGAGATGGCGCGTTGGGACAACTGCCCCTCGAGCAGTGGTTCTTCGAGATGCCCGTGTGCACAAGATGGTGGACTACCGCGACGGTCGTAACAGGCGTCTTGGTACAATGCCAGGTCCTCACGCCGTTCCAGCTGTTCTACAGCTTCCGAGCGGTCTATCACAAGCAGCAGGTACACGAAAAGCCACATTCTCTCCTTCAGGTTCTTCCTGTGACGATGCTGACCAAGACATCATAGTTCTGGAGACTCTTGTCGACCTTCATATACTTCGGACCGCTATCGTTGAACCTCCTCTTCCACATCTTCTTCATCCAACGATACGCACGCATGCTGGAAGAGTCAGCCGCCTCAGTCGCTCACTTCAGCTGGCTCCTCTCGTATACCTCGATCACACTTCTCGCTGTTGCGCCTCTATTCGGCCAAGCGTTCCTGGGAACCACGCTTAGTAGCACTTTGGTATATATCTGGTCGAGGAGGAACCCAGACGTGAGGCTGAGCTTCCTGGGTGTACTCACCTTCAAGGCACCCTGGCTTCCGTGGGTTCTGGTAGCCTTTAACGTGGTACTGCATGGCCACTGGCCGAGAGACGAACTGTGCGGAATCGCAGTTGGACACGGTGAGTGCAAGGACATGCCGCATACCCGATGCAATGATCGATAGCCTAATAGTGTGCAGTTGTCTACTTCTTCAACGACATCTATCCCTCCACACACAACGGATACAAGCCTCTCGATCCGCCTCAGTGGTGGATCAGACTTTTCGAGAGGAACACAATCGCCCCGGCAGACGCGGACGTACATGCCGCAGCCATCAACAGAGACATAGCACCAGCAGTGCCTGAAGTCAGATAGGTATGCTTTTAAGTCGCCTGCATGGTAAAACATCCTTGACATGAAAGCTGATAGAGTTTTTAGTCTGTACAGATAACGAATTTGATGACTTACCACGTTCGGAAATGCTTCAGCCATTAACAATCCACAAAGTGTTCTGCAGAACCGATGTAACGTGATATACTTCTCCTCTTCCTATGCGACTGATTTAGACCTGTCCCGGTACGAGGTTCGTCTGCCTTTCACCTTTCCGCTCAAACCGCCAACCGGCAAGGAGTAATCGAACTCAAGGACCTCGAGCAGATTCGCAACAAGCAGGTACCACGCAAGGATACAGCAAAAGAAGAAAACAGCGCCAACGGCTGTTTGCATGTCTGCTGCCGATGCTGTATTCCCTTGTGCCAGCGCCCAGAATGACGCGGCAAAGACGAACGCAGCGAGGGTTGCCAAGCCGAAGCAGACGAGGAAGATCATGTTCGTCCTCAGAGCGCAGAAGCCGAAGCTTGCGAAGAGAAGACCGAGCGTTACGAGACCAAATGCTAGCGGGACCGTCAGACGAAGGTCACGCTTGAGAGGAGAGGGCACACTGACCAAAACTGGCGTAGAATTGCGCTTCTGCTTCTGACTGGGACATTCCTGCTGCCGTCATACTCCGGATGAAAGTCGATTGTGTATCGCCTGCTGACGACAGCGCGAACCATGCAGCGCCTAATGCACTTTAGCTCGCGCCATGGAGACGACCGACAGGCGACTCGAATAACGAACCCATCCAACCAAACAGCAAGAAACTGAAGGTGTTGCCAAGCAGCCATTCCATGACGCAAGCGAGCAACTGGAGCCATCCACCGAAATAGAGACTCAGGCTACTGTTCTGGTTAATTTAGCTCGAGCGGCGATGTTGATAGTCAGAAATATACAAACTCACGCTGTGGCCGCACCACCGCCCCCGGAGCCAGCTATGCCCATGAGCTGGAAGCTGATTGGAAGAGTGGCAACAAGAAAGCTGACGAGACCCAAGGGCGTCGGGTTGGCGAAATTGTTGCGAAGATTGCACTTGACGTCCGTGGGTGGGCTGAGTTAGAGTTTTTCGAGGATTTGGCGAAGGATGGCGATGTTCTCTTGCCAGCCGAGTTGCACGTCCTGTTGAGGGTGCGCGGGGCTGGTGTTGTTCCAGTCTCTGGTGTATGTATCTATATTTTTCTTTCTCGGGATTGCGGCTGATGTTGATCCGGGAGGAGGTGTGGTGATAGGTGGGAATGGAAGATGACATCTAACTTATGGCCCTCTTCTCACTCTTTATATGGCGGACTTCTCTGGCTCCCTTTGTGCGTTGTGCTCGACCTCCCGGCTATAATGGCAGATAGTGAGTGGTGCAGGCTAGACGTCGATAGCCTGGTCTCTCCAGTGAGGCTTGCCTCTGTACATCGGCAAAACCTGGAATTGGCTGGATGATGTACTGCCCAACATCCAGAGTCTCGGGTGGTCTCTTTCAGGAGTAGAAGATGGTATTCGACTCTGTTTGGTCTCGACGTCCATAGTCAAGCTCTCAGGCGACCAAAGTGCTCCCCTCGCGACTCAGTGTCAATGCTGTGCTATGCCCTCGCTTTTCCTGTTGAGCAGGCGCGATGTGCGGAAAGCTCGGGATATGACTGGAGCGATTTATGGCAGTGATACTGTGTGATCTGTTTCTAAGGTGAAGCTCCGCTGTTGAGATCTTAAGCTACGAGACTCACACGATAAGGAGCTCGTGGAACATTGGTGCGGAAAGTGACTTCGAAGTATATGGACATTCTCAGCGGACTACCCATTGCACAGTATTGTCAAAACACCTCACTCCACAATCCACTCCGCCTTCGCATCTTTTCGCAGTCGAATCGTCTTACCAGCCCGGACTGCCGTCGGCTTGCTTTCATCAACAGCAATTTTCCCATTCACCATCACCACACGAATCCCGTCCGCAGGCTGCTTCGGCTCCGCATACGTCGCCACATCTCGAATCTCTTCGGCCGAGAAGAGAACCAGATCCGCTCTGTAATCTTCCTTGATCAGCCCACGATCTCGCACTCCGATCACCGCTGCGGCTCTGCTCGTCACATGCGCCACAGCCTCTTCTAGACCGCCCTCGAACACCGTCTCGGGCTCGCACGAGGAGAAGATGTCGTTCTGGCTCGCATGGTAGAGATCTCGAGACTTGCCAGAGGGGAGATCCCTTGCGTAGTGCCCCAGGTAGCGAGGGAACGTGCCCCAGCCTCGGGGATGCGGTTTCGTACTCGTCAGGATGCCGTCCGTGGAACCTGTGTGCTTCGCGTGTCGCATGATGGTGCGCACGTTGCCCTCGTGACCTGAGTGCGAGAGGATGGTGCTGTTGAGATTGTCTTCTTTCAGAATCTGGATGTACGCTTCAAATGGGTCTTGGTCTTGCTCGAGGGCGATCTGAGCGATGGTCTTGCCCACGTATTTCTTTGCTAGCACTGGATTGGCTACGCCGCCGATTTCGAGGATGGACCAGTGGAGCGTACAGCCGTGGCAACCATCTGTGCCTTCGACGAGAGCCTGGTGCTTGATTTTGGCGAGCAGGGAGGGGTCGTTGAGGATGGCTTGAGGATCTGTGGCGCTTGCTGCCCAGCTGGGTAAAGTACTCGCAAGCGTGGTGCTTCCAGGAAGGTAAGGATACGTATCGAGCGAGATCTCGACTCCCTCTGCGATGGCCACGTCGATCATCTCGATCAACTCGTTCGCCCGCCCTGCGTTTTCCTCGTAGTTCATCGTCGCGTGCGTCAGATGTAACCTCACACCCGTCTTCTTTGCCAGTTCTATCATTTCCTTATACGCCGTGAGAGCCCCTTTCCCATATGACCTCGTATGCGGGCAATAATACCCCCCATAAGCCTTCACAACCTCACAGAGCTCTGCAATCTCCTCGTCAGAAGCAAACATCCCCGGCACGTACGTTAGCCCAGAACTCATCCCCACTGCGCCCTCTTCCAAACACCTCGCCAAGATCCTTTTCATTTCTGTCATCTCCTCCCTACTAACGGGTCCTGAATCCCAACCCTTGACCAACATCCTCAAATTCCCCTGCGGCACCAAAAAAGCCGCGTTCGTCGCGATCTTCTCCGAGTCCAGCACGTTGAGATATTCCCCCACCGTACGCCAGCGGTCAAAAAAGCCCGGCGTGTCAGGGTTGCCATTCCAGCCGGCGATTTGCTTGCGGATGCGTGCCAGGGACTCGTCTGTGACGGGAGCATACGAGATCCCATCTTGGCCGATGACTTCGGTCGTGACGCCCTGGGTGATCTTCGCTTCATGGGCCGGGGTGTGGAGCAAAGAGAGGTCAGAGTGGGCGTGCATATCGATGAAGCCGGGCGTGAGAGTCCAGCTTCCGGCCGCGCAGTCGATGATATGGGTTCCATTTTGACGATGTTGCGCGAGCTCCGAGGGTGTGTAAGTGGATACTCCTTTACGGATCGAGTGAATTCTGCCGTCTTTGGCGAGTAGAGAGGCTATGTAGCGAGGTGTCGAGCCTGTGCCGTCGATGATGGTGGCGTCTAAGAACAAGGTATCGTTGTTTGTATTATCTTTCCTTTGAGGGACTGTCATGTTGGAAAAGGTAATGTGAGAGCTGTCGAAGGCACTGGAAGGGAGACAGGCTTTCAAGCGTCAGTGTAGCATACCTCTTGAGAGCTTTGGAGGTTAATATATGTGCCAGTAGGGCCAAGTGGAGATAGGCGTGAGGTGGCCGAAGCTGCAGGACACCGGCAATCCACGTATAGCGGTGCCGAACAGCAGCGCCTTCACATAAACGTTGGATCAGAAACGATTATATTGTCACCCTTACATTGTGGTAGTACGAGATTTGATTGACGAAGCATTTTGTTGTCGCTCGACAGGTATCTTGTACCCGGAGCAAGTGAAGGAAAGATCGTATTTGGTTGGTATGTGTGCAGTGCAAAATCGCAAGCTTCGCAAAATAAAGCATCGAAACAATTCAGCTGGCTCGAAACATCATGCAAACATCATCCTGGTTCTGTAACCCATGTATGTGATGCAACTCAGGCAGCCGCAGCGACAGTCTGAACTGTCTGACGCCTCTCCTCAGCGAGGACACGCTCCAGAACACCATGCGCACCCTCGTTCTTCATTTCGCGAGCGACCTGGTCAAGACCAAGCTGAGAATCAGTCCAGAGTGTCTCCACAGCTGGAGCATTCTTCTGCCCGACGCCAATGAAACCACCTTCGGCAGCCCAGTCAGAAGTACGCTTCAGCTCAAGCTCGTTCCACACGCTGTCCAGAGAATCGACGAGGTGGTCGCGGAACTCCTTGGTGTGTCCTGGAGTCGGAGTGATGCGGAGGCGCTCCTGTCCGACGGGCACGGTTGGGTAATTGATGGCTTGGACATAGATCTGGTGCTTCTCGAGGAGCAAGTCAGACGCTCTCTTCGCAAGCTCGGCGTTTCCTACAAGAACCGGGACAATGTGCGATGGGTTGGGAATGACAGGTATGTCGCGAGCATCAAGAGTTGACTTGACAGCACGAGTGTGCAGCTGCTGAAGGCGGCGATCACCCTGGTAGGTCATCTGGTACTCAATGGCGGCCTCGGCACCAGCCATAGTCGCCGGAGGAAGTGAAGTGGTGAAAATGAAACCCGGAGCAAGAGAACGGATGGTGTCGACCATCCTCGCAGAGCCTGCGATGTAGCCTCCGACGCATCCGTAAGCCTTGCCAAGAGTGCCAGTGATGATATCGATGCGGTCCTGGACAGTTCCCTTGGTGTTCGTGCCGCTAGCATAAACGTCATAGTCGAGGTGCTCTGCAACACCAGCACCGTTTGGCCCGTACATGCCAACAGCATGGACTTCATCCAAAAAGGTAATCGCTCCATACTTCTCGGCCAGGTCACAAATCTCCTCAATAGGTCCAACGCTGCCGCACATACTGTATACACTCTCGAACGCGATGATCTTCGGGGTGTCCGGTGGCAGCGAAGCCAGCTTGTTCTCCAGATCCACAACATCGTTATGCTTGAATACTATCTTCTTGGCTCCGGAGTGGCGAATGCCTTGAATCATGGATGCGTGGTTCATGCTGTCGCTAAGAATTACGCAGTTCGGGAACTTACTTCCCAATGTCGCAAGCGTCGCATCATTGGCCACGTAGCACGAAGAAAAGACCAATGCAGACTCTTTGGCGTGAAGTCGCGCCAAGGTCGACTCCAGGCTTATGGCATGCTGGTTGTGTCCCGAGATGTTCCTCGTTCCGCCAGCTCCGGATCCGTATGTATCCAAGGTCTCATGCATCTTCTTCAGTACCTGTGGGTTACGACCCATGCCGAGGTAGTCGTTGGAGCACCATACATCAACTCGTTCGTTTCGCTCGCTCATATGCGCCTTTGGGAATTCCTGGGCTAGACGATTGATGTTGTTGAAATAGCGGTACGATTTGTCCTTGTGCTTCTTGTCCAACTCGTTGTCGTAGAAGCCATTGTAATCGAATCGAGCAGCTTTTGGTGGCGGAGGTGGAGTGGCGAGGGGTTGCTGAGAGGTCTCAGCAGCGGGCTGCGTGCCATTGTGGCCAAATGGCATACGCTCTCGACGGATGGTCCGGACATCGACCTGGGCCTCCTTTGGCCGGGAGGTGTGCAGGTTCGCGCGAGGGACCTTGGCGTGGTAAGCACGGCATCCGCCGAATGCTCCGGCAAGGGCATTGTTCACGCTGCTGCTGCTGCCGTTGCGGGCAGACTGGACAGTCAAGGCCTTTCCCATGACAGGGCAGCGGCGAGCAATGATCTGGAGGTTGCTCATGGCACCGCCACCCGGGGCGGCGGGCTGCAGGGTGGTGGAGGTGGACATTGAGCGGAGCGTCGCCGGTGACGTCTTGTTCAGGAACGGGCACATGGCCCTCGATTGGCGGAGGAGAACCTCCATATTCGGTGACGGTCGGCTGGTGGTATTTCTGTTCAGTCGGGTGGGCGTAGAGGTGCGATTGGGGTGGAGGAAGAGAGTGAGGCAAGAAACAGAGAATCGGGCGAATTCACGGGAGTCAGACACGCTTATACATACACTACACACAATTCCATTTATGCCGAACCGGCAGAGTGGGACAACGGAAGATGCACAATCCAGCCATGACTGTGGGGAAGTCAGGGTTCCGTGCAGCCAATCACATGACAGTCTAAGGTAATGTTTGTTTCTTTGAGTTTGTCCCTGTGTCTTTCGGAAGTGCTCGCGCGGTGATCTGCCATTCTGTCACCCTCCCAAGACACACACCACACATGTTTATCACCAAGTATGGGTCCCCTGATCCCTACCAAAATCCTGATTCGCCAAGCGGTGGACGGTGCTGGAGAGGCATCAAGCAGGGCCCATGAATCGATCCCGCTTTGGGAGAAAGTGATATAGGTGGCATCTCTGCACCAGCAGCTAGGAAGGAGAGTGCCGGACAAGTGCGTTGCACTTTTACCCCTCACCTACCTCCTAGCGATAATCTGGTCGTTACCGGACATTGTTCGCAGATCTCCTAGTCTTCTCCGCTCGCGCGCGCAGCAATCTGTACAGTCATTCGAATCTGAAGGTAACGCAGTATGCCTAGAATGACCTTGTGTCCTTTTGAACCTGCACCTGTGTTGACTTATCGAGTGCAGCTTTTCTGAACGTCCCAGAACAAAGTTTTCATATAGCTGACTAGAGTGATCGCAAGCATCGATCACATCATTAGCAATGCGAATAATTAGATGTGTAATCAATCGTCATCGTCATCTTCAGAGTCAGTGTCTGCTTCCATCGTCAAAGGAGGCATCTCGAAATCGCTATCATCACTTGCCGCGTCCTTTGCTGCATTGCTTTCGAGCCTCGAATGCTCGGAGTCTCCTGCAGCGGATCCCTTCGCCTGCATGCTGGGAAGCGTAGCTGTCATCCGAGTCGCCTGGTTCAACATTGGTGCTGGGACGTCCATCTGCACGGATACTTCAGATTCTGGCAAGGTCGAGATGCTGTTTGGCAGCAAGATATTGGGGACTGGCGATGCTCGAAGTCGCTTAGCTGAGAGCTCAGTATTGACGCCGTCGTCTGCTTTTCGCTTGGTGAGTGTCGATTCTGAATCGTTGGAGGGTTCGAAGGTCTTCATGTTCGTGTTCTGGGCCAAAGCATCGAGCAGACTCGCTGCAGGATCGGGCTCATGGTCCTTCGCATCCTCGGTCTCCTCTCGATCCGACTCGCTTTTGTCCATTTCCTCGAGCTGGTCCACATCTTGCTTCTTGGAGGCACTGAGTATTGGCGGCATCCTTGGACGGATCAAAGACTCAACCTCCGGGGTCTGAGAGAATTGGCTCGCAAGTATGGGAAGCAAGCTCGCCTGAACAAGCTGGCCGTTCTGCTTTTTCGGCGCATTGATGACGCTCGCGAGGATGATATCCTTGTCTTTTGTGAGTACACCCACTCGGTCGATCTGGGCGCGGAGCTTAGGCGGGAGATAGGAAGAGTCAACCTTCAGCAGAGCTGTGCGCAAGAGTCTTTGAGCAGCTGCCGTCACTCCGGAATCAGTCTGGCACGCTTCGGGCTGATTTGATGCCTCCGAGCCCTTGCTAGTCGCGGTGCCGATGGTTTTGTCGACTGGAAGAACATCTTGGCAGCAAGCCTTCAGCACCTGCTCGAGATCTCCGACATCGCTCTTCGACATTGACGTTCCAATGAGATCGAGGGCTACGGTGAGCATTCTGTACGATGCTCTGCGAATACCGAAGTGCGAGGCTTCAGCACGGTGTACCCATATACACTGCTCCAGCAATGATTGCACGCATGCGACAGCCGACTTGTCCAGCCGTGTGACAAGGGCGATAGCGACCTCGAACGCTGCGATGTGTATGCTGGGCAGCATAGTGAACATTGCATCGCGCTCGTCTCGTGAGATCTGGTCATTGAATCTGGCCGAATCTGCCTTGCCTGAAGTGGGGGCGGTAACGCCAAATAGTCTGGTAAGTAAATCCACAGTACGACCGATGTGTAAGGAAACGTTTCCGGGAGTCACTGTAGAAATGTACGACTTGAGCAGACTCAATAGAGCTATGAGCCTCTCGCCGCCAGCATAAATACCTTTCCACGGCTGGAGTCCGGCTGCATCGTCGCCCGCAAATTCGACTTCTCCGGACATAATCACATGGTTTGCCATCGTCGCCTGAACTCCAGCTGTGGATTGCCACTCCTCCTGTACAGCCCGGAAGATCCGGTCGCACGTCGCATGTGCCGCCATCATGGATGCATTAAAGGTGTCGTTCCACTTTTCAACCGCGCCCGATTTCGGTGCACAATTGTTGAGCAGAACCCAAAGTTTCGTGGCAGTAGATCGATGAGCCTCGTCGTAGTGAATGCCCTCTACAGAGTCTGTCGAAGTTGATGAGATGGCACGGGCTAAGATGGCACGTAACTTGATCTCGTGGGTCCTGAAGATGGTCGGGTGCCGCGGCAACAACGTAGCAAATGCATCAAATATATTCTGGCGTTCAACAGGTGAACAGCGCTTGCTGTCCAAATTCGTGAGACATGTCGGAATGAATGCAGTCAGAGCTGGCGTTGTGATTTCGCGCACCAGTGTCGAATTGTCCCAGGTCAAGGTGAAGATGCGAGTTAGTGTGAGTACCGCCAGTGTGCGTGTAATCGGTGGATCTGGCTTCTTCAGAATGCCCAACAGACTGCGGACCCAAGGGTTGCATTTGCTGAGGACTTCTGCACCACCGGCTTCGATAGTAGCCTTTACAAGCACAACAGCGGCCCATCTTCCTTCCACTGTGCGGTCCTGTAGAAGAGTAGACAATTGCGTCTTCAATCGATGAAATGCCGTCTGCGCTTCGCTGCTGCTCCGTTTGGAATCGCTGGGCGATGATAATATGTCGCGGCAAGCCCAGATGGTTCCTGCGATCTGAGCTGCGATCTTTGGGAGCTGCTTGGTGGGAGTTGATGTGATGCGGTAGGTCAGAGCGCGTAGAGCAGCTACGGAAGCTGCTGTTGTTCGCTGGGCCATATGACGGGCGTCTGCGTTGACCGAATGGAGAGATATCTACATGTAGGAAGCAACACAGCACCTTTGGGCGAAAAAAGTCCAATGAGGCGCAACCCTGAAAATTAAGGTTTGGGTAGCTCGGACCCGCAGCCGATCCGTGAGAGCACGTTCTCGACATTTAGGTGACTGGACTGGATGAACCTCGTTGACACGTCCGACTCTTTCCAAGGCCGCCAACCTCTCACCCGACGACATCTACACAGCTAGCTGGACACGTTGCACGAGCCGCCCCCGGACGCTGAATCCTACAAGATCGTCGATGACACGAATCACAATGCGATCGCGATAGGAGCAACAGCAGCTGGTACTCAGCTGAACTGGAGGAGTGGCGCTATGAGTGTGCCCAACCCGGCAAAGGGCGCGAGGTATCTGGCCTCGCTGGACCAGGCGCTCTGCAATGCCCACTGGAATGAGATATCAGAGTTGGCCCGAAAGGTGGACAAGCATGCTCCAGATAGGGGATGTACGAAAGCACCACCAATCCGTTGCCTTTACGGTGGACATGGCTAAACTACCATCTTGTCAGGTCTTGCCCTCGCTGCGCGCGCAGAAGCACAAGTGATCACCGCTTCACACCGACCGACCTCCGCCTCGTCAGTCGCCTCCGTCAGTATTCACGGCCTCGGCGAGCTCGTACCTAGTCTCGTGGAAGCTATCAGTGCAGCCAGAAAGAGTCATGTGGAAGACGCATTTGTGGCTAGCGTTTGTTTAGCAGAGATACACTGGCTGAGAGAGGCACCTTTGGAAGCGCTCAAGGCTCTCTCTGACATTGGAGCTGCGCCCGCAGGGACTGAGAGTGGCCCTGGACCACTAGGTTGGTTGGAGGTTTGCGAGGTCAAAGCCAAATACATAAAAGCATCGTGTCTGGACTCCGCTGGGCAGACTCAACAAGCTCGAGAGACCTTCCAGTCATCTGTGCGCCAGACGCCCGGATACCGAACGCCAGAATTGCGGCGATGGACGGAGCGATTACTCGCCAGAGCATGCATGTATAGTGTTCAAAAAGTACCACTACCGTCCCCCCAAGACTACGGTGAGACATACGCGGTCTACAATGCCTGGGGAGCCTTCTGGCAACGAGCTCCTCAGACATCCACGGGATCGCGTGTAGGGACTACTATGCTGGATATTCCCCGCCGCCGAGTATGGAAGGCGTATTACGATCTGCTATCCACTATGCTACAACAAGGCTTGGCCTTTGATGACTCGAAATCCGGCCTACTACTTCAGCCGCATCCTGAGATCGAGGGCAATGACGGATCAGCTGCGAAGCGTGCGCAACGATCAGAGATCAAGCAAGTAGAAACAACATACGAATCTCTGCTTCTGGCCGAGACTCAATTCCCGAAAGCCAGTCAGGCGAATACGGAAGTGGAAGAGTGGGTCGAGCAAGTTGTTACCAATTGGCGAGTCTTTTCTGGTCCTTCGTGGACTGATTCAGACGTTGGCGAGGGTGGCAAAAGAGCAGTTTCGCAAACTGTTCTGGACATATTGTATCGGGCCGCGACGAAGACCTTCCACTCTACCCCAATATTGCGACACCTCTTCACAGTTCATGCGGCAAGGGGCGAGTTCGACCTGGCCATGCATGCATTCAATAGCTACACCGAAATCATGAACAGAGGCAAAGCACGAGCGCAGAAGACCGGCAAGCAAGAGATTGGTTTTGACGACGATGATACGGCTATGTTGACTGCCGCCGAGGCTGTTCGCCTACTTTGCCGATACGGTGACCGCGAACAGATCAAAAAGGCTCTGGACGTCACCAAGGAGATGCAGAAATGGATGGGTCCAGCACAACCCTCTGACGAGGAGGGCGTGCAGACACATACGAATGGTGAATCAGCAGAAGAGCATCAGGAGCCAATGGCTCGTTTGACAATGTCACGATTGAAGCCGGAAACTTTAGCCGCTGTCTACAGAGCAATAGGCATCGGTCAAGCACACTGGGCGCAAGTGACTTATGAATCAGAGACTAGGGCTAATCTATTCGCCGAAGCCAACAACAGCCTACGACGAGCGCAACAATTTGATGAGGAGAGCCCCGAGACCGCTCACGCTTTGGCATTTGTCTTGGCACAGATGAGAGATGTATCCGGCGCACTAGACGTGATTCGAGCAGCTCTTGCGGCGAAAACGAGAACCAGTAACGGCGACACTCATTCACCTACAGCAATCGAACGTCAAAAGCGGCTGATGCCACTTTGGCATTTGCTGGCACTCTGTCTCACTGCGGAGGACGAGTTCGAGGCAGCCTCGAACATGTGCGAAGCTGCCTACAAACAACTTGGTGCTCTCGCTGATGCCAGGAGCGATTTGTCAGCAAGGGATGCCGAGAAATCTGCTTCCACACCGTCGGCAATGCGAGGCATGGCTGATCAGATGGACAATTGTGAAAAGGAAAGCATGGTGCAGATGAAGATGACTCAAATAACCCTCCTCGAGCTCATGGAAGGAGCGGATGATGCAGTCGACCAAACCGACGAGCTGTTGGGTCTTTATTCCAGACTATTTGGGAGACCAGAACAAATTGTTGCCGAAATCGTCACCCGACCACCGCAGACTGCGATGTCGCAGTCGCCGTCGAGGCTGGGTGGAACGCTCAGGAGCATCACTGGAAGCATACGACCGCGGTCTGTGAGGTCGGTACAGAGCAGCGTTGAGAAGGACACCGCGAGGCAGAAATCGGTCATTTCTGACGAGGGGAGATATACAATGCCTACACAGGAGGAACGACCAACCACTAACGGCACTGGTCTCGGTCCGCCGATAGCCATCACTGTTACCAATGAGGATGGCGTCGATTCGACGGAGAAGACTCACCATCGTCACCCTCATCTGCCACATTTGCCTTTCCACGGTCGTGGGCATCGTAGCGCCAGTGTGGGGTCTAGCAGCCCTGCCAGGAATGTCGGTCACATGAACAACCATGAGAAGGCCGACTTGGACCCCGCAAAGGCTACCGTGAGCCATGAGTCGAAACCCGATCAGGTTTTGGGCGATATACCTCATAATTCATCGAACAGCAACTTGCCTCCACCTGCAGGTCACAATGCTCAGCCGCCGCAGCAGGATGTACGATTGCCGGTGCCACATCCCACATCGGCTTCTGCTGTACCTGAGCCCCAATTAGCACCGATACATGAACGTCGGCATAAGCTTACGGTGTTGGTCGATACTTGGCTTTTCAGTGCTGATCTATACACCCGTGCCGAGACTTTTGATGATGCCGAGAATCTCATCAGTGATGCTGTCAAGCTGATCGAGACACTCGAAAGAGAACTCGCAGCTTCGGAGACAGGCAGCAACGCAAAGAGGCTATTCCACAAAGGGTGGGGCAAAGGCAAGAGCGTCGACGAGCTGTGGGCTGATGCTTGGTCAACAGTAAGTGCCTCACCAAGGACAGAGATGTTCGTGAAAGCTGACGGTTCCTAGAAAGCTCGTCTTGCAATGTCTCGCCAGCTGCCATACGATGCGATGGCAGCCTATGAGCAAGCCCTGTTTCATTCGCCTGACCACCCATCGAGCATAGTTGGCCTTTCAACCTTGTTACTAGACATTTTCGAAGAAAAGTTGCCGGCTGAGCCGCCGCTTATCTCGACACAGCCGCTTTCCACTGCATCAGGGTCACTCATCAAGGAGTCCAGGCCAGCGTTGACCAGGCCCAGCACGGCGACAACTCTACCTTCACGACGACCCTCGGCCGTTGTGGAACCGCAATCTATTGAGAAGAAAGAACGCAATGTCGACCCCACACCCGCGGCGCTCAATCGACTTGCTGCTCGCGACAGGGCGTACATGCTTCTTTCCAATCTCACAAAGCAAGGCGCTGGATGGGATGATTCCGAAGCGTGGCTTACGCTTGCCCGCTCGCACGAGCTCAGTCGTGAGATAGGGAAAGCCAAAAAGGCTCTCTGGTGGGTTGTTGAGCTTGAGAACAACCGACCCATCAGGCCGTGGAAGGCCGCGTGTCCTGGGGGGCTGACGGTCTGATCGGGTATTATCATGCTTGTACATATATCTTATTGATACCCTCGGCATATCAGCCCAGTGCGTTTTGTTGTCTTTTCAGTTTCGTATGATTGACAAGCACAGCAAGATTCTTCTTCGATATCACGAAGTCCATCTTCAATCCGCGTGATGCTCATCAAAGCCGTACGAGGATCGATTTTCTGCCGTTGCGCTCATTTTGGGTTCAGTAACACGACTCCGCAACTGACGTGGAACTTACTACGTTGGAAGAATGCTACAATCACTGGGGTGATCCTCATACTTGAGCATCTCACGATCCATCCCAGGTTCCATCACTCCTTCCTTCAAGACCATTCCCCCTTTTTCTCTCCTCGTCTGGAGCCTGGAGCGCTTTTCGATGCCTTGATGTAGTTCAGCAACGGTGACGGGGAACCAGCTAGGTAGTGCAAGTCCACACGACATTCCGAGGAGGTGAAAGTCGTCACGCGCATCGGGACGATTGCGGTCAGTGAGAAAACGTTTTTCAATCTCTGAAGGATCTCCGACGACACCGCGAATGGGAGTGAGCATTTCGGATGACGATGGATGAATGCGTGACTGCAGAACTTCCATTTGAGACAATATGCAACGAGTGGATATCCTTCGTTTGTCAGGTCGGTCGGCCTGGATTATGCTATGCCATTTTCTGCAGAGGGGTTCTGATTTTCTGGGAAGCAGCGGGCCATATGCGAGTGGACCTGGCCTCGTGAACGTTCAACTGGCACGATCCAGGTGTACACAATACAGTATTGCCTCTGATGCTGTCGAAGACACTCAGGACTTCGATGACAAACATCTGGATCTCTCGTGCGGGGTGGGAGCACTTTGGTAATACCTTGAATCTCAGGATGAAGAGACTGTCACAGGGATCAGTCATCATGCCCGGGACGATCCTGCCAACTGCATGGTGAATGTGCCAGTGTTTGGTGGAAATGGGGTACAGATGCCTGTTGGCTCCACGCAGAGTTGGGGTCGAACCGATCGATTGGGTGAGGTTCTGATGCTTGAATCTTCTGATATTGCTATAGGAGGAAAGAAAGCATGCTCTATGATGCTAATTTCCTCCTGGGGCTATGTCGGTAGAGACTGGAGCTAGTTTGCCACTGACTGATGACAAAGTACTTGGCTTTTCTTTTTTGGAGCGTTCCTCCTCGTCATCACAGTCTGTCAGTCTACAATACCAGACCGTCGAGGGCGTCACTGAGACCGCCCAGCACGCCGTCAATCACGTCCTTGACAGCCTCCAACAGACCATCCACGATCTTGTCCAAGTCCTTGATCAGAGCACTGAGGATCTTCACGAGTGGCTGAAGGGAGGAGAGAATGGCTTCTACAGATGAAATTGAGTCAGCGTGGACTTTCTCATCCATCAGCGAGAATGGAAATGGAGGGGGAAACATACGAGTCAGTCCGAGCGTGTCCTCGACGAGCTGGAGAGCACCGTTGATCTCCAGGATCAGGTCGTCGACCAGCTTGGCAAGGGCATCGAGTTCGGCCGAGGTGCCGTTCGTGGGGATGGCGAGGACCTGGGTGTTGTAGTTGGTGACCAGGGTGGTGAGGCTGTTGATGTTGCTGATGAAAGCTTTCTGAGCAGTGGCCTTCTGGGCAGCGGTGGAGGAGGACGAGAGGCTGTAGGCAGTAGTGTCTGTACATCAATCATCAGTGGCGGCAGAGTGAAGCTTTCGAGGACGGAAAGGACGAACTGATGGCGCCGGTGTACTGCTTGGTGGCGGCATAGAGAGCAGCAACGTCGCTGATGGCCGTGTCGCCGCCGTCGCGCTCGACGAGAGAAGAATCGATGACTGGTGCGGGAGCAGCGATGGCGCTCGTGAAGAAGGCTGGCAGAGCCAGAATAGCGAAGAAGGACTTCATTTTGGTTGATTGTTGAGGTTGGTATGGACTATGAGATTGCGATGGAGAAGATGTGCTGCTTTCCACAAGATGGAGGACTGCTTCCTTGGCGTATATATATCCTTTCTCATCGCGGAACATATATCGCCTTGTGCTCGATTTCCGGAGCTGTCTTGCGGTTCTCGCCGCGTCAATCTCCGACTTTGTCAGAAACAGCGTGAGGATCGTCGTGAAGCCAAAGTGTCCACCGAGAGGGGCCGTCCCTTAGTAACAGTCGAACTTTAGCATCCGTGCCATTGATATTATCGAAACTTCAATGCACTGATCGACAAAGGATCTGCTTAGCCAGAATCATCGGCCGCTATGGTTCGGAACGCTCCTTTGAGCTGACCAAAATTCAATCTGTCAGCGCTTCGGAGCGTATTACTCTGCATGCATATGGGGCCATAACTTTGGCCTATGCTTTAGTTCAGTCGTCTTTGTAGATTGGTGTGGATCATAACGTTGCAGCTCGAGCCCAATTCCGGGATGAATTACAAAGGTGTCGACGGCTTACATCCTGGCCGTTCGATTCAAGATAGTAATGCTTTCGCACTCCTTCGAGTCAACAACACCTCGCGTCGTGCGCGCAGTACACTCGCGGGAGAAGAGCACAGTATCGTATAGCCTGGCCTCATATCCGGACCTCAGGCGTGTATGTGGCTTCTGCCGTTCCCATGTGACAAGGACGAAAGTGGTCATTACGGATCTCGGTTTTCTTGCTGAACATAGGACGACGTTTGCAAGGCCAGACATATATATCGTCTCTCTGAACAGATGCCCGCCTCGACAGCATCACCATGAAACTGTATCATTCGCTCGACGCAGCATACCACACTGGCGTCTCGAATTCTTTGCGCCTGCGGCTGCGAACTGGACGTCTTTGGCCAAACCGTTCGCTGTTCAACGCCAGACTCGGCTTCAAAGTTCCAGAAATGATCGTATAAAATTCCGCAGTGAACCCGTCCAGACTATAGGCGGCCTCTCACTCATTTCACTCGGCTCCAGCGGGAGGAAACAGGTCTGAGCTCAATACATGGGAGGGCGCATGTACCTGTCGATCGTGTCCCGATTCGGAGAATTCCTAACAAGTTCAAGTTCTTGGTGTGCGAATAGAATCCTGCCAGCATGACATGTGAGCATATCTGCTGCCAGGTATCCAGGCGGCCTCGGGAAGTCTCCTATCGCCTCGTGGTTATCATGGCTATCATGGCAGCACATATATGCAGCTACATAACACTCTGTCCACCGGTCGGTCAGTCACTTTCGGTGTACGCAAGCTCGTACGAGGCGGCTTCTCTCTCGAGCGTGTGGCGATGGTCTGACTCATTCGCCACTTCCCTGTTCAATGCACTCGGCAGATTCGCGGCCCTTCATCGTCGGACTTCTGCCTAATAATGCAGCGCCTATCCCTGCTACTATATTATCAATGTGCGCGCAAAGATTCACTTCCTGTAAATTCTGTGCAGACATACGTCATTGCTCTTTGGCCTTGACAATCACTGCAGCTTTTCCAAAGCGGGGCATACCGACAATAACACGACTGCAAACAAATCTTTAGCACCAACACACATTCGACCGGCTTAGTATCGTATAGTGTACGCACGAAGCTCCCATCGTGCAAGGTTCAGGAGTGTTGCACAGGATGGATTTTCGTAAACTCGCACGAGCTCTGCCGGCTGCTGACGGCGTTGCTGGGAATGCATCCGAACCATTAGACATCGCTCATCTGCCCAACAGCATTCTCGAAGCTTTAATACCAGGCTATGGCCTGATCTCGAGATACATCGCGTCGACGCTGGGAATTGATATATCAATCTTCGTATCTGTCGGACTCATACTTCTGGCAGCAACGAAAGGCGGCGCATACCTGTTTGAAAGGGCCGAAGCTTTGTTCAGAAATGTGTTCATGTCGAGCGTGTACATCGATGAGCATGATGATCTCTTCGATATGGTCATGGGTTGGTTGGCCGAGCACCAGGGCTCGGCGTCCAGACGATCCGTGCGCGCAAAGACGCAGAAGGGCTCGCAAGCAGAGGGCGCGTTGGACAACTCGCCGAGAGATGCATTGGATGATAATGGCATGTTCGATTACAACAAGTGGTCAGCTCGGACCCCACCTCGATTCGAACCATACTACGGTCGGCATATGCTATGGCACAAGGGCCATTTACTGTTCTTCCGACGTTCGCAAAAGCCAAATCCCGGTCAGCGGATGACGGTTCAGTTTGGCTACAGTCCAGACGATGATATCATCCAGCTTGATTGTATCGGTCGCAGTACGGAGCCCATTCGCGACTTGCTTGCCGTCATCAAGACCTGGTCCGTTGGACGACTGAGAAACACAACGACCATCAGGCACCCAACGCCAAAGGATCGGGCTCGCTTCGGTGGCGCCTGGAGCAAGACTTCATCAAGGCCATCGAGGCCAATGGAAACTGTGATCCTGGATGCGGAACAGAAGACTGGCATCATCATGGACATGAATGAATACCTGCACCCATCTTCGCCCAAGTGGTACGCCACGAGGGGCATTCCATATCGCCGAGGGTATCTCTTCCACGGACCTCCCGGTACGGGAAAAACGAGTCTTTCCTTTGCCTTGGCCGGCATTTTCGGCCTCGAGATCTATGCAATCAGTCTGCAAGAGCCCACGCTAACGGAGGGAGATTTGATGCAACTCTTCAATGGATTGCCACGCAGATGCATAGTGTTACTTGAGGATGTCGATGCTGCTGGTCTACTCAGAGATGGCAAGAGCGGCACCGAAGATGAGACCAAGCGCAAAGGAAAGAAGGGCAAAGAAGAGAAGGGTGGAGACAAGAAAGGTGGCGATCAGAAGGATAAAGATGGTGAAAAGGTAAAGAAGGAGGAAGAATTCACGCTCAAAGACCTGGCTCGTGAGTTGAAGGCTGCTAGTGGTCCGGGTGGAGGCAGAGGCAACCAGGGTCAAGCAGCGCCAATCGCAGGTCATCCTAATCGGACACCAGGGACAGGAATCTCGTTGTCAGGCCTTCTGAATGCCATTGATGGTGTTGCAACCCACGAGGGTAGAGTGTTGATTATGACAACGAATCATCCCGAGAAGCTCGATGCAGCTCTCGTGCGACCTGGTCGTGTGGATCGCAGGGTTGAATTCAAGCTCGCGATGCAGGACCAAGTAAGTGAACTGTTCGTGAGGATGTACAAAGCCAGCGATCAAGTCCCAGAAGTGGACTTTCCTGTGGAGGCAAGTGCAAGCGGAAACGCCAAGCCGTACGTCAATGGCAGGCCCAAGTCCAATGGACATTCTCCTACTCCTCGATCGGACAGTCAACTGGCCGGCCTGACCGAGCTCGAACTGAGAGAGCTTGCTCTCGAGTTTGCGAGACAAATTCCAGATGATACGTTGACGCCTGCTGAGATCCAAGGCTACCTGCTGTTGCAGAAGAAGACACCACGAACGGCTGTCGAGAAGGTGGGGCAATGGGTGAAGGAGGTATTGGAGCAGAAGGAGCAAGCAGCTGAGAAGAAGGAGGAGGAGGTGGAGGAGCGAGAGGGGACCACCGAGGAATAAGACTTGATGTGGGCGTCGAGCATGTTACATCGTTCAGAATGCCATGTAGGAAGTGAAGTCGCCAAGAGCGACACGCAGTAGAGGTGAGAGTGGCCAGGGTGGATGTCGAGGTGAAGTTGGTCGCCTCGTACCTCGTAAAATAGAAGCATTCTGAGTCCTCGCTAAAACCTGCTGAAGACACCATATCGGCTTCAGAGTTGCCGGGTACGCAGACGCCCGGTAGGGTTGCAGCTGCAGTCGTCCACGACCAATCACATGCAGGCGAAGTCGAGCTTGAACAACAGACCCACCCGCGGAAGAGCAACATCCCGAGCGGCGGACAGCCATCGATGTGGCGTCCAACAGCTTCGTTGACTGGACATCTGCTCTGCCATTCACCCACCCTAAACGCGTTTCATTTCATCGCGTAGGAGGTAGCATGCAACATCACACGCGAGGCTGCTACACTACTCATCCTAGGGCCACCAGTGCCACCGAGGCATGAAGGCTAGCAACACCGATCGTCGTCAGTCTCGCCAACTCTTGCCATGTCGTATGTAGTCGAATACAAACCGTTGTCCTATCTTGACCCTTTGATGTCTTGGTTTCTTTGATCTCATCACCACTTCTCTCCTCTTCCAGCATCGTCAGCAAGTATGGGAGTACTGAGCCTGGCCACCGAAGGCCAGTCACTGATGCTGCCTGCAGTGTTTGGCTCAGTCTTGGTCATTTCGACTCTTCTTTACTACCTCTTCAGCAGACCCTCAATCCCCAAAAATGCCCCAAAACAGACCAGCGAGCAATGGCCCATTTTTGGCGCCTTGAGTTTCTTCTCCCAGAGATTCGACTTCTGGAAAAATGCCATGGCTCAGTCTCATACCGGAAACTTCTCCTTCTACGCCGGCCAACATCCGGTCATCGGACTCTCAAAGGATGAACGAAAGGTCTTCTTTGAGGACAAACGACTCGGGTTCGCGGAGGGTTACGCAACTCTGCTCCAGGGCGCTCCCAGCATCCCAGTTTCTGCCAAGAAAGACTCGTCCGCAGAAGTCGAATCAAACAAGCTTGATTTCAGTGCCTACTTTCAGAAACGCATTATCGCTTTGCTCAAGGGCCCGCAACTGAAGCAAGGTCTTCCGCAGCTGTTACGTGATGCACGCACAAATCTGGACGCTCTCCTGAACCAAAGCGCCAGTATCACGGATCCGTTTGATTCGATCTACAGGATGGTCTTCCATTTCACCATGCGAACAGTGGCCTGCAACGAAGTGGCGAACGATGCAGCATTACTGAGGAAAACACTACGCCTCTTCGAGACGATCGAGGAGAGCGCTTCGTCGTTGAATATCATGTTCCCGTGGATACCAACCTGGTCCAAGGTCACTCGGACCTATGCCGGTGCTCAGTTGTACATGATTTTCAAGAACGTGGTCGATTCGCGCAGAAAGCAAGGTAGACGAGAGGAAGACGCCATGCAGTTCCTGATGGATAATGGAGACGACATTACTCAGATGATCACATTTGTCTTGGGTTCGCTGTTCGCTGGACAACTCAATAGTGGCATCAATGCTGCCTATATACTCTGCTATCTCGCCACCAACCCATACTGGCTCGGGCGTGTACGGGAGGAAGTCGATGGGGTCGCAGACAAATACTGCCCGGAGAAGAACATGCCTCTCAAAGACCGACTCATGCGTGTGCCAATCGAGGCATGGGAGAGCGAATTTCCCACCGTCGACATCTGCCTCAAGGATGTCATCAGACTTCAAATGCCCGGCACAGCCTTTCGTCAGAACACGTCCGCACATAGCATACCACTGAACAAGTCAGGAGAGGTCATTCCGGGTAAAGCTTACGTCGCGATCGCTGTCCAAGATATCCACCTGAATCCTGAGTGGTATACAAACCCGAACGAGTGGGATCCTGGCAGGTATCTGCCAGATCGTGCCGAAGACAAGAAGGAAGCGTATGCATGGTTAGGCTGGGGTAAGATCCAATATTTCGAGGACGTTCGATATACTAGATTCTGCTTGACTGACCATCATGTACAGGACTCGCGAGACATCCCTGTCTAGGCATGCGCTTCGCCAAACTCGAGAACAATGTTATCGTGGCAATGTTCCTAGCCTACTTCGACGACTTTTCGCTCTGCGATGCCCAAGGCAATCCCATGGCCCGCGTCCCAACGCCACAGGTCAACAATCACGCCGCAAGCAAACCCAAGACGAAGGTCCACATCAAGTATCACAGACGGCCAGAGAAAGCAGCATAGCATAGCATCCTCAACCAGACTGCGACTTTGCAGGTCTGACCATGAACACTTCCCGATACCACTCCCCTTTCACCCTCTCATTCTCAATCCACGTATCCAGCCTCGCCACCTCTCGAAAGCCGAATTTCGCATATAACCCCAGACCTTCCGGTGACGATTCCACGTACGCTTCTACACCCTGCTCGTCCGCCCTCTGCACACCCCATCCCAACATCATCGAACCCGCGCCTCTGCCCTGGAACCTCGGAGCAGTAGCGACCATCTCCAAATCTAACCCCCCTAACCAAAGCAGAAGACGAATCAGCTCAAAATACTCTCCTCTGCAAACCTCCCACAAAAAAAAAAAAAAAAAAGAAAGAAAGAGACAAAAGGAAACAGAAAAAGAAGACTCACACCAATGCCCCCTTCCCCCCATCACTTCCCTCCTCGTTCTCGCCCAAGCCCCAAACGTCTCATCACAAAGCCTGCCGTCCGCGCCCTCAGGCCACTCAGGCAACTCGTCCTCGTCCTCGTCCTCGTCCTCGTCCTTCTCCTCCTCCTCCACACTCATCTCACCCTCCTTCTGACCCTCCTCCTTCTCTACTTTCGGTGCCTGCCATTTACAATACCCCGCCACCTCGCCCGTCGCATCATCGACGGCTTTCAGCCAGCAAGCGCCCGGCTCGTGCAATTCGTCGTGGAACATTTGCGACCACCAGGCGCGAACGGACGGGCTGCTGCGTGGCCAGCAGGCGAGCGAGTGGGAGTTCTGGAAGGAAGTGAAGTAGATGTTCACGCAATCGGGGATATCGATTTCCTGGAGGGGGAGGAGGTGGAAGGGCATGGTTGTTGTGAAGGTTTGATGGAGGTGGTTGGAAATTGGGGTCGGGAAGAAAAGCGACGTGTTTGGGAGGACATAAGGTTCTTTTTTCCACTCATTCTCATATGAAGTCGCCGGAGTTATGAGGAATGCCTCGCAGCGTTGCATCGAACATAGCGTCTCCGTAAGCGTCTCCCTGGTGAGATTCGACACCGCTGTCTAAATTCGGCAGGAGCGAGCTACCAGCTGCGAAGCAGATGACTCAATGGGGTATAACATCGTCCGCTCAACAGCACACGGCCAGACTGGTAGCAAAAGATCATGATGATGCTGTATTGGTATCGAAGTGCACAACGTCCCAAAAGAGGGCATTCAACAAGCGATGCGCTCCTCAGTAAGGCTGGCACTCCCTCTGTAACCACTTCCGACTCAACTCGTCCGCCTCGAAGAACGGCGACGTCTTCTCCCACACCTCCTGGTGGTAATCATTCAACCACTTTCTCTCCACATCCGTCAACAACGATACGTCAATCAATTTTCTGCACATGGGCACCATCGTGACATGCTCGAAACCATAGTAAGGCTTGTCGCCGAAATTGTGCTTGGTCTTGATATCCCTTACCATGATGACGTTCTCGATGCGTATGCCAAACTTGCCATCCTCATAGTAGCCAGGCTCGTCGCTGATCACGTTACCGATGGAAAGTGGGACTTCAGAGTATTGAATGCGAGTGCCGATCCCGATGGGGCCTTCGTGGACGTTGAGAAAGCTGCCAATGCCATGGCCGGTCCCGTGTCGGTACTCCAAGCCGTTCTGCCACAGATATTGTCTTGCTAGCGTGTCGAGTGCAAATCCAGAAGTGCCCTTTGGGAACACAGCAAGCTCTAGAGAGATGTTTCCTTTGAGAACAAGAGTGTAGGCTTCGATTTCCTGGTCAGTGGGCTCGCCGAAGTGTAGAGTGCGAGTGGTGTCTGTGGTGCCATCAAGGAATTGTGCACCTGAATCGCATAGATAGACCAGCTTTGGGTCGACAGTGGCGCAATTGCCGGGTTCTGGTTTGTAGTGGATGACTGCTGCATTGGGTCCTGTTGACGAGATTGTATCGAAACTCAAGCCGACATACTTGTCATGCTTGCCTCGAATCTGTTCCAACTTATCGGCAGCTTGAACTTCGTCAAGCTTTGTGCCTTTGACTACCAATTCGTTCTCGAGCCATGCAAAGAATTCGGTAAGAGCTGCGCCATCACGAATATGGCATTGCCTCATGCCCTCCATTTCCGTGCTGTTCTTCACAGCTTTAGCGTCGCCAATGGGTGATCGGACCTCGTCAACATTTTCGTCTCCACCCAGCGATCGCGACAGTGCCCATGATGCTTTTGTGGAGATGAGAAACTTGCGCTTGGTGGTTGCACCGTTCGTTGTCCCGTCTGCAGACTCTTCTGCCACCATCGCCGATATGTCTGAGAATATGCGCTCGTATGGTCGGGTCGTGACATTCTCGAGATGGGTCCTGGCATCAGCGGGGAGCTTTGTCTCATCGACATAGAGCGTCGTGGTTGTAGGTGTGACGATAGCATATGAAAAGAAGACCGGATTGTAAGGGATGTCGTTTCCGCGAAGGTTGAAGAGCCACGCGATTTCGTCCAGCATGCTGACAACGAACCCAGCAGCTTTCTTCTTCTCAAGCTCCTTCCGCAGGTCATCGATCTTGTCTTGGAACTTCTTGCCAGCATACTCCAGTCCCAGTACTCGCACAGGCTCGTTCGGCCGCGCTGGCTTGTCTTTGCCCCACACCTGATCGACGAGATTCTCTGCAACCGCTACCAGTCCTTTACCGCCCTTCTTCTTGATCTTGTCTGCGAGCTTCCGTCCCTCCGGCGCTGTGATGGTGGTAGGGTCGACGCCGACTGTCTTGCCACCCTCTGCTTGTTCTGTGGTCCATTCTTGCCAGGTCGGCACATCTTGGAGGCCCTGCTTCAACAGGGTCCAGTTGCTGTCTAGCTGGTGACTCGCCTGGTTGAAGTAGCGACCGTCTGTTGCGAGCGCGGCCTTGTCCCTGGTGATGACGGCTGTGCCTGCTGAGCCAGTAAAGCCGCATATAAACTCTCGACGGGCATCGGTGGGGGCTATGTACTCGGAGGAATGCGCGTCTTCGGAAGGGACGACTAGGGCGACCGTCAGTCAGCCATCACGCGGTTGAGCTTATGCGTGCATACTGTAGATGTCTACCTTGTGTTGGCTCATCAGCCCTCGCAGCCGTTGCAGGCGACTGGATGTGTCGACCGTCTCCATGTCGGCGGGTCTGCTGAGTCGATGGGTGGTGGAAAAGAGGCGCAGTGATGGCTTCTGACTGCGATGGAACCAACGAGCAAGCATTGACACTGGCAGAGAGCAGCAGCAGACAGCGTAGATTGAGTAGTTGTATAGTCCTTGAAAAGCTACTGCAACGTTAACTCAAGTCGTGCAGCTGCAGGTGTTGTGGACCTGCCTATTACGTAGCTCTCAATGCTGCCCTGCCGCTGGGGCGGAAAAATGCTGTCGCGTGCAATCTTCAACACGGCCCGCATGATGACTCCCCTGCCCCAGACTACATAGTACACAAACAGTCCCGTGTCCACGCCTCCATATCCGACAGCAGTAGCAGCGGGCAGACAGATGGCGTCCAAACACTCGGCCTTCAAGCGGCTGCTGTCGGTATACACTCAGACGCGGTCCTACTCAGCGCCCGCGGACCGCTCCATTCCAGCGGCAAAGCAGAAATATGTCCCAACCTCCGGCACATATCCCAAAGGCTTCCTGGCTGGTAGTGCCTTCGCTGGAGTCAAGGCAAGCAACACCAAGTACGATGATCTCGCCCTGGTTGTTTCCGAGGAACCATGTGTCGGTACCGCCGTGAGCACCAGGAATATCTTCAAAGCAGCTCCCGTGACTCTGACAAGGCAAATACTGAGAGACCGTAAAAATCAGAATATCCGAGGTGTTGTCGTCAACTCGGGCTGTGCAAATGCCGTGACGGGCAAACTTGGTGTTGAGCATGCTGAAGCGATGGCGAGGGAGACTGACAAATGCTTCGGTGGAAGCTCAGAGCCCGATGTTGTGCAGACTCTGGTGATGAGCACCGGTGTCATTGGACAGCAGTTACCAATCGAGAAGATCACAAGTGCAATTCCAACTTTGCATTCGCGCCTGGGCTCGACTCACGAGCACTGGATGGGCGCTGCTCAGGCCATCTGCACCACCGACACATTTCCCAAGCTTATCTCAGAGACATTCACACTTCCATCACACCCCGGAACGACTTACAGCATCGCCGGCATGACCAAAGGAGCCGGCATGATCCACCCCAATATGGCAACTCTGCTAGGCATGATCTGCACAGATGTAAAGATTGATCCCACTTCAGCATTCTACTTTCTGCGCAAAACCACGAATAAATCATTCAACAACATCTCCATCGATGGCGACACCAGCACCAACGATACACTTGCACTATTGGCCAACGGTGCTTCGGCTCCTTCTTATGTGGCGCCATTGACCATGAAAGAGGGTAAGGCGCAGGACGAAGACAGCTTGACATTCTACAGGGTCCTGGACTCCTTCATGCAACGGCTCGCCAAGCTCGTCGTCCGGGATGGCGAAGGTGCGACCAAATTCGTGACTGTCCGGGTGATATCCGACCATTCTTCTGCCGGCGCTAGAATGGTGGCCGAAAGCATCGCTACCTCTTCTTTAGTCAAGACAGCACTGTACGGCAAGGACGCAAACTGGGGACGCATCCTATGCGCAATCGGATATACCCCTGGTCTCATACCCTCATCAGCATATGTGACGCCCAGAGGCAAACACCTACCACAAGTCGTACTGCCCGGATCAACAAGTGTCTCGTTCGTGCCAACAGACGGCAGCGAGGAGCTGAAGCTCCTAGTGCGGGGCGAACCGGAGCAGGTCGATGAGGCACGCGCGAAGCAGATCCTGGAGATGGAAGATTTAGAGATCTTGGTGCGTTTGGATGACCATTCCGGACTTGAGCCTGAGCAAAAGAAGAAGAGTTATGAAGCTGTTTTCTGGACGTGTGATTTCAGCCATGAGTACGTTACCATCAATGGTGACTACCGGACTTGATTCTAGTGTCGACAGCTGGATGAATCGCTGGTGCTGTGGCTGGGCTTACTTCCAAGTTGGTTGAATGTGGACCAATTCACCGAGAGATTGAAGGAGGCATTCTTAGGGGCGGCGAGGCAGCTTCTTGCTGACCGTTCCCGTATGGCCGAGTTGAGGAAGCTCCTGAAGTCGAGAGCAGGTTGGTTCGGCGACCTTGCCAATCAAGGCGGTTCACGCACTGTTACGTTCTCGTTCGGTTGATATCGGGCTTGACGTACGACCCTGCTTGTCTCAGGTATGCAGAATGTCGCTATGACTACATGCTAGCTTTCTGGTGCTCGCATGCTTACACGCCGTCGTACTGCCCTAAGGTATACTATCATTGTTTTGATATACCATTTCAGGCTAGACAAGCATTATGTGCACCGATCAGGAATCCGGTAATTGCAGGCTTTTGATTGATTGTCTCCATAACTTCGTTGTCCTGCTCTGGCGTGCACCGACATACGTCTCACGGCCATGACATTTTGTTAGTCACCTCGGCGGACTGTAGGGTAGTGAGCTGCAGGTGTGCCCAAGGACAGCAGTAGCATAGTCGCAAAGAGGTATACTAAAGGCGCATGTACATGACTCATCAGCTGCCATTGGCCTCGATCATTCTTCACAAACCGAAGCTCGGCTCGGTGGATGACTGTGTCCCTGCAGATCCCTTCAAAAATTGCCTCTGCCCCCCACCAAACTTCAATCGACCACTTCGTCATTCTCCCTCCACAACACACTCCACCCTCGCGATTGCTGCAGCTCCCTCTTCCACTATCTGGTGAAGCCGGCTCTCGCATATCTATCAGAACCATCCGCCCCCTCACATGGACTTTCCTCTCATACGGCGGGAACGCGCACCTCTCGACGCCTCGAATTTCATCAACGGCATCCTCAACAATAGCAGCATGATGGGCGACAGAAGACCGCACGTGCCCGAACGCAACCTGCCAGGAGGCAGCAACTGGGTGGTGCAGAAGTTTGGCGGCACCAGCGTAGGCAAATTCCCCGTCAAAATCGCCGAGGAGGTCGTGCAGTAAGTCAGACGGAATGCGGTTGAGTCATATCAGGAACACTGGAACATTGGCTGAATACAACAGGGCAGGCCTTGACCCCAAAAGCAATAGGCGCATAGCCATTGTCTGCTCCGCCCGCAGCACCTCCACGAAGAGCGAAGGCACCACGAACCGTCTCGTCCGCGCCGCCATCGATGTCCTTGATCAGAAATCGGGCAAGTTCCGCGAGATTGTGGAAACGATTCGCCTGGACCACTTGCAGGCTGGGAAAGATGCCTGTGGTGTATGGGGAGGTGAAAGCGACATCTTGGCTCAGTATTCCGAGCAGGTGAATAAGGAGTGTCGTACTCTGCTCAAGATTCTGGAGAGTGCGCAGTTCTTGAGGGCCGTCACAGATCAGACGGAGGATATGATCATATCTGTGGGAGAGAAGCTGAGCTGTCTGTATATGACTGCCATCCTCCAGAGCCGTGGCGTGGCTGCCGCCTACGTTGATCTGAGTGAGATCATTCAGTTTGAGGTGGGCAAGACGCTGGACGAGAAGTTCTATCTGAACGTAGGACGAGCTATAGCAGAGCGCGTCCTCGCCCTTGGAGCAGACGTGGTTCCAGTCATCACGGGATACTTCGGTAATGTCCCGGGAGGCCTTCTCAAGGAGATTGGAAGAGGCTACACAGACCTCTGCGCAGCCCTTACAGCAGTTGGGCTCCAGGCCCAAGAACTGCAGATATGGAAAGAAGTTGACGGCATCTTCACTGCGGATCCACGTAAAGTGCCGACCGCTCGTCTTCTGGATACTGTCACGCCCAGTGAAGCCTCCGAGCTCACCTTCTACGGCTCCGAAGTGATCCACCCCTTCACCATGGACCAAGTGATCAAAGCGGCCATTCCCATCCGCATCAAGAACGTCATGAATCCTCGCAACAAGGGCACAGTCGTCCTCCCAGACCCTGAAGAGATGCTCAGCGTCCGCCGCCCTGGCCTGTTCCGCGGTCGTTCTGGCTCCCTTCTCAACGGCCAGAGCACGCCAAAGCGGCCCACAGCCGTCACGACCAAGCGCGGCATCACCGTCTTGAACGTGCACTCCAAGAAACGCACCCGCGCCCACGGCTTCCTCATGTCCATCTTCCAGATCCTCGACTCGCACGGCCTCTCCGTGGACCTGATATCCTCCTCCGAGGTCCATGTCTCCATGGCTTTACACAGCGAAATCGCACTGCTCTCAGGCAACGGCGAAGAGGAGATGAGGATCGAGTCCGCAGCTCTCCAAGGCGCTGTCGACGACCTGAGCGTCTGGGGTGACGTGGATCTCGTAGGCGGCATGGCCATCATTTCCCTTGTAGGCAGACAATTGCGCAGCATGGTCGGAGTTTCAGGCCGCTTCTTCAGCACGCTGGGAGAGCACGGCATCAACATCGAAATGATCTCTCAAGGCGCCAGCGAGATCAATATCAGCTGCGTTATTGAGGAGAAGAATGCGGATCGCGCGTTGAATGTGGTCCACACGAATCTTTTCACTTTTCTGGAATGAGTTGATTCATCTGCATAGCGAGTCTGAGGGGAAAAGTACTCTATTGAGTGTTTTGCATTTTCGGCACGAGGTGCATTTAGAGCTACATGTATATAAAGACATGATGGGGAGGCATATCAGATGCCAGGAGAGGTCTAAGCAGGGACCAGTAGTAGAACTTTTTGAGCGAAATGAAAGTAGGAGCTTTCAGTCTGTGCATGCGACATCTTCAGCAACTTTGGAGCAGATCTGAGGGAGCAGTCGAGGTATCGAACACGTGATGTAACGATCTTGTTGAACGTGAAATTTCAGCGGTGAAGGACATGGCGAAGATGGAATGTTGCAGGAGCTTTGTTTACACCAGCCTGTTGAAGGACTGGCGGCTTATTGAATGGTTGAGACAAAGAATTGGAGTGTTCGTCAAGATCTGCGAGGCTATCCCCGCTGCTTGGCGGACAAAGTCCAGCGAGACTGTCTCCAAGCTGTGTCTCGAAGGTAATCCCTTGGTTCTGGTAGGCTGATGAGGTTGGCAAGAGAGGCTGACGCTTGAACAGTGATGGCGGAGGGACTGCTTGCTGTGATGGTGAATTCGACTCACGCACTGGGCTGGCATGAAGCTCAGGCGCGGGCCGGAAGCGCGCAAGTTCGCTCTTGAGATCTAGAGGCGCAGGTTGCTGTACGGCAAAGTGACGTGAGCGCGTTCCACACGCGGACTCCATGGCATCAACAGAGAGGTGGCTGGTATTCAGAACTTCAACGACCGGCTCGTCGTAGTCTTTTGGCTTCCAGTCTTGTATCGCTCGTTTGTAAGCAGCATCGAACTCGGCTTTGTAGGATGCGTGTTGGAACCACTGATGTTGCAAGCACTCGGTGGCAGTACGTCTGTGAGTCTCATCCGCAGCGAGACATCCTCTGATAAAATCCTTGGCTTTGCGACTGACAGCCTGCCATTCGGGTTCGGTGTCGAGGAGGTGAATGTAGTCTGCATACTGGGACAGAGTTGTGCTGTCCATGCGGACATCTTCACAATCAGGAAAGATATGCTCGTTCGTTAGCAGGATGCCAGTCACACAGCCAACGGACCAGATGTCGACTGCCTGACTGTATCCGCTGCGGCCTTGCAGATCACGCTTCATGTGGGCAAAGACCTCACTAGGATGCATTAGCACGTGCGTTCCACAAGACTTTCAAGAGAATACTCACGGTGCTGTGTAGCCATACGTGCCGACCATCGTCTGCATGCGTAAAGCACCGGCATTCTTCAAGACCGATGTACTTAAGATTTCCCGTGACTGACCAAAGTCCGTGAGAACAATCCTGGCACCATCTCGCCACGAGGTCATGAGAATGTTTTCGGGCTTGATATCACGATGTACCACGCCATTATCATGCAGATACTTGACGGCCTCGAGCAGCTGTCGCACGATGATCGCAGCTTTTGGCTCATCCATGCAACTGTTTCTGTCAATGTATGACATTAGGTCACCACCTGTAATTAGCTCCTCCATGATATAGACGTTGTGCGTCGTGCGAAAGACCTTCTCTAGGCTGATGATGTTGGGGTGAGATAGCCTTTGCAGAAGAGTATATTCTCTGGTGACCTCCTCCTGCTTCTTTCGAAGTTTAGAGACGTCTGCATTGGGGTGCACGCCGCCATGGATTTTGTCAGCTGGGAGAGGCATGATCTTGCACGCAAGTTGCTTCTGCGTAATTCGCTTTACTGCAAGGTATACTGCGGCATGCCCTCCGACGCCGAGTACACGTGTGGTTAGTTGAAAGCGCTCTTTGATATCATCAATTTTGATCTCTGCTCTCTGCATTCTGTTGAGGCAAGGCGGCTTGAAGTGTTCGTCTTCGAGCGTCCCAAATTCAAAACTAACCTTGGCAGAGAGATGCACGACATCTCCCGGATTGAGGAGCATTTCTCCCATTTCAGGGTCGACTTGTATGCCAACGGACAGTAGGTCATCAATGCCATTGCGCTTCAGATGTACGCCATTGGAAGACTGAACACGCATGTATACCATCGGAGGAACCCTATCATGCGGGTCGTCGTACACAACGCAATGAAGGCGAACATGATGAGTGGAGACGCATCGGTCTTCAACGGAGAGCACTTCCTCGATCGCTTGACGCCCGACATTGATTACAGCGTGACGATGGATCGAGTAAGCTTCTGCATACTGTTTAGCAAGTCTTGTCCCTTTATGAGACACCTGCGCCTTGCGTATCGTACTCCCGGACTCTGGATCAGCTGCGGATCGGAAGACGAGGTAGGCCACCGCTTCTTGGTCGGCCATGCTGAATGGCCGTCGTGATCGACGCGTCCTTCGTGTAGACTGACAGGCGGAAAACGTGTGGAGGATGTCACAGGTAGAAAGTCGCAAGGAGACAGAATAAGGACGTGAAGTCAAGAAAGTGTCCCTCGACTTTAGGAAGGCACGATGATCTGACGTTCGCCAAGCACGATTCTGGCCCTGAGAGGGGCCGTGCGCATCCCACACACCTCTTTTCGAGAAGCTTGCTTCTCGAACGACTTCTCTTCTTCATCCAGCATTTCCTCATCAACCGGCGACCACGTAAGTTGACGTCCCGTCGTCCAGCACCACAAGCACGTGTACTGACGTGAACTCTCAGTCTAGCCCAAGATGAGAGCCAAGTGGAGGAAGAAGCGAGTTCGACGCCTGAAGCGTAAGAGAAGAAAGACGAGAGCGCGCAGGTACGCATTGAACCTACATACAGCTGGGCCTACATACAGTCACTAACACCGCGCAGCAAATAAATGACTCGCCCCCTCTTTCAACCAAGTTCCACACCAGACACCACCAAACCCAGTCACGCGACCAAGAGAAATACGGCACTGAAGGAAGGCTCGGAACCTGACGGCGCCCTTTCGAACATGGACGTTCAAACAATCAACCACTGAGTGCGGTGCCGTGTATGGAGATGAGAATGACAATCAACGCATTGGAGGAAACGGAATGAGATGTTTATGATGGAACTTGAGCTCGACCTTGCTGCCCTAACACCGACTGAGATCTCCGTCTTTGGGGGCTTGGAAGACTCCAATACACATCAATGGCAGTACTACCAGCTACATACGGATTGAAGCTGTGATCTGCTACAACTCTTTCATTTCTCATCATTCGTCTCATAAGCCCAAATCATAATAGACGCACATTGACGTTCGGAAGTTGTACACGCAGACTTCCCGCGGTCCATCTCCAGTAAGCCACTCGTTTCGCCAGTCTTCAAGCTTGTCCTGGATTTGCTTCACGTACTGCCGATCACTCAGTGGAACGCCTTGTATCGCCGCCCTCCAACTCTCCGCATCCTTGAGTCTCGTATCCTGAATCAAAGAGAATACTTCGTCTCGAGTCTCCACAGCTAGTATGGGTGCACTCTTCGCCTCATCCAACTTGTCTGCCCAGCGCTGCTGAGCGTCCTTGATCATCGAAAACTTGTTCGTTTTCTTGCTCCCAGAGCGGGCCATGAGCACTTCCACCTTGTCAGATTTTTTCTCGACTTCTTGATGGCTCGAGTGAGCACGCAGAAGCGGCGGATGTCTAACCCTGACACCTTCCCTGTTGCGCAGCTCTTGCAGGATATGACTGACGAGGGATGGCAGTGGTACGTCAGCGTCCTCATTGTCATTCGACGTGTTGGTCACGCGAACAGTTGTTGAGGTTTCATGTCGCAGGCTGACGATAAAGCCATAGTTCGTGTCCTGGAACAAACCGTGATCTCGAGACAACTCAGCGCTGACATTGTGTGTCCACAGACTTGCCACCATTTTGAGACCCACATCACGAAGCTTCTCGCTTCCATTTGCGACCAACAGAACCTCGCACCTTTTAGATATTTGAGGCTCTTTGCTTGCGTCCTTGACAAAGGCGCTCTTCGTTCCTGGTGTCATGGCCTTCGCCATGTGAGCTACAATATGATCCATGGCAATGCACAGCCCAACAGCACCTTGTCTTGAAACTACATCTTCTGGACTCCTGAAGGACTGGATGAGGCTATCGTAGCGCCCGCCCGCAGCCAGTACTGTAGCGGTCTTCTTCTTTTCGAGCAAGCATTGGAAGAGCAAGCCGTCTTTGTAGAACTTGGCATTGATACAGCTCAGAGGTGCCAGATATATCTTCCTATTGAGTTGCATTTGCTCGGTGAAGCGCACGACTCGATCCAGGTACTGCAATGCCTCGTCGAGCCTGCCTTTCATCTTCAGATTGACGTCGACGAGTTGGTCTCGCAAGCGAGCGCTCGCCTTCGAAGGACTGTCACGCCAATCGAATTGTTGGAGGTCATCCAATGTCGTATCAGTCAGGCCGATGTCGCGCAATTCTGGCCGTACCTTGATCCATGTATACGAGTGCACGCCAAGCTTACTTAGAAGCTCCTTGACACCGTACTGCATTTTGGCTGGTACACGACAGTGGTCTAGAATGAGATCTAGCATTCGACCGTGGTTGACGTGAAATGCTATACCACGCATTGTGTTGAGGCCTACAAGCTCAGAAATAAGTTCATCCATAATTTTGATGATCTCGGCATCATTCATCGCAATGTCCTCTTCACGGACGATATTGACGATGTCAAAGTCTGCCTCTTCGTTGACCTTCGGAGGCCCACCATTGAACATGTCTCGGTAGGCACCACCGAAGGTGAAGGTGCAGCGCACATTTGGGGGTTGCCGGGCAAGCTGTTGCGCGTAGGGCAGCGTCAAGTCGTACGGAAGTTGCAGCAGGTTGCCTGACCCATCGAGTAGTTGAACGACATTTGGAGTAGTATACAGACCTGAGCGAGGGAATACGCAGTCTCGACGCGTCTCCAAGGCTCCATGGCGCTTAAAGACCGTCTCCAACGACGAGCGAGCGATAGTTTTCAGATGCATTCGATTCGCATCTTCTGAGGCGCGGGCAGCCTTCGCTTCCCAAGCACCAGCTTTGACCCGTTGCGAGCTAGCAGCATCATGAGCAAAGAGAGCGGACATGAGCTGTTGGTGGTAAGGAGACTGCGGATCCGACAGGCCACTCAAGGCTTGTCTGATTGTCTCGTCTTCTATCTTGACCGGTAGTAGCTCGCTATGCAAGAGAGCGGCACTCGTAGGACGCTCACTTGGCTTGTGTGAGATCAGCAGACTGACGAGCTTCCCTTGGGAAGCCTTCTCGCCATCTGTACAGAAGTCCGACGGCAGACTATGATCCTTCCGACGTATCGCTTGTATGTCGTGAATGCGTTCCATAGCAGTGCGGAATGGTCGATGACACATCTCGTAGAACATGATTCCCAGTGAGTACATGTCGACCTTGTCGTTGTAGGCCGTCACGGAAGTCGACTGTAATTCAGGTGCCACGTATAGAGCGGTGCCGATGCTACGAGTCATGTCAACCCCCGATTGTCCTTTGGAACCTACGACAAGATCAGCGATATTAGAGTCAAATCCGATAGAGTGCTTCGACTGACCTAGCTGGCTTTCAGACGAGTCCTGTACGCCTTGCCATCCCGTAGTCGCAAGTCCAAAGTCGCCGATCTTGGGGTTGCCTGTACTGTCAATGAAGACATTGTCGGGCTTGAGGTCCCGATGGATGATGCCATGGCCATGGATGTGAGCCAGGCCTTCCGTTATCTGCCTCATAAAGCGCCAGCAGTCGTCTTGGTCTATGGTTCGACGCATCAGATCTCGCAACGAGCGATGGTCGCATAGTTCCATCTGTATGTACAAAGTGGAAGGGGGCCGATGGGAGTCAGATCTAAACCTGCCGGCTTGCACATGCTTCGATTGCGAAGGTGTTGTCGATTCATCGATTGTAGCGCTACCGTTTGTGTCACGGGCGTCGTCAACATTCCGTTCAAAAATGTCATCCTCGCTGTCCTCTTCATCTTCATCGTCGTCTGAACCGAATTCGATACCAGGGAACCCACCAGAGCTCACGAAGTCAAGCCCACCGGTGCTTGTAAAGCCGAAGTCTATACCTCGACTGTCGGATTGAGTATCATCGGTTGTGGAAACAGCATCCTCTTGCAGCATGGGAGGCGTGTCATCTTCGACCCACGTACTGTAGTAGCGAACGACATATGGATGATTCAGCCGATTCAGAAGCACCACTTCTGAAAGCACTTTCCCTAGCAGTTGTGGAGCCTGCTTGATCTTCTTGACAGCATACACGCCTCCATCGAGCTTATTTCGAGCCTTGACAACTTCTCCGAATCCACCTTTGCCGAGTCTACCGAGCTCAGTGAAATCTTTGGCGTATCGCGAGAATGGGTCGGATACATTTGAAGAACCATGTCTGGAGCGACGCTTCAGCGGGCTTGTAAACCCGGAACTGGACTTCCGCGTGCGATGCGAAGGCTTCGAAAGGATGTCTCCAGTCGCCGGGCCATCAGTACGAAGGAACTCTGCTGGTAAGAGCTCGAAACAAGATTGTCGTTTGTTCCCATCAGTGGCAAACATCTTGTGCAAGAGATCTTCGAACGAGGTCGAAAGATTGGCTTTGCTAAGCATAAGCGACGGAGCGCTGTACTCATGGGGATAATCAAGACCTAAGAACATCTGGACAAGCACGACTGCAAGGCCCCAAATGTCGGACTGACGCCGAGCAGGTTGCGAAGTCGAGTTCGCGTCTGGTGACTTCCACCGTGGTGGCAATCCAAACTTGTGCAATTGAAGCATACCGGCATAACCAAAGTCTGCCAGTTTTGGGGTCAGATTTGATCTATTGCAAAGATAGATAGTTCGTGTATTGACACCGCCATGACACAGGCCATTACGATGAAGATAATCAAGGCCTTCAAGCAACTGTGTGGTGAATTGACGAGCTTTGTCGGTGTGAATGTTGCTCGTCGAGAGGAAGTCATGCAATGATCCGTTCTCCATATACTCACGACACACATAGAGTACGGAGTTGAAGTTGTTAACTCGCTCAACTCGGTACGCAAACACATTGACGAGGTTTGAGTGTCGAAGTCTATAGGCGGACTCGAGCACGGCTTCAAGCTCCAGGATATCGGCTCGAGCTTTCTCGACCTTTCTGGAAATCACAGCAACGAGAGGGGCGCTCTTGACGTTGAGTGTATTAGGCTTTCCAAGGAAGCTGCGAACGGAGCCAGCTGGCCCAGTGGTAGACAGCATGGTAACGATCGAGACTTCCCGAAAGGTTTCCTCGTTATTTTTGACCACAATTTTGGCAGTCTGATCGAATCCGATAATATCTGGAAGATCGTCTTCATCGTCGCGGTCAGGTAAGTCTTCAGGCTTCAGAGATTTTCGCTTATCTCGTCGGTTGACCAAAGAGCTCACCATCTGCTTGAGCATTCTTTCTTCTTCCTCTTTCGCCCCTCGTACACGAATGCTTTCTGCTTCTTCTGCGTCCTTGGCCGCAGTAAGCGCAACCTCCTCTGCACTCGCACGCTCATCGTCGAGAGACGGCAATGCTCCTTGAGCTCGAGCGGTCACGGCATCTTCCAATGCATCCTGTATCTCGCTCGCAATGTCATGGATCATGACATCTCCAACCTTCTGTCTTGGTCGATGGGCGATCACGTTCGAAATCCTCTTCTGTGTTCGTTCATGAAACTTCTGCAGGCCCTGTATTTCAAGTAGTGGAACTGTTTTGGGATACGTAGCCGTTAGTCTCACAGATAAAATAACGAAGTCTTCGGGTCTGGCGTTCTCCGAGGTGGGTTTCAGCTTAAGCTGAAAAGCGCGGTCTGTAGTTTTGCTCCATGCTCCCTTGATTGCTACTTCCTCATAGTCTTCCATGAAAATGGCCTGCAAGACCTCGAGCTCCTCGGACTGCACTTCCTCGTAATTGATTGCCGGAGAGGCTGCATCGCTTTGAGCGGCAGCCTGGTGGTTTGTATTGACATTTGTCTTTTGGTTCCAGGGCGATTTCGGAGCCATAACTGAGGCTTGTGCTTCCAGCTCCTGGTTGGGAGAACTATAGACGTCTGGGGAAAGACGACTTGGACATACAGCCGAAGCTGTAGTCCTTCACGCGCTGAACTGCATGATTCAAGAAGGCGTCTGCGGAATCAAGACAAATAATATATGTAGGCGGTGAGTTGAGTGAATGTTCGAGGTTCGTGAATCACAAGGAAGTGGCGGGCCTAGCCGCTGGTGTGAAAGCCTTTTCGGTCCCGCCTTCGTTATCTCAGGGCAAGCGCGCCTCGGTCTGTTGACGCCATGTAAACACCCGCTTCAATGTTCCATGATACAGCGCAGCAACTTCTTTACCGCCTGCAAGCGTTCGCTGATATTACCATGCTGTAGTCGCGTACAATGTGAATTGCTGGACATAATTCCAAAATGCTAAACTGGCTAGGCAATCCGAAAGATGCCGCAGGTATCCTCAACCTTTCCTCATGATCTGACGTGTGCAATCGCTGATGGTGCGACAGATCCGGACGCAACAGCAATAGACGCTCCAGAGACGCCCGCACCGGTCTTCGCAGTTCGGGCCTTCAAGCACGCTATATTCGGAACACCACAGACCGCGCAGCCCAAGCCACCGCGCAGACACTCGAACAACGATGCCGCGACGCGACCCCGCCAGAATGCGCGTCCGCGACTAGAAAGGCCAAAGAGTACTGCTGATGCGCAAACACTCAGCAAATTCGAAGGCGCGATTGAGGATGAGCCACTTCCTTCCCCTACTAAGGGAATCTTGTTAACGCCCGGCACCGCCTCGAATCGACGAAAGACAGTCTCATTTGGAGCGCAAGTAACGGACAACGAGGGCAAGAGGCCTACAAAAAGCGGTCTTCCAGAAAATTGTCCCGGCAAGTTTCCTAGTCCCTGGACCAAGCCAGGAACAGAATTGGACAGCAGTGACGAGGCAGAGATACCTCGGAGTCGGAACAGACTTACAGAGGCACTTGAGCAAGCCCGCGATGAATCGGCCAAGCGAAAGTCCAGGACGAATAAGCAAATCAAGTTGGACGTCGATGAGGACATTACTTTGAACTTTGGGGAGCCACAATCCGATTCGGGCAAATACTGGAAGCAAGAGTATGACATTTATCGGGAGAGAACAACAAGAGAAGTCAGAAAGCTTGTAAGGAGGCAGAAGGAAACGAAAGACTATGCACGCAAAGTGGACAACGAGAACACAGATCTGCGCGAGCAGCTACGGCAGGAGCGAAAGAAGGTCGAAAAGCTCGAACGCCGGACCGCGGAACTTGAGGCTCAAATGCAGGAATTGCACGCGAGTTTACAACAAGCAAGAGCATCAACAGACACTGACGTTCGGGAGGAGGAGAGTGTAAGGCCGAAGAGTCCTTCTGGTCCCCTCGATTCGAAGCCACCTCATGTTGTTGGCAAGGAAGCGTCGACGAGTAACAGGCCAGCACGGCCACAGCGCAGGTCATGGAAAAGCACGGCAGCGCTTCTAGAGCGTGACCGCGAAACAGCCAAGGGTCAAGGATTGTCTCATGTGGCGACACTTCCTAGTCGTGAAGGATACGCGCAGCAAGCAGAGAATGAAGCTGAATCGAAGTCGCGAAAGCCGCAAGACGAAATACATGATGATGCTCGGCCGACATCACCTCTAAAGTCATTGAATGTGAACACATTGGCTCAGGACACGCGCGGTGTTGCTATGTCCATGGGACTCCAACCACCTTCGCTGCAACGCGAAAAAAGGCAAGATTCCCCAGTGCGTCCGCCAGGATCGCCTCTTCCATCGCCCGAGCTTGTCTCTAGAACAGCACGACGTCCGCATTTCGATACCGTCAAAGATGACGACTGGTCAATACAACTTCCATCCAGTCCTTTCCAGCCAGATGCACCTCTGCAACGGCCAAATGTCCTGACGGGCGCTCCCGTTTCAATCCATAACACGTCCTCTCGAGTCTCGACCAAGCCGCTGGACCTCAAAGAAAATATCTCGCCACCCTCAAAATCATCGTCTCGCCTTCACGAGCATGAAAGGCCGTCTGCAGCATGGAACGCAATGGGCGCTCCTCCAGAGTCGCGACGAGTAGTCAGCAAGGAGACTGGTAAAGCAATTGATCCGGATAGAGTGGAGCGTGCTAAGGCGAGACTCGCAGCCAGGGACCGGAAGGTGTCATGACATGACACAGTTGACATTAGTACTCCCACATGCCTTTGCTTCAATGTTCGCAGCCGAAGTCGGTCATCATATCACCTCCGGCAGGAATTTTCTTCACATCTCCATCGTTGCGGCTTCTGGGCCATTCATCCGCTCATTAAAGTTCTGATTCCGAGACGGAACGAAACTTGGTCCCAGTGCTAGAAACATTCTGTCAGGAATAGTGCACAAGTGTTGACTTGCGTGAACAAGAAGATGTTCATCCGTGGCTTTTCCGTCAGTTTTCGTACAAATGTGCTACTCCAGTGTGCATACTTGTCCACAAAGATTGCATTCGCGATAAGTAAAGTCAGGACGACGTAAGTGCACAGTGCAGCAACGATTTATCTGTTGGGTGGCATGCTTGTGGTTGTCCGATCGTCAAGGAGAGAAATGTTGTTGGTCGACGTCGCGTTTCTATCACTATTCCTGTCGGCTAGAGGAGTATCTATGACTTCAACCCTTCGCGGTTGACACCTTTCTAGCAAATCATGAGCCTCAAGATGTTGATTTCTTCATTCCGGCCCCTGCGCGGACACATATTCTTACCTATTCTATGACATGATAGCACGTGAGCAGGCGTTGCAGAACGTGAAGGGGGGAAGAGTCCTTACCCGGCCGCTTGAAGTCCGCGCCCTTCCGCCAAGGACCCCGAAGACAACAACCGATGGCACTGGGGAAGGACACCGGCGCCAGCATTCGCTTCTCCCTACCAACCACCCGCACTCGCCTTCACATACCCCGCAACGCATCATGAGAGGCTCCATTTTCTGTGCAAACGCGGCACTTCTGATTTGTCGTCTGTCACGCGGCTTCTCGCGGCCGACCTCGTCTTCCCCGACTGAACTGCCGTCCATGGCCCCTCCAGGCATAAAGCTTGCTGATGGGCTCGAATGTCAGACAATCCTGCGGATGAAATAAAGGTAGTGGCCAGCCCATTGCTCGGTAGGTCAGATCAATTTTCTTTCTATATCGGCTACATTGTACAGAAGCAAGACTCACTTGGTCCTCTCTCACGACAACCAAAGGATATACCAGCCACATTTCGTACTATAGCCAATATGTCTACCAACGGCCAAGTCAACGGCCAGACGAACGGCCATGCCACCGAGCCAAAGCGCCAGTATGACCCCAACTTCACGAAGCACGTCCTCGAGACCTGCGGTCCCAAGACCTCCCCTCGTATGCTCCAGATCTTCTCCTCCCTCACCAAGCACATCCACGATTTCGCCCGCGAGGTCGACCTCACGCCCGAAGAATGGCTTGCGGGTGTAAAATTCCTCAACGAGACAGGCAAGATCTGGGCCGAGTCGGACGGCAAGCGCAATGAGATGCATCGTCTCTCAGACATCATTGGTCTCGAGTCCCTCGTCACCGAGATCGCCAACTACGTCCAGACCGACGAGCCCAACTACGTTCCCACCTCGGCCGCCATCCTGGGACCTTTCTGGTCGCCTAATGCGCCGTGGAGGGACCTGGGCGAAAGTATCATTCAAGATGAAGCCAAGGGTGGAGTTGTCACATACATGCACGGCATTATTCGCGACCTGAAGACCAAGCAGCCCCTGCCCAATGTCACCTTTGACATCTGGCAAGCTTCGAGCAATGGCAAATACGATTTTCAAGACCCAGATAACCAGTCCGATAACAACCTGCGTGGCAAATTCAAGACTGATGCCAATGGCGAGTACCGCCTTTACTGCCTCCGACCTACAGCGTATTCTCTGCCTCAAGACGGACCTTCATGGGATCTTCTGCAAGCTATCGACCGTCACCCTATGAGACCCGCGCACATTCATCTGATGATCACACGGGAGGGCTACAAGCCCTGCATCACTCAGATCTACCCCAAGGACGACCCTTGGCTCGAGACCGACACCGTCTTTGCCGTCAAGGACGATTTGGTCGTGGACTTTGTCCCTCTGGGCGGCAGGGCGCTACCAGAAACCATGAAGCCACATGCAGGTCCCGGTGGCAAGGCGACGCATGAGCTGGAGTTGGACATCGTGCTTGCGCCCATGGGAACGCACACTTCGAATGCGAAGCCTGTGTTGTAGATGACACGACGTGGTGTTTCTTGTTGCATAAGCTCAGGGAGTCAAGAATTTGGGAATGACATAGTCGATTTAGCGATATTGTGAGAGCATAAAGCATTGATGATTTCTTTAACATGTTCGTTTCCAATATTGCAAGCATCGAGTGCAGAGGCCGCAAAACTTGAGTGTGCCTGGTTGGTGAATGATCATGCCTGAGCTTTGTCCCCTGTGTGGTTTAAGACTTCAATCGTGTGCACTTTTGCGAGTATAGAGACTTAGCGATGATATGTCACCTGAACGCGTACAGTTCATATACTCGCCTGATTCTGAGAAAGGTATGCCTCCGGCTCCCAGTCATATATATTGATGGGCCGAGCACACGACACTTTGTGTCATGTGGCTCAGGGCCTCGGCTGAGTTGGCAGTGACCGACCGCGGGCTTTCACTCGCGTGTGCTGCTCATAGAAACACCTCCACCATCACCAAGAAACAGCTCCACTCTTCGCCCACTCCCTGTCTCCAACTCTCGTGCACGCCTCATTCATTGCCTCATAATCCGAGGTCACCGTGCCTCTATCCATCACACATCTGGTCGGCCTGATGCTGCGAGTAGGATGATCGCGGCTACTCGTCGTTGGCTGCGACGGAACAGAAATAATATATTCATCGGCGCCGGTGTTCTGGGCGCAGGATACCTCGCTGGCCAATATGTGCTGGGCAAGATCTCGGAGGCGCGGCAGCGCATGAGTGAGGAGAAGATCGCAAAGGAGAAGTACGCACGGGCATTCGCCGCCTCCCCGTCCCGGTATAGCAGTGCAGCGGCAGAACTAATGGCTGGACTCGCAGTCTCCGTCGCCGCTTCGAGCAGAACCAGGAAGATTGCACATACACCGTGTTGGCACTACTGCCGACGGTAAGAGATGAGATCATTGGAGCACTGCCGGTCGAGCAGATCACGGAGCAGTTGCAGCAAGAGAGACAGGAGCGATTGAAGCGATTAGGTGCCTCCGAGGCAGCCTCGTCCGAATTCCCCTCCGCGCCGCCCAGCGCCATCGACGACGACAATCGCAGCCTCAACAGCCTCCAGAGCAGCAGCTACGTCCATGCCAGCCAGGTGGCCCACAGCAGCCTTAACTTTGGCGAGTCAGCAGCACCGCCACCACCTCGCCCAAAGCGCAGCAAGGCACAGCTATGGCAGAACATGAAGTTCAACTCCATCGCTAGAGCATTGACTTTGGTATACACTCTATGCCTGTTGACCATACTCACCCGCATCCAGCTCAACTTGCTCGGCCGCCGCACATACCTGTCTTCGGTGGTAGCTTTGGCCACCCCACCTGCAACAACGCAGTCCACCATCTCGTTGGAGAACAAGGACGACGATAACTATGACAATGTATACGGCAATGACTTCGAGACAAATCGCAAATACCTTACGTTCAGCTGGTGGCTACTCCACAGAGGCAGCAAGAGGATCATGGAGCGCGTCATGGCTGCAGTTCGCGAAGTCTTCGGGCCAGTGAACATTCGAGAGGATATCTCGTTTGACCGTCTCGCGGATCTGATCATGCAGGTCCGGAGAAGAATAGAAGGCGAGACCGAAGAAGAGCGGAGGTCGATGAAGTGGCTAGAATACCTTCTACCACCAAAGAGCGAGGAAACTTTTGTGATCAGGCAATCCGGCATGTCAGAGAGCGATGAGTCGCCTTCCCCAAGTGGTCAGAGTCCGAATCCAATGGAGTCCGCGGTGGAAGAAGACGAAGAGCTGGTCAACGAATCTTTGAGACGTCTCTTGGACGAGACCTCCGATCTGGTCGATTCGCCTACGTTTTCGTACGTATTGACTCGTCTTCTAGACGCCGGCTTCTCCCACCTCGTCGACTATCGCATAGCCACGGAAGCTTACAAGACTACTGGAGCGCCTGCACCTGGCATCGAGCCGCCAAGGATCGTCGAGATCTCGGACACAAAGTGCAAGTTTGCCCATGTGCTACCAGTATTCTGCAAGCAAGCGCACATTATATCCGCTGGTAGTGGCGAGCTCGATACATTGGACGGTGTAGCGGCTCAAGAAGCCCTGGGCAACGAGTACCTGACCGCCATTGATCAGACGAGCGATCTGGGAGCTTTCGCTGCAGTTATATATTCGAGCAACTTCGAATATGAGGTTCCCGATTTCGTAAGTGTTGCCATGCCGAGACCAGTGAACGAGGATTCGAGCTCCTTGAACAGCCCGGAGATGATCGCACAGGTCGACATTCCGAGGACTGGTCAGGCGGCAGGTACGCTTGCGGAGAGTGAGGTGCTCGTTCTCAGTGGCGGGCCCGAGGAGAACAATGCTGCAGCGGAGACGCCTCCAGTGGGCAAGGTTGGTGGCGGGACTTTCGAGGCTGCGTGGCAGAAGAATTTCGATGCTGCAGCCCACGCATCATCCTCTGTAGAGGAAGAGCAACAGCAGCAGAAGAAGCCTGCAGATGACGAGGTGCTCAAGCTTGCGTGATAGCTCGACCGCCCAGCACAGTACCTTTCTCTTCAACAATTCGACAGCGGCTGTACTTCTATATATATTCGAATGAAGCATTTCAATGGCGTGCCAGATGCATACCACCTTATAAGTTCAAATCTGTCTAAGCAATCCCAAGCCTTTGATAAGGCGTCCCGCCCAGTCAGCCACATAAGGTGGAGCCGGTATAGAGCTGTGGGCAAAATAGAAGCCGTCAAGAATCATGCAGCGATCGACCTGACTGCAGGGTAGATCCTGAAGATCTTCGGACAGGCGATCAATCCCTCATGTGTTAGTGTCTACTTGATCGTAACCGAGGACGAAAAGAACAAAGGGACTTTCGGCTCAGCCTGCTGTGCTGCCTTTTTGTTGTTTCTTCATTCTCCACACCGGATTACAGTGGTTAATCTTTCAGAGGCCAAGGAAAAGCCAAAAAAAAATTCGAAAGAAGGAGTCCAAGTGGGAGATCTGTTCCTCCAAGATGTCTGTTCTAATAACTATTCCATGACAATCAAGTCTGGCTTCTTCTTCAGCCCTTCAGCCCCCGGAAAATCTTCTCATCTCATTCCACCCACACCTGGTCTTCTTTTTCAGTGCATCAATCGTTTCCACACAAAAACACACACACACACACACATCCTCGGTCCCCGCTTCTTCTTTCCTTTCCTTCTTCTGCCCGTTCAATCTCACCTACATGTACCCTACATCACACTACCTTACCTTTCCCCTTTCCAACCACTCGGACCCCCCCCTCACCACCCCTGCCCCTCGTATCGTTGTGCCGGTCTCTCCCCTCCCCTCTCTGCATCTATCTCATGCAGAAGAAAGGCCCACTCGGCCAGCTAACCTAAGCCCCAAAAAGACGCAAGAAAACTCAGAAATCAAACCAAAATTCGAATCATTGCTCAGCCGGGGGGTGAAAACCAACACAGATCGTCGGGACAGCCGTTAGTCCCCCTCTCGCAGCGGACGAATGAATGATTGTGACTCGTGAGTGAGTGAGTGAGGGGAGTCCGAGTTTGAGATGTCATGAGACTACTACTCCCTACCCCGGGATAGATCTTGACCGTTGGATTTCGTTGGTTTCGTTTTGGGGAGTCCTGTTAAGCGAGTCTAGAACTGGCTGGAATAGAGGATCTAAAAGGTCCGATCAGGCAACGGTCGGTGAAGAGTATTGGAGATTCCGAAACTATCTCTGTAGGTCGTGGTTGCGGAAGCATGTGTTATGATCAAGGTTCGAAGACGATGGGGATTGAGGAAGTGATTGCAAAGTCCAAAAAAGACATCAAGTAGCACAGAGAAAGAGCGAGAGAAAGAGCCCTGACATAGACTTCCCACTCTCACTTTAATACACTATCCTAGCAATCGCACACACACCCACTGACTTTACAGAGCGCAAAAGCGACGTCACACATCAAACGCCATGCTTTGAGCGACGACGACGAAAACCCCCCATCTCTGATGCGGTGTTTTCGACAGGTAAATGAGAACAAAAACCAAAGGTCTTGCGATCAAAAGACCCAAGAGAAACTCCCCAACACAGCTCGAAAAATACATTTCCCACCACCCATTCCTTGACATGCATGCCTTTCTTCAAAAGTACACCCGTTCCTGCCTGAGGAGAGCCAACTTTCCAAGAGCAACCTATGCTCTTGGCGAGTACTCCCCATCATCGCTCGGGTCTTGCTGCACGCCCAGACCAATGGCGCCGCCATGTCCGTTCGCGTAGCCGTGTCCGTTGGCCACGGGCCACTGTCCATCCATCATGTCCATGTCTTCTTCCTCCGATACCTTGTTGATACCATTGGCGTCCAGCTGTTGTTGCATCACTGCCTGTGCCGATACGATCTCCGCCAAACGCTTCAGGCGTGGTGTTTGCAGCCAACTAGGCGTGTATGTCTCGAGTGCGGTGATGACGCGAGGCTCAGCGATCTCATAAGGTCCCGAGTCCTCCATGTCGACGGCTTGCAGGAGGAGCACGTCCGATTTGGGATCTGTCACTCTCGAGGCCACGGCTTTCATGATTTCGCCATTGATGGGCTGTTCGTAGTCCGCGACGAGGTATTGGTTCAAGAGCTTCTGTATTTGATTTGGCGAGAGCCTGGTAATGAGTCAGTAAGAGCTTTTCCAAATGTATGAACACATATACTCACATCCAGCAGATATCCTGGATGATTTCGATATCATTCAATGTCGCCTTCTTCAATTGGAGAAGCTTTGTCGCTTGCATGAGATGCTCAAGTTGCAAGGTTCCTTCTGGCATGTCGTGACTCTTGCACCACTCCTCGATCCTGGTGATGTTGTAGTTAATCTGCAGACCACGCTTCCATGACAGGAAGTTTCTCCTCATGAGAAGGTCGTTGAATGCAGTCACACCGACTAACCGAAGGAGCTCAGTCACGGTCTGAGTGATGATGCTCTCCTCGAGGTAGAATGCCTTCATCGCCCTGAATACGTTGTTGAGCAAGCTGAGCAGATTGTCCATGCTGAAAGCCGGCTGGTTAGAAGATTGTAGGAGCTTGCCAAGGAAGCGGTTGTTTTCGTTCGTGACAAAGCCCGGCAGAGACTGGGACTCGATGATGGCTGGCACAATCATCTTGTGGAGCTTCTTCTTCAAAACCTTCATCCAAGTGTGATATATGTTGAACTCCAAGCTCTCCAGATCGTGCTTCACAATCTCAAGGAGGCGATCATACTCGAAATTATCGGTTTTCTGTGCCTCATACCAGTCCTCTGCCAAGAAGACAAAGGACAGCATCTCGTGGACGTTTGACAACCAGAATGCTCCAGGGTTGACAGCCTCATCGCCGTCATGCTGCATGACTTCCTGTTGGATGGATTGCATGACGTTGGCTAGGAATCGTTCTGACTCCTTGACGAAACCATTGTTCCACATCTCGCTCGTGACCAGGTTGATGAGGTATGCAGGGAACAGCACCTCTTTGTCCGTGGGTGGCGGGTTCGTGCCTGGCGCTGGTATCTTCAAGTTACGGATGAGGCCCATGGTGACTTCATCATTAAGACCCTCCTCGTCTGCAAGCAAGTTCTCCAACTCCATCTCCACGTTCTCCAGCCCAGGATTAAACGTGGAGCCAGATAGGTTCTGCGAGTGCCCACCAGCCGTCGCACCAAACGCCATCGAGACCGGCCGGGGATTGAAAGTACCGCTGAAGCGCTCAGTTTGTATGGCTTCTGGACCAGCACTCCTCCTTTTTGGCCGCTTCGACGCCACGAGATTGATGAGTCCGGACGCCGCACCTCCGACTGGTCCACCGTTGGTGAGATCGCCATTGGAGATGGGAACTGCTCTTTTCGCCAGCTCCAGCTGATCTTGAAGGTCCGCAAGCTGTTGTCGCAGGCTGAGCTTTTCAGTCTCGCTCGCGGTCTTCGCTTGTCTCGTCGTCTCCAGCTCTTGGGTTGTTACCCGCAAGCTCTCTCTCAAGTTCTTCTCCTCATCCTGCAGGCGTCTCATGTTGGTGGTACTCTCGTCGTAATTCGACTGGAGTCGAGCCATATCGGCCTCCATTTGCTCGAGTCGGCCGGTGGTTATACCGGCCTGGTTGGCTTCTCTCTGCAATTCATTGGTACGGGCCTCCAAATTGTTGTACCTCTCCCGCGAGCTCTTGATTTGGTTCTCGAAGTTTGACAATTGACCCTTGAGGGTCTTGTTCTCCTGGCGCATGGAGCCAAGATTCTGTGTGAGCTCGATGACTTTGTTTTCAAGCTTGTACGAGATCTGCTTAAGATCTCTAGCCTCCTCTCTGAGGCCTTTGTATGTCTTGCGAGCACGCTTGCCTCGCCACATGCTCTGCACGAGTGTGACCTTGCGACGGTATTCTCGCCATCCTTTGAGCTGTCGGTAGCTTCTGTAGCTGCGCTGGATGATGCGTGCAGCATCCGAGAACTTCTTGTCCAGGATCATCTTTCGGCAAAGCCAGCCCTTGGCCGCCGCTTCAAAGCGGATGAAATCGTTTCGGAATTGTACGTACTTCTTCCGCTCCTTCTGGCCTCTCCAGACGCGCTGGATGGTCGTTGCGCTCCGTTGTCGTCGTGCCTCCTCAGCCTTGTTCCTGGCCATGACAGCTCGTGTGAGGGCCTGAAAAGTACGAATGCTGTCGACTGCTTCGAGATATCGGCGGCGATAGTACTTGGCGCGTAAGTTCTTTTGAATCATGATAGCAGCATCGCTGAGACGATTGGTCCTGAGATTCTCCAAGAAGGCAAGCATACCGGCTCGGAAGAAGATTTTCGTGAGACCGAGCTGATACTTGTCCGTTTTATCATTCTTTCCGTCGCCGAGCGCCTTTTTGAGGATAGCATTGGCCATTGTCCGGATTTCGGTAGTCCATTGCGAAGAGTGTATCAACATGTAATATCGTAGGGCAAACTCCTCATACGTCCATCGTGTCGGGTATCCGGCGCAGCTTATTCGCACTGTTTCCAGAACACCGCAAGCTCTCAGCTGGCTCAGCACCATAGGGCCTTCAAACTTCCACGCTTCCTTGGCTTCATTAGGCTTGATACATCTGATGTAGTGCACCTCGGTGTTGTTGATGGTGTCCATCAATTGGATCAGGGAGCTCTTAAATATACCACCGAGGGTTGGCTTCTTGCCGCCCATTCTCTTCGCGGAAGCGCCATTTTGTTTGGGGTTGACAGCGGCGGTATCTCTTTCTCGCACGACGGCGCTTGACTCGAGCACTTCGGCCAAGAAGCTGTTCGAGCTGTTCTTTAGCACTTCCAGGTGCTCATCTGGAACCGTGTCTCTATTTTTCTCAATGAATCCATCACTCTCGTAAGTCACGTCAATGGCGTAATGGCAAACAGTGAATGCACTCTTGCCGAATCGTGGTTTCTTGTAAAATTTGTGCTTGTCCTGCGAGAAGTTGTGGTGAAGCTTGTTCACGAAGCTTTCATCGGAGCCCATAGGCAGCCTACTCTCTTCGTCCAGCAGGGCCAGAATGCCGAGCTTACCTTCAATCAAGTCGATGCAGGGCTGGTTGTCGCTAAAGTCGATGAATTTCCAGTCAATCTCTTCCCGCAGATACTCTTCTTGCTCGAGCTTGAAGACGTGCTGGTTGAATTCTTGCTGGAGCTTTTCGTTGGCGTAATTGATGCAGAATTGCTCAAAGCTGTTCTTGGCGAAGTGTTCGAAACCGTAGATATCCAAGACACCGATGAAAGAAGACACTTCCTGGAGCACTTGCTCAGATGCGAGGAAGGCGTTCATGGTCTCCACAAGCCAATCAAACAACGACGAGTAGATGTATTTGGCCACGGAATCTCTGACAACTGTCGCTTGCTGTTGTGTGAGGTTGGACATGATCTTCTCGCCACGGGTGACGAGCTGCTTCTTGACAGTCCATTTCGCAAACTCAGCAGGATCGATACCAAGCAGGTTACACGTCTTGACCAGGTTGGCTTCGTCAGCAGAGAGTTGCGCTTCTGTCCTGGAGGCACTAATCTTAATGTTGCCGATGTGCAGCAGCGCAGCCAAGATCTTCCACAGATTGGCTTGTACCTCAGGTGGGACGCCGAGTCTTGTGAGGGAGCCGCGAGTCTCCTTGAAGTCTTTCGCATCGTCGACTCCCTCAATCTGTGCCGAACCACCTTGATTGAGGTAGTCAAAGTGCTCTACCGGTACGAGACCCAGCTCTTCGCGCTCAGCATCAGATGCACCGGCGACGAGCTGGTAGAAGATGTGGTAATTCCGCTCCTTAAGCGGTTGAAAGACCAATCTGGACCGCTCAAGCAAGTATGTCCGTATCCGCGCGCCTATAATCTCTGTCTGCTTATCGAACATGATCTCGATGTATTTGCCGAAACGCGACGAGTTGTCGTTTCGGGTGGTCTTGGCGTTACCGAAGGCTTCCATGATGGGGTTAGTAGCGAGGATTCGCTCTTCAGTCTCACTCATGGTGTCCGAACGGCCTCGACTGCGAGCGCCGGGTTGGTCTGGCGGTTCTCTTGTTGCAAAGTATCTCATAATGTACTTTGCGCTCACAGTCTTGCCAGCTCCTGACTCTCCCGAGACGACCACAGTCTGGTTCTTCTCGTTCCGCAGCATGTCGGCGAAGGACTCTTCTGCGATGGCGAACAGATGCGGTGCTTGTGAGGCTCTCTGCTTACCGGCATATACCTGTACCATGCCAGGCACGTACAACGAGTCGACCCTCGCAAAAGGGTTGGTTGCGATGAGGACGATGCCAGAGTAGGTGTAGATCTCCTTCTGGGCATATCGCAGCTTGATTGCTTGCAGCACGGCGGGCTCGTTGAGATGAGACAGGTTGGTAAGGTCATCGCTAGCCTCGAGCATGGCTGGGTTCATCAAGGGCGGTAAGGTGGAGCTCATGGCATCTTCGGACAGGGCGGCCAGGGTGGTGTCGATTGTTTTGGACTGGTCATCATCAGCTGGGTTCAACGATACTCACTACTTCCTTTTGTGTTCGGGGAGGGCTTCAGTACCTCTCCATTGGCGAGGGTGAAGACGAGCTGCACTTTGTCCCCATCGACCGTCTTGGAGCTGACCTCGGAGGCCACCCAACCCTCAGTCGGGTCGGGCTGCCAGGCCTTTGTGCCCACGTCGTAGTAATGCGACATGCTGCACGGCGTGTGGCTGTATATGTGTGGCTGTAGGCAGTCGTGGTCCAGGTGTTCCGCCGCCAAACCTCCTACTCTGCTACTCTGTCTCTCTCTGTCTCTCTCTCTCTCTCTCTCTCTCTCTGTTCTCTTCTCCTAAGCCTAAGGCGAAGCCTCCTGTGCGCGCTGGACCCAGTAGTGAATTCCCCGACGCCGCGCTAACAAACACAAGCACAGCACGCTGGCAAAGGAATGTGAATGGTGCTCTGTTAGCAGGCCAGCTGTGGAGGGCAAAAGCAGGCGACCATACTCCAGCGGTGGATGTGTCGGCAGGAGGTGAGCGGGTGAATATAGGTAGTAGGTAGGAGGAGGGTCGGCAGTCGGTAAGTGGCTAAGGTTAGGAGACTGTAGTGTACAGGGCCAATAATTGTTCGCCGGCCGTCGTGCCAGAATCAGCATGAGCAGCACGCACGCTCGCGCCGTATGCTGATCCCTGACACTCGAGTCCCCGTCGTCCCAGTCTCTCTTTCGGTCAAGGACGGGCCGTTCCCGCGCCTAGCGTCATACACACCCTCATCCTCTCGATGTTTCATCTGCAATCCTCCTTCTGTCACACCACAAACGCATTCATCAGTCGTCTACATCTACCGTATCACTGCTTCGCTCATCTCTGGTACCGGTCGGCCAGTGCATGCGGGACAAACCACAAACTTGGCTGGCATCTCGGTGCCGTGTTAACCACACCACCAGCCGAGTGAGTGCCCGCGGGAGTTACAAGCCCGTGTGTCTGCATGCTGTCACTAGTACTGCGATTGCCACATGCAAGCAAGCAAGCAAGCAAGCAAGCCAGCCAAAGCCAGCAAGCGAGCCGTCTCAGGGGCTTCCCACTCCCGCCGCAGCAGCGTGCTTTACCCTTTGCATTCGCTGGACGGTACACAGGAGGCTATTGGCTAGCTGCAGTAGACAGCTCCCACTTTAACCACCACCACCCCCTTCTCTACACTCCCGCCCTCCCTGACCACGTACTGCATCTCCCTTGTACTGTAGATCAAGCAAGCTCCGCCGCCTGTCTTCGTGACACCGATCTTGTTTGTAATGCTCAAACACAGGTCTGCTTACAATCCTGCCAAGGCACACAATTCTGTCATGTCACCATGAGCTTCACCTGCTGTCCGTCAGATATGCCTCGGAGAAGAGATTTGGTCGAGTCTAGCATGTCGCTGAAAAGAGAGTGATAGATCATATCAGAAGCATGAAGACTGCATGTCCCATTCGATTTGACACAGCCCTCACTATTGGCTATGGTCATCATCTCTCCTCGACCTGCAGTTCTGCTTGTTCTTCCCTTTGCCTCAAAGCACACACCATTCCAACCATTGAATGAATGTAACCACTTCAGACCTCATCGTCACCTTCGCCACCATCCTCCACCGGCATGGCTCTGTAGCCCTGTCCGATATCCTCTCCAACCCGAATACCGTCTCCCTCGATGGCCGCGAGCCTGACTTCTCCTCCTCCGGTCTCATCAACAGCATCAGCGGCAGCTTTGACCTTCTTGTTCTTGCGGCTCGAGGACGGCGGGGTCAGATACTCTCCTCCATCATCATCACCCTCACCATCATCGTCATCATCCTCATCCCTAGCCTTCCTCGCCTTGCACTTCTTACCAGCCCCGGCACCCGCTGTCTTCGGCGTACCAGCAGCAGCATCGAATCCGCCAGCCTTCTTACGCATAGCGCTGAGACGATGCGTGATGGCTTTAGCAGTGCAACCTAGAAGTCGAAGTAGAGTCGCAGACATCAGCATGAGTTCAGAAGTGAGAGAGGGTAAAAAGGTAGAATTTAGCGACAGGGAGAGACACCCCCGAAGACCAGTAAGAACGGAAAAATCAAAGGAAGAAAAACTCACCAGAACCCATGATCCCCGCCACCTCGCCCAGCTGCGTCGACGTCGGCTTGATCTGGCACACCTGAAAGATGGCTGCCATCAACTGCTCGCACCAGAAAACATAGCAAACGTCAGCTTGACTTGTCCTCACGTAAACGCAGAAGAGGGAAGAGGGAGTTTGAGAGCACGTGCCTTGGCCTCAGCTTCCGCGTTCCAGATCATAGGCATCTTTTCTTTTTTTTTGCTGAGGGAGGAATTGGAATTGCAGTGATGTCTTGAGATCTGTGGTGAGGCGTTGAATTTGGGATTCTTGCGTGGGAAAAAAGTCGAAGTGCTGGTGAAAGGGTGAGGATTGTGATGGAATGGAAATGGCGTGGGCTGGTGGTGGACGAGCGGGCCCTATATATATGCATCGCATAGACGGTATGTGAGGGTTTCTGTACAGGCGCGCACATGTGAAAGTGGAAGCTCACATGCGCACTAGCCGAGCGCAGGCAGCCAGGGTGGGCTGAGGCTTGTGATCGTGAGTGAATAGAAGCGCATGAAAACTCTTGGCGCCACCTATGAGCCGTCGATCTAGCGCTGGGCGTGTTCTGATCCTCGAGCAGATGTCTTATAACACATGAGATGGACCACATTTGAACGAATGATCGAATTCTCGCCCTACAGCCACATATCAAAGGCCTGGGGTATCCAAGAAGCTATACATACACACAATCATAACACTATCTCCTCCCAGACGGTGGCGGGAAACCCTGTCCACCGTGCGGTGTAGTCCGTCGATACAAGAAGTCGTCAGGTCTGCGCTCCGCTAGCCCTTCCCTATCTCTCATGTAAGATGGCGGTGGTGCCTGTTGCTGCTGTTGTCGATCAAGCCGTCGTCGTTGTTCTTCCTCTTCATGTCTGCGCTGCTGCTCGACGCGGACCGCGTGCTCCGAATCCATTGCAGAAATCTCGCGGATTCCGTACCCGACCTTACCAGGTCCGTTCTGACCAAATTGAGCGCCATATGGAGCTGAATGTATGGCTTGGTGAGGTAGTGGCGGGCCACGAGAGTACGACGGTTGTTGCAGCGCTGCTCGTTCTCGTTCAATTCGTACACGCTCCATATCTTCTTCATGCTGACGTTGACTCCGGTATTGCCCTTCGCGCCGACGTTCCGCTTCCAGAGCCTCGACTCGGTGTTGCCCATCGCGCTCACGCTGCTCTCGATACTGCTGTGAGGCTCTCGCATCCTCTTCGCGTCTGTAGGCCTCTTCTCTGCTCATGCTACTGAAAGGCGGCAGCATGGAGCTTCGCTCGCCAGTTGACGAGTGTTGTGGGTGATGGACCACGTTTTGTACTTGGGAAGTCTGTGGAAATGGCGAGCGTGATTGTTGTGACGCAGCGTAAGAGCTTGGATGCAGTGCCTGCATGGATTGCAGAGCCGGTCCCGACGGCGGACCACTGAGTACGGAGCGCGTGTCCGTTCTTGGTGGAGCCACTTGCTGAGTCGTCAGTGACGGAGTGCGAGAATGCTGCAGGTGCGGCGGAGGTGAAGGAATGGCTCGCGCAGGCTGATTGAGACTACCAAGAGCACTGCTTCTGTGCGAATGGGAGTAATACGAAGGACGCCCATCTCGATCCAGAGCAGGCGTGTTGCTTGGAGGGCTGGATTGGCTTCCCTGCCCATACACTCGTGGTGGCCATTCTTGCTTTACGGACTGCTGCATCGATGATGTGCTGCCGGAAGATTGCTCATGCTTCAAGCTCGATGATGGCGGCCCTGGTGTGGCTGAAGAGGTTGGCTGTCCGAATGGTGAGCGATGGAAGTGTGAGTGAGGCATCGATGGTTGCCCAAATGTTTCTCGTCTCGATGGCGTTGTGCTCGACATGTGGCCTGATACTGGTGGGAAAACACCAGCTGGCGAGGCGACACGAGTAGGCACAGACGACAAACTATCTCTCTTCGAGGCTGGCTTAGGTTCCTCTGGCTCATCATTCAAAATCGAAAGCAAATTGGACCGTTTGGGTGGATCTGGAGCAGGGGTCGGCGCTGGCGCTGGCGCTGGCGTTGGAGCTTGACTGGGTGCTACAGAACCGTGCATAGACGGCTGATGCATAGTTGCAGAAGTAGCCACGGAGCCAGGACGGGAGACGTCATGATTGGGAGGTGAGGGATGATAGGGTCCGCGACCAGACAATGTCGATAAAAGAGGCGTTCCTGTAAGGGATGGGATTTGCTGCGCCGATGAGCTGGGGTACGTTGACTGCCGCATCGTTCCTGGGGGTGGATATGCAGCTCGTTGCCCGGGTGGGGTTGCACGTCGCTCTTCAAGGATCGGCTTTCTGTCCTGTAGTTGTTGGATGGGCATGGGCTGAAGAGCTGGAGAGCCATGGCTTTGGGGACCGTGCATGGAAGATGGTTGGGGGCCGTGAACAGAGCCTGCACGAGCTTCCATTCCGTAGTCAACGGCCTGCATCGCTTGCATCCGTATTGCCTTCTGTTGTTCATGTTTGAGGCTCTGCATGTACTCCGGTCCTGGTGCATTTGAAAAGGTCCGCGGTTGCTGTGGTGGTGCTGGAGGCTGGGTCCTGGAGAGTGCTGAGGCCTGGTCCGAGTCTATGCGCACGACGGAGGCAGGGCGAGGGATCTCAGAGCGGTGATCGGTGATGAAGCCGTGCCGCGAACCAAGCGGATGCGGCTGTCCTCGACCAGGAGGATTCGCGGGAACAGGCGGAGCAGAGGGTGCACTTGTGGCAACAAGGCGTGGACTGGGTGCCACGCGTTGAGTCGAAGGCGTGCTTTGAGCTGAAGGATTGAATCGAGGCTTGGCTGGGTACTGCGACTGGGGCGGTGAAGCATGCTTGGACAGAGAGGCATTCGACGATGAGCCAGGCTCATCCGTGCTCATGGCATCTGTCTGTGGTGCTAATGCACGAGGAGTACTAGATTGAGGGTTGTCATATTTTCTCTTGACGATCGGAGTCGGCGTTGGCGGAGGACCTATGTCCTCTCCACGCTTTATGCGGGCATTCGCCTTGGATGCCGCATCTTGAAGGTCAGCACGACCGCCATCAACCTGACGCATGTAATGATTCTTAATCATTGTCTGTGTCTTGGTTCCCATGTGACTAGCGATGGCAGCATAGTCAGTACCAAAGTGAGCAATGTATTTGAAGAAATCGGTCTGCTCAGGAACAGACCAGTAACTCGAGGCACCTTGCTTGGCCGCAGGGGCTGCAGGCTTGGCTCGCTCGACTTCTTCGACACTGTGACCAGCAAAGCCATCTGGATTGTAACCCATCTGACTCTCTGCATGAGTCATGCTCTGGCCAGCCTGAAGATTCGTCAGCAAACTCGCATCTTCAAGGTGTTGGGCCCTTGCCAGTTCGTCCTTGGAGTGAAGCTGCTTGTTTGGCGACACAGCAGGAGCGGCAGCAAGGGCAGCCAGCTGGGTTTTCGCCTTCCTGCCGGGCACGCCCGTTCTTCTGGGCTTCTTCACGACTTTGTCGCCATTGCCGTCTGCATTTGGGCCGCCTTTCTTCGCGGGCGATTGACCCGCCAGCGCGTTCTTTGATTCAACTTCTCTCTCGCCGAACGTCGTCGGGGCGGCAGCACGCTTGGGTCTTCCAGTCGCAGAGTCGGTGGGCGGCTGTGTAAGGTCTTCGGTCCTGGTGAGGTCGGCCATCAGAGTTCGGGACGGCCGAGATCCCTTGCCGCCTCTGCCGCGACGTCCACCCTTGAACTTCTTGGCCTTGTTGTCTCGGAAGCGGCCATCCCACTTGTTGGAGTAGTAGTGGTGGATGCAGTCCTTGTAGGTACGACCTGGTAGCAGCGAAGCGATCTCGCCCCATTTCTTTGGCGTATCTTTAAAGGCCGACACAAATACACTTTGTTCCCAGTCCGTAAAAGTGTCGGCAGGTGGCTCGTACGAAAAGACCAAGGTAAGTGAGTCTGGATCGCGTAGTCTATTCACATCGTGTAAGACGCTCCGTGTGAACGCGTTCATGCTCTGCTGATCCGGTAGCCAAGCCTCCTTCTCCATGTCTGCTTCCCTTTTCTTGGTTTCGCGCTCTTGCCTCTCCTTTTCGATCCGGGCTGTTTCTTCGGACTGCTTGAGGACTTGTTCGAATTCATACTCGCTGTTGAATTTGTGAAGTCGCCGTCCCTCCAGAATTGGATTCACTGGCGGCGCCATTGTTGCGTCGAGTTCCATGTTGGGTTCCGCAGAGAGCTGACGCTCGAGACGTTCCTGCTCTTCCTTTTCACGATCAAGATTTTCACACTCTGCTCGCCATGCTCTGTAGTATTCGCAAAAGTATGCTTCAGCTTCCTCCTCGGCTTTGTCTTCAGCCTGTACTTCGGCTTCAATGGCACTCAGTACTTCCTGCTCTGTCTCGTCGAGTGCTTTGACATTTTCTTGGAATACTTCGCTCTCGTCTAACGGTTGGACATCGTCTCCGCGGATAAGATATGGTAGGATCACGGGATCTGGACTTCGCCTACGTACGCGTCGGATGTTGTCGCGGCCTTGATCCTGCTCACGGACTGCAACACCGGTGACTTCTTCGCCATGAGGAGTCGCCACCTCGGGGCCATCGTCGCTTTCGGAGGAATGCACAGCGGGTGGAAGCCGATGCAAATCGGTTGTTGTTTCGTCCATGTCCACATCTTCCTCTCGCTGCGCATTGATCCGCTCCAGCTCAGCGACCGAGAATCGCACAAGACGACCGATAGATTCCAGTGGCGAAGTTGCACGGTATTCTCGGGCGCCGAGATCGAACATTGTAGACCGTAGCTCCCGCTCTTCGCGAAGATGCTGGGCCTCCAATAGTGTTGCGTCCTTTTCCTCGTCGAGTTCGTCGTCTTCGCTGCTCGATGCAATGTCATCTTCTGACTTCTCCAGCGTCTTACCAAAGAATGACTGAGCTGCAGAGTGCCCTTCTTTTGCGTTGGAGCGGCGGCGCGGCTCCTGGTCAACGTCCGTTTTGTCCTCGGACTCTGATGTGGTATTGACTTGTGATGCACTTCGAGATGGGAGGGTAGAGTCAAGCTCCTCAGTCTTGACATGGGCAACTGTCAGAGGAGGCCGGACATCTTGAGAAGAGCTCTGCGGAGTTTCAAATGACTGCTTCTCCTTCTCCTCGCCAGTTGCATCACGTTTCGCGGGTATGCTCGGCTTCTCCGCGTACATAGGTGCACCAGGACGTCGCCATTGATTCCACTGCAAGCTTCTAGGACCTGAGGGGGCGAATGGTGGCATGCCAGTAGGCCGTTCCAGCGGCCGAGCGGGTGCCTGTGGAGGACGGTCTGCTGCTCGGGGCGGAAATTGAGGAATGCGAGCCGCCTTGGGTGCTGTCGGTATACTCGAGGTGGTCACCTTGGGTGACACACTGAATGACCTGTTGCGCGGCCCCGATGGCGCAGAAGGCGGTGGTGTTTGGGCTCTCGGGTTTGTGCCGTGAGCCTGAAATGTCCTTGCATCTGACTGTGTGGATGCAAAGGGTGGTCGTGGTGAGACTGGTCCTGGTGTAGAAGCAGGCCGGGTCGCTTTGGGACCCGTTGGGGCCGACAGCTCTGCGAGACGGGATGCAGCTTGAGGGTTCGGCAATACTGTTTGTCCCAGGCTGGGCAGGGTCTGGCGCGAGAGCCCTGGCGAGACCGGCATCGTGGGATGTTGCGGAGGTGCATCAACACGAGAGGTGGATGATGCACCTTGGCTTTCCAAGGAGCGCATACCTTGCATTCTGTTGCCCGGTGGAACAGACGTATCGAGCTCGAGCGCGCGGGGCGCCTTGGGTGCTGTCGGTGGTGGGCTCGCATGTTGAGGCCTGGAAGCTGCAGGTGCAGCCTTTGGTGCAGTAGATGCGTTGAGCGGAGGCGCCGGCTTGTCTTCGACAACATCTTTGGTCTCCTCCAGTAAATGAGCGTCCTCAGAAGCGGCGGCGCCCCGTGGCGCTTGAGGAGGGTGGTTGTTTGCAGGAGCTGGGCCAGCGACCGAAAAGCTAAACGCTGGTACAGCTGGTGCTTGGGCTGGCGGAGAAGATCCTCGCGAATTGTAGCGATTCGCTGTAGAATCTTTGCGTCCTGTAAGGAATGCAGGTTGTTCTGAAGAGCGTTGCGATGCAGGAGGGGCATTCGCAGACGGTGGTCTTCTCACGGACAGATCGGCTCCTGAGCTTTCGAGGATTGCTAGACGTTCAGGATTTATAGGCGGCGCTTGAGACTGCTGATATGAACCATTGATGCTTGGCACCGAGTCTGTTGATGGCCGAGACTCCAGTCTTCCTGGAAGGGCGTCTCTCCTGGTACGTTCCAAGTCTCGCTCTCGGTCCACCCAGTCTGGTCTACGCTCGTCCTCACGTCGCTCGAATCTTCTGTCGTCTCTTCTGTCCGGGTTTCGACCATCGCGAGAGAGATCACGACCATATCTGGGGAGGGGCGGGGTGCGCGCTCGTGGGAACAAGTCACCTCGGTCGTCGAAATTTCGCCGCCCACCACGAGAGCTACCTCTATCGTCGAAGTCGCCGCGTCCACGCCCTCTACCGTAGCCTCCACGGAATGAAGACGAAACTGCGAAGGGTGGAGTCTCAGAATAACTCGAGCCTGCAGAAAGCGGGCCGTCGCGTGAAGACCTCCGTGCAGGTCTCACGTCGATGTCGCGTGGCGGGAAGTCGTTGAACTTTCGCGGTGGAGTTCTTTCTCGTGGTGGCGGTGTGCGTTCTCTTCGCTCTGGGTAGTCGCGCTCTCGAAACGGTCGTCCTCTGTCAGTTGTTCCTAATGGTGGCGCGTCTCGCAGCGTACGAGGCGCTGCTCCGGACCCTAGGCTGCCGGGAGGTGGCCCGCGTGGAGGAGCGTCAAATTGGGATCTGGGACCTCTTGGCGCATCCGAAGCGTTGCTGCGTGGAGGTCCCGCATGCCGGCCATCGTAGATATTCGCGGCTGATAGCCGACGGTCGAAGCGCGACGGTGAGCGTGATCGATCTCCTGGTCCTCTATAACCAGAACCCCGATACGACATCCGCGAGTGAAGGGCGAGCGCGCTGTCAAGAGCGCCACGCCGGAGTCAAAACCGGGGATTGTGTCAATCGCAGCGGCGAGGCTTAGTCAGACTGACGCCCGCCTCTCATTTGGCGTTAAGGCGAGATGTCGATTTCAATGGACCCGAGGCTCCAGGCGTCTAATGACTTAGTGTGTAAGTTGTCGGGCCTTCGAGGTACCGAATGCGGTTGGATGGATGCTGGGAGCAGTAGGGTATTTGGCGTGCAAATGCGTGCGTGAGGAATGCGGACTGGAACGAGGCGTGCACTGTGTGTTTCGATGGTCGAAGGTGGGCTCGGCAGGCGGAAACGAGTCAAGATGCAGTTAGGACTAGCGCGAAATCCCTAGCGCGGGTCTGCAGTGCGGCTCTCGAACTGGTGCTGCGTGTGCCCGGTGGAGCCAGCCAGAGCCAGAGAGCCAGAGAGCCAGAGCCAGAGCCAGGAAGAAGGGGAAGTGCCAGCTGTGACGAGGCCTGCTTGGGTCGTTTTCCTTCGTCACGACGTCCAGACAGAGATTCTATGGCGTCGCACACACACGCACCAGACAGCGACTGCCAGGCGAGGGTTGCGTTTCTGACGCTGAGGCGTGAAGCGGTGAGGTGCAGTGTCGTGGTAGTAGGCCGCAAGTCGAAGGACAGGCGACGGGGCAGACGCAGAGTCCCCGGAAGTCTTGCTTTCGCAAAATGTCCGTGGCGCCTCGGATACAAAAGACCAGACTCGCAGGAAATGGTGTTGGCGACGCGCTGAGCCTACACAGGCCCGTCTTGGCGCGGATGGAGGAGGTGGTGAGGGAGTTGGTGCAGAGGCGAGTGCAATGTACGGTGGCAGAATGACAAGCAGAGCGTGCGCTTTCTGCCAACAACCGCAGACTTGGGGCACATCGACAGCCACAAATGGGGACAGCCACAGAACGGAAGAAGAGAGAGTGTAGAGCCAATGAAAGGATGGATCGCTCTCGAAATGCATGCATGGACGCACGCACGCACGTTTCCGCTAGCCGCTACCCTGTCGGTGGTAAGTCAGTTATGTACATCTGTGCATACAGTAGCCCTGGACTTTTTGCCGAGAGCCCGTCAGGCCGTTGGCAACGAAGATCCCCTGTTGGAGGTGTGAAAGCAGAAATGGCTTTCCATTTCCATCCCTGCTGTCAGATCTGCAGGCTGATGAGATCTTCTCCCTATATCCGCCACTGCCTTCGCTTTGTCGTTGTTGTGGTGGTTGCTTAGTCGAGCCAGTCATAATGCAAGGCACCTCCTCCTCACCACCCACGCTTGCGATCTCATCCTGCGTCGTTCCCGGTCCCGCTACGGGCCCGTCTGGTAGCGCGTATGCATCCTGACCTGACTGACCAGCAAGGATCAAGCACAGATGCCAAAACCATAAACGGGGTAATGTCGTCAGAAGAACCTTGCCTGCGGTTGTGCACCTCGCCTTGTCTGCTTGCCTGCACGCTGCAACCAGCTCCAAGGCTCGTGCCCCTACCACGTACACCATGTTCAACACAATGTTTTCCACAAGACTCAAAAGGGTGCAAGGTCACACCGACTGAGTGTGTGCAATATCACGCTTCCCAGAAGACTGTCATCACACATCGTATGAGGGCGGGCTGGAATCGCATCCCCGCGGATCTGACGCCAGGCTTCCGCAAACGACAGGAAACGGGAGAGGCTTGCGTTAAGCTTTCAACCAGAGCCGGCCTGCAGGGTGTTTCATCACATGCACTCATCAACCTCGAGGGCACACGACTTTCTGCGCCGAGACCGGTCACTAAAACGTTGATACTGTATCGTCCAAATATTCACGTTTCTTTTCGCCAAACATGGCTTCAACTGCCACACACACGACCGATTCTGCACCGAAGGATGCCACGAATGCTGTCTTGAAACCTTCCGATCCGGTACCCGAGGGTGCAGTCCCCGTGAGAGGGCTAGACTTTGATGCATTCGCTGATCGCAATGTCACCGTCGCGGAGCTGGTTGAAAATTTGGCAAATGTGGGGTTTCAAGCTTCTTCGATAGGTCAGGCCGCTGATATAGTCAATGGCATGGTAAGCCAATGATTTTTTTTCCTCCAGTCTCGCAGCGCATGCTGACTTCTCTTGACAGCGACACTGGCGAGATGCAGAGACTGGTGAGAAGACGACGATTTTCTTGGGATACACGTCCAACTTGATCTCTTCCGGGCTCCGAGAGACCCTGAGATGGCTGGTGCAACACAACCATGTCTCGGCCATTGTTACCACTGCTGGCGGAGTCGAGGAAGACTTCATCAAGTGTCTCGGTGAGACGTACATCGGCTCTTTCACTGCATCGGGAGCCGCCTTGCGTGCCAAAGGCATGAATCGGATCGGCAACCTCTTGGTTCCAAATGACAACTACTGTCGTTTCGAAGACTGGTTAATGCCAATCCTGGACAAGCTGCTCGAGGAGCAAGAATCCTCAAAGTCTTCCGAGGAATTTGTGAACTGGACGCCGAGCAAAATCATCGCCAGACTTGGGAAGGAAATTAACGACGAGAGCTCAGTCTACTACTGGGCGTACAAGAACAATATTCCTGTCTTCTGCCCCGCCCTCACTGATGGTAGCTTGGGTGATATGCTGTACTTCCACACCTTCAAAACGTCGCCGCTCCAGCTGCGGGTGGACATTGTCGAAGACATCCGAAAAATCAATACCATTGCAGTGCGAGCCAAGCGGACTGGCATGATCATTCTCGGAGGCGGTATAGTGAAGCACCATATCGCCAATGCCAATCTTATGCGCAACGGCGCTGAAAGTGCGGTATACATCAACACTGGTCAAGAGTTCGATGGCTCCGACGCTGGTGCCAGGCCGGACGAAGCTGTGAGCTGGGGAAAGATCAAGGCAGATGCCGCAAGCGTGAAGGTGCGAACGTCCTCAAGAGAAGGGTTTCCATGGAGATTGCTGACGGTCTTGATAGGTGTACGCTGAAGCAACCATTGCATTCCCACTCATCGTGGCGGCTTCTTTTGCCAAAGTGGAGAAGAGGGCATCTGAGCAGACCTGAGCCCTGGGTGTCGCTCTCCATATCAGCGTCCAACGTGTACTCACGCTTACGCAAGGCATTTCCGACAAGCCAGAACGCCGGCATGACGCGATGCAATTCGAGCCTGACGTGGCTATATGTACCATTCGGGAAGCAGTAGAAGTGAGGCGGAATGAGGCGGCGCCAAGCTGCTTCTGACTCCATCGCAGGTAGCATATGGCATGCTGGAAGTGACGGAGCGAGCTGGATAGGAGAGGAGGTACATGACACAGGTGCGTCTCCTCATCCGCAGACATGGTGATAAGGCCCCGGCACTGCATCTACATGTACTACTGTTGGCAGCAGGACCATCATCGGGACGGGATGGATGGCTAGGGTATGGTGGGGTGACGCACGTGAGTTAAACGCTACGCCCTCACTAGCCGAAAGCTTGAGCAGCTGTAGCCTGAGCGACACCTCAGTCACCGCGACATGCGATATTCATGATACCGCCGACTCGAGCGCCCTCACGAGCCTATGTCATTGACCGCAACCACATATTTGCTGCCTCAGTTGGTCGTAGGAAGAACAATCACAATTACGTCGTCGTCCGCTATTGTCACCCGGCTGTGCCTCTATTCAGCACTCCGCCGCCTGTTCGCTCTGACTCCACCCAGCAAGCAAGCAAGCAAGCAAGCAGCTCGCATGTGACGCGCTTCGCAGAGCACAATAGCATCTTATTGTGCGCCGCTTCCTATTCTCGGCCTGCTATTGTCAACATCTGCCTGGCGCCTATTGCCTATCGCGCGTCGACTGTGACTCAAACTTCTCTGCTTCATCTCAACCTCATCCGCAACCTCAATACTGTTCACTACCTACTCATCTCCAGCCGACCTCACCCACTGCAAACATCCAGCTCACAAGATTGCAAGCACTGCAGCCCTCGTCTCACATCACCATGGACATCGCTGGAGGTGCTGAGCCGCCTCCTGTCCCGCCGGCTGACCCTGTTGTCCTTTCGAATGGCGATCCTCTGCTTCCGCCAGACGCCTTCCCGATGCTTGTCCCAGATCCACCACTTCACGTCAACATACCACCTCCGACTACCAGCCAACCACCACCGCCTGAGACATCTAGCGACCGACATCTCGAATCCGACGATGGCACGGGGACAGAGAATGAAGACAGTGAGGATGAGGAGCCACGGTGGACCCCACTGCAAGAGGACACTTCCTCTCCTTGCAAAGATGAGCTCGAGTACATCTCGTCTAGGGAAGAGCATAGCGCTATGGAGCACGAGTACTTTGAAAAGCAAACGTTCTTGGATCTGAACGACCCGGAGCTCGTTCCCCTAGAGAGCGGCAGAATTGACTGGCTTGTGGAGCACTTCAACGGCTCCGAAGAGAAGCCAAACAACGAGCTTATTATGCGGTCGCCCACTGTACGGCTGGGAGGTCTCGACTGGCAGATCAAGTTCTACCCCAAGGGCGACCAGGCCGAATACCTGTCGCTGTACATCGAGTGTGTCAGCATGAACTCGCCGGCGTTCAGCGACAGCGAAGAATTCAGAGATCCGCCATTTCCTTTCCTCAAGAACACTGAGCATACGAAGAAGCGAAGATCAGTTGCTGTTCAATTCGGCGTGGTTATGTACAACCCAGCTGAGCCGCGTGTGTACGAGTTCCACTCAGAGGCAAGCCAGTACAGTAAGAAAACCGCAAACTTCGGATGGAAGTACTTCACACGCTATCCACGCTACGACTTCCATCTTCGACAGCATACTCAGCGGCAAGCAATCTTACGAGACGATAAGCTCGCGTTCAAAGCATTCATTCGAGTAATCGACGATCCAACCGGTTGCCTGTGGGCCGACAATCGATCTGCAGACGATATGACTGCCATCACTGGTCTGAGACCCTTCACGAAATCATTGCAGTACATTTCTGCCGCACTTCCGCTGCTCCACTTCGCGCCATTCCGCAGGTTCATTCAGACTCTGCGGCCAGGCACAAGGACTGCGAAGTGGTTACAATCTCTGCTTTTGAAGATGTACACCCGAAAGCGCTCGGTCAACTACAGTTCTCGGGGTACACTGCATGACGGCGACGTAACCGAGATGTTGTGGAGATTGTCGCTGGTGGTGCAGAACGAATACCAAGACGGACCGGAGCCCGCTGAGTTTAACGAACTGGTTGGTGCTTTCCATGCCGAGAAGGGTAGTGCATGCGGAACCAGCAGATTGAACACGCACACTTACCCTAGCATTCAGACGGCGATCGACAACCATCCGAAGATGATTGCACGACCCGCGTTGTTGACCTTGGAGCTTCAGCGCCAGGAGCATGATAAGAAGGAAAGGAAATGGAAGAAGCTGACCAACAAGGTCAAGATCGATGAGAATATCTCTGTTGCTGGTGTGACATACACGCTGTTCGCCTTCATCACTCATTGCGGGCATTTGCAGTCATCACGATACAATTCTTTTGTGAGGCCGAGAGGACCCAACAAGGGCTGGTACGGCTATCAAGATGGGCGAGTCACACGCATGACAGAGAAGCAAGCGCGCGACCGACACTCTGGCACGCACGACGATGATACCAGGCCTCGATCGCCTGGAGACGGTTACGACTCACCTTTTAGTGAATTCCATGAGCCCAGTAGCGAAGTTACCTGCACTGTCATGTATGTACGCGAAGATGCCGCTGTCGATACCTTCAACCCACCCAGTATGGAAATGTGGACTCCGCCGCACCTATCGCAGCCGGATCTCGACGATTCGGTCAAAACGTCGGTGCACGAATACTTCCAGCATGACAAGAACGACGTGTATGGACAGCATGGCCGTCCTCCAGTTTCGGAGGAAGAGTTTGCACGACTTCAGGCTTTGCGGGACACCATCGAACAGGCGACGAATCAGTCAACCCCAAATCCTGTCATGATGGATGGAGAGGACGTTGTCATGCGAGACGCTGATGACGATTCCAACTTTTCGATCGAGGAGCAAGACACCGAGCCCGTACAGGATGAGAACCTCGAAGCCGGCACGCTCGACTGGCTTGGCCGTCCATATTACGAAGGCAGATGGCAGAACAGGAAGTTCCACGGCGGCGGGCACTTGATCGCATCGAACGGCGACGAGTATATTGGCCAGTTCAATAATGGGCTGCAGCATGGCTGGGGCAAGATGATATACTCTGCGACTGGCGACATTTACGAAGGCTGCTTTGAGAACGGCGCGAGGCACGGACAAGGCAAGCTCACCGAAAGCTCCACGGGCAACATCTATGAAGGTGGATGGCAAGAAGATCGTCGCCATGGTGAGTTCGTGCTCAAGGGGACCGTGACCGAAGAGGACAAGAGCTGCTGCGCCATCTGTTTTGATAAGGAGATGTCGACTGCTTTCTACGACTGCGGCCATGTCGTCGCGTGCCGTGACTGCGCCGCTCAGGTCGACATCTGCCCTGTCTGTCGCCGCCGCGTGGTTGCTCGGCTGCAACTCTACGGCGTCAGAGTCGCCAAATCATGATCCACGCACCTTACCAACAAGACTAGACTTTTTTATACGATGATAACAAGAGACACAGCTTGCATGACTGGCGTTTTGTTTTTCTGGCTTTGCTTGAGGGGTACAGCGCAGCGCGGCTGGACGTTCGCTCCATAGGCCGTGGGTACAGATACGATGTCAATTAGCGTTGGCGTTTTTGCTCGACTTTTCCCTTTTGGCGTGCGACAATAGAGATGATGGAAATGATAGCCTGGGCCAGATCATCAGCTTTTCTGAGACGTTGTGATATATGAATATGTGGCACCAGGCTCAGCACAGCGTAGCGAGTTATCACAATCGGAGCGTTTGCATTCCGGACTTGCCCCCTTTGTTGTCCTTTACTCTGGTATCAGCCCGTTGTGCTTTCGTGTGCATTTCGGCTTCCTTCCCACCCGCATTCAATATCACTCCACTACGAGCTACAGCTACCGACACGCCTTGTGAAATATGCTCATAGCGCAGGAGTCTCATCAAGCGGTCATGACGAGCAGAAGCCTTGTGCTACCATTCCTCGTCGCTGGTATCAGTGTGCCACACCTCTTCGTCCATCGCATAGCTGAACAGAGGCTTATGATACCAGTGCTCAGACTTGACCTTCTCCAATGCCTCTCTGATCACATCCCTGCCACGAACTTCGAGAGTGATATGTTCGTAGCCCGCAAAGACGGCATTCCCACCATACGACTGTGGAACGTGGTCAATGAGCATTTCCGTCTCGTCTTCAATCGGCACGAAAGCGGGAGTCTCGACAAAAGACACGCCGCCCCCTTCGTACATGATGTGATAGAACAGGATGTATTCGAGCTTCGCGCAGTTGGTGAGGAGGAAGTGGAAGAAGGTCTGCCAGGGCCTTCGGTCTTGCTCCGAGGACAAGAGGCGGATGTCACGGATCTTGAGGCTCGTCAGATGCGCAGCACTCGGCTCCAGGAATGAACACAGGATTTCGGATTTGGTGGTTAATTTCTCTAGCTTGACTCGTGTGAGATTGGGCAGTGTCACCTCTCTCGCGAGCCGAAATATCGATCGGAATGGGTAGCTCCTGTTCCAGGTCGCAGGGTCGCGAGGATTGGGAGGAACGAGATGGCTCTGCTTTCGATCTGGGAAGATTTGGAGGCCTAGCTCTTTCAGGTTGGGCGTGGCTTTGAGCAGTCTCACCAGCCCAGCAGCATAATCAGCGTTATGGATCAACGTGTTGAATTTCTCTGTGCAGCCGGTCACTATGTCTAGATTATCCCTACTCAACAGCCCCTTGACTGCATTGAACTCCAGATACAGGACAGAAGCGCACGCCACATCAAGCTTGGCTTGGGAGAGGTGGTCTTCGAGGATATTATCTACTTCCACGGCGTCGGTATATAGTCTCTCCAGCTTGACGCCGGAGTCTGCCAGAGCGTCGATGATGGCTACAAACAGCTTTGACGTGTCTGACAGATCGTCCACTGGTCCAGATGGAATAGGTCCGAGCACTCGCGGATCTTCACCGACGGATCGTTGGAGCTCGGTCCAGCCGTACGGACTATAATCCTCGCTTCGTCGCATGCCTACTGTAACCAGGCTTGGCAGCTTCCCGAAGGCAGAGGCAAGGCGAGTGTCGAGCAGAACAGAGTCGAGCAGCATCGAGTGGTCATGCATACAGGCCTCATACGCTTTGAATTGCGGGATCTCAAGTTCGAGCTCTGCTTCGTTGTTGTTCCGTGACCAGAATCCACACTCGGTAGGGTTAACGAACGTAAAGCAATCCGGATTGAACCAGATGTGCTGCACGTGTTTCCGCAGTTCCTCGTGCTCTGAGATCTGTCGCAGAACATCCAGACTTGGAGTGGTGATCATGAAGCCTTTCTTGCGGAAGAAGCGTTTGCCAAAGTGGGACAGAGAGGCTCTTTCGATGGCTCTGTTGCTTTGCCGTGCTGCGAAGACATCGCTGTCGTCTAGGAAGACGAAGATCGAGGCGATGAGCTCGGGAGGCAGGTCCGATAGTCCCATCGTGTGGAGACGACACAGGGTTGTGTAGACTATCTGGATTGCATGTAAAAAGATGGACAGGTGAGGTCTACGACCCGTCCCTTGCAGCAGCAGAGACGGCGTTTGATCCGCAGCACCCCAAGCGTTAGCCAGCCGGCTTCCTTCCAAGCACTCAGCATTGCATTCTCCTCCACCATGACCACGCGCCTCACCGAAGATGATCAGTACTGCACCTCCACGCAATACCGTCTGTGGTCCTTCGCGCCCGAGCAGCTGGCCGCCCGGCGCCGTAAGACACACGACCTCGCACTCGCGCGCGCGCACCAGTACGTGCGCCAGCAGGATGGCGCCAATGACAGTCCCGTCGAATATCTGACCGAGCAAGAGGAAATGCGACTGGTACGCCGGTATTGCGAATTGATCGGCTCCTCGAGTGACCGTCTCGGTTATCCCAGCAATGTGAAGGCCACCGCGATCCAGTACCTCAAACGCTTCTACCTGTCCAACTCGTGCATGACATATCCGCCCAAGGAGATCTACAAGACCGTCCTCTTCATGGCAACCAAGACGGAGGCTATACACATTACCGCTCCCAAGTTCGCGACGAGCATCAGCGCAGATCCAGACACTATTCTGGCTCCCGAGTACAAAATCATGCAGGCGCTGCGCTTTACGCTGGACATTCGACAGCCGTTGCGAGGGTTGAAAGGCACATTGATGGAGCTTCTCAACGTGGCTTCGGGACTGGTCGGCATAGTCGATGGCAACGAGCAGAGAAGCGGACAGGAGGTCAAAGACGCTTTGCTGGCGCTCAAAGAACCTTCATCAACTTGTCGGACACCATGGAAGAAGGGACAATCTGTCGACCGTGTAGAAGCAGCAAACGTCACGGCTCGTCGAATCATCGAAGATGCTGGCTCGATCACAGACGCCTACTTTCTCTACACGCCTTCACAGATCCTCTTGGCTGCCATGCAGATCGCCGACGAGCCTCTTACTTCCTTTTACCTCGATCTGAAGGTCCCTACAGCCTCACCAATGCGGCCGAAGATACTAGCTACGATTCAGTCGTGTGCGGACCTGCTAGCTACCTTTGATAGCAATGCCTCGATGACGAAAGCTGAGCGTGATGCTCTCGAGAAGAAGCTCGATCTTTGTCGGGATCCGACCACGGTGGACTTGGTCAAGAGCCATGCTGCTATCAAGCGTGGCGGAGCTGAGGAGGGGAAGATTGATGAGCAGGAGGCGAAGCGCAGGAGGTCGGCACGCGAGCAGTCCAACAAGGAGATGAATGATTTATTTGGACCTAGCTTGCCCACAACGACGAACGGCAATGGCTGAGAGCGCCACTTGACTCACGTCCCCACGATCAGATATGTCCTCTTCACAGAGGTCTGAATTGTCGTGACAGAGTGACGCCTATAGTATCACTCACTGGAAAGCTTCCAACGGCAAGCCGACTTCAACATAGTAACGCAGGCTGCGACGACCGAATGCCTGGCGCAAGCTCGGATATGCATGGCAGAAGTGGCGATGCCACAATTGACGCCAGCAGTGACATTGTTGTCTCCACGTGACGAGCTCGATGAAAGAACGAGTGCAGCGACCACAAAGGCCTTTGTCTCCTTGGCCCCAAAATACTCCAGGGCGGGTCTTGTTTTCCACTGACTAAACATAACAACACTTCTTTGTTGTGGTGTCGAAGGGCTGACCTGTGTTAACTGCCTTCTATCTTCGTACTTCGCAACCTTTCTCTCGAGCACCTTTCATACAGAGCAGCGCTCTTTTCACCTCGTCCACGGTATAGTGTTTTCGTACTCTTTGAATCGAGCCGGTCTCGATACAACATCTTCTAATTTCTCTGTCGTCGTCGCACCGACGGCAGTACTCACTGAGATTTCAGAAACTCGGCATCATCATGTCTAGACGAACGAGCGAGTCTGCATCCGTAGCAGGGCAATCAAGCAGCACATTGACAATCTCAGCTCCACCAAAAGTATCGAACGTTGTTCCGACAGTGAATCTAGGTTGCCGCCTTGACCTCAAGACCATCGCCCTACACGCACGCAACGCAGAGTACAACCCGAAGCGGTTCCACGCTGTTGTCATGCGCATACGCGAGCCCAAGACTACCGCCCTCGTCTTCGCATCGGGGAAACTCGTGATAACGGGCGCAAAGGGTATAGATGAGAGCAAACTCGCTGCCCGCAAGGTCGCGCGCATGATCCAAAAGCTGGGGTTCAAGCCCAAATTCAGAAAATTTCAAGGTCCAGAACATGGTGAGCTCCGTCAACATCGAGAAGATCATTCGACTGGAGGGAATCCACAGCAAACACTGTCTCTTTTCCATTCGGGAGCCGGAGCTGTTTCCTGGACTCATCTACCGGATGCAAAGCCCAAAAGTTGTTTTCATGATCGTCACTACAGGCAGGATTGTGATCACGGGCGCGAAGAGTCGTGGGGAAGTTGACGGTGCGTTTGAGAAGATCTATCCTATGCTTATTGAGTTTAGCAAGCCTAAGCTATCATCTTGAACGTGGAGGGTAGGTCAGAAGACCATAGACAGTAATTGGCGAAGACCGGTCGCCCTGCTAATGTTCCGGCCTCTTTATCTATTTCGTCCGGAACGAATATATGGCAGGTCTGGAGACCACTCAAGCATCTTTATCCGTCACGCAAGGCAGATCATCCTCAGAATGTGAAGCATGGTACAACAACAAACGGTGTTCCACATCTTCTTTCACTCCCGCTTTGTTCTCAAGAATTCACGTCCCTCACAGAGCCTTGCAAACAAGTCGCTCAGCGAGCCATGAAGCTCGAGGTTTCTGCCGGTGGTTGGGATCGACACCCACATGTGACACATTCGCATCCACGTGGTAACTAGCCAAACTCGAAGCAATGGCGATCCTGCATTCTTATTGACAAAAGGTGTCCCTTCAGACTATCAGTCGTGTATATATATTGGGCAGTCATTCAAACATCATTGACAACAATTGGCCGCGGACATGAGTTGTTTGAATTTCACGTTGACACACGCAAAGGCCAAGGAAAGAGGATCCGCGATGGCGTCACAACCGAGATCTGATCTGTCGGTTTTCCAGTCCTGTTCCTGGTTTATTCTAGAACTGCCAGAAATCCCCAAGTTTTGATTCGACTTGTATTACTCTCTTTCCTTTTCATTCAATTCTCCGAAACCATCTCTCAACAATTGACACTTACAGAAACAAAGAAGCACCAAAAGCACGAGAGGAAGAAAAAGAGTCATGCCAGACTCTCTCCAGATCGCGCTCAAAAACGATTCCGACTCGCCAAATCTCCACGCATATGTCACGGGTATAGCTATCCAGCATGATGGTCAACGATGCCTCCTCAAATCCGACGGCAGAGACCTCTACTTCCCGCAACAAGTCTCCCAGATCGGCTCTGCGCTCGCCGAAGACTGCGCGATACCGCTCGGCGGGCCCGGGAACTGCGTCACCATCACGATCCCCCAGATCGCCGGAGGCAGGATCTGGATCGTCGAAGGGAAACTCACGTTCCTGTTGAATCCGGGGCCGGCACTGGTGGAACCGAGTGTGCTGAACCCGAGCGATCCGAATGCGGGCGTCAATTTCGGTTTTGCGGAGTTCACCTTGAATGATGCGCAGTTGTATGCGAATATCAGTTATGTGGATTTCGTGCCCCGGATTCCGATTGCTATTACGCTGCAGCAGAACTCGGGCGAGATCCAGCACGTCGCTGGGATGGCGCCGGATGGGCTAGATCGGATGGCGGAAGCGCTGGCACAGCAGGCGAAGAAGGATGGAAGGCCGTGGGATAAGCTGATTGTGAATCGGGATGGAAAGAATTTGAGAATCTTGAACGCGACGCATGGAGGGGCGGTGGATGCGAGTTTCGATGGGTATTATGAGCCGCATGTGGAGGAGGTGTGGCAAAAGTACAAGTCGGGCTCGAAGATGAAAATTAACACGCAGGCTGGTCCTGGTGTGCTGGATGGGCATATCAACCACAACGACAAGTTGATCATTGGAGACGAGGAGTTTGAGAAGCCTAACACGGCCGACATCTTGGGGTGTAACAGTGGGCCGTTCACAACAGGGCCTTCACCCATAAGAAATGCAATCATTCCAAGGCTAGCTGCGGCGTTCGTAAGGTCGACTCTGTGTGAGTGTGAAGACCACCCAAGTGCACCACATACTTTCTACAGACGGGATCCGACAAACCACTACGCTCGACTGGTGCACGAGCACAATCTCGACCAGAAAGGCTATGCGTTCGCCTACGACGACGTGCAGCCAGACGGAGGAGAGGACCAGTCAGGGAAGGTCAACAGTGGCGATCCAATGCTCTTTACTGTCACGGTCGGAGGCAAGAGCGCGAGAGATGGTCCAGGCGGTGCGACAATTCCACGACCTGAGAGCACGAAAAGTTCGCAAAGCCAGATATATGACAGACCACCACCGCCTCCACCTCCAGGCTCTGGGAAGCCGGGGTTTCGCGGGAAGATCCGCGGGTTTGCGGAGAGCATATTGAAGTGAGGTTCGGATTGCCAAAGACAGTGAGTAGCGAGGAGTAAGGCACGGAGCAACAGCTCGTCCTAGATTGGAACTTCCCGCCAACATGGGCATCGCAAAGAACTTGAAGCCACTGCGTCCAGCATGAATGATGAGGCCACATACAGCGGGCAACCGCAGTCGTGGCAAGTAAGACTCATGCCACAGAGTGGCAGCGGGAGTCTTAGATCGTGTCATATACCAGAGCCGCTCGCCAACACATCTGCCGCGCTCGAACAGTTCTTCCGGAATTGTCTTTAACGCGTAGAAGAATGTCATATCGGCATGTCACTTTCTGTCTTGCTCCGGGCTTGTACGAAGAGTCTGCGCATGCCGGTTAAATGCGGTGACGATTGGTGCCCCGTGTGTATACATGTACTTTGGCCGTGATCACTGCCATTGGTGAAGGCCAAGCAGTGACGCCCGAGACTTGCAATTGCAGATGATACACGTAAGCAGAAGAGATGATGGTTGTCGATTGTTTGGGTCCACGGACAGTGTTGTTTACTATGGCAATGTCAACGATTGGGTACAATATGGAAAAGGAGAAGAGGGAGGTGTCTGCGGTGGGTTGAGTGGCTCCCCTCGTGACTGTCGAATGCCAAGAGAGATGAGGGCAGGAGCGGCTGTCGCCGTCGCCGCCGTTGTCGTGGGTGAATGACGTCGTGTCGGTTGGCACCAACGCACGTCGCTGAATCGGGAGGGGCATCCACGCATCAAGTATGGCCATCACAAGGTGACAAGACAACATCCATCCTCCACTACGCCGCCTGTTCACCAGAGACAGCCCGCCTTATTACAGCCTTCCTGCCTGCACACCACTACAATCCAACACCAACCTTCGCCGTCACAAAGCAACCTCATCACCCTTCTACACTCGCCAGCAACACTGCGGTGTCAGTCTGGGGCAGGATCCTGGTATGCAGGTACATGCATGAACGAATCCAAGTTTCACGTGCAACTCTGTCACAAGCCAGTCACTGCTAGTCTGCGTCCGCCCTCGCCCCCATAAACTGCCCCGCCAGCTCGCCGCAGCTCCGTTTTCTCCTTCTGCAACATGGTGCACGCGACCATGACTGAGCAATCATCCCCTTCTGCGCCTAAGAGGCCAAAGGGTAAGCTCCCATCAGCTTCACGCGTGGTGAACACATTAGCTAGAGCTCACACGATCACAGGTATCCTCAAGAATACTGCCTCTTTCCAAGCTACCTCGCCCGACGATGCCGTCGTCAGTCCAACCTCGGAGTCCCATGCTGTAGATCTCGGCCACCACCATGATCAGCCAGATCGTCCAGGCATGCCTCCGCGCGAGCTTTCCGAGAAGGAGATCACCCAGATGAACACCGAGCTCAACGCAGGCAACGGACACCGTCGCAATAGCAGCAATCCACGCGCAAGCATCAGTCGTCGTCAGTCGTCCCAGAGTGGAGGCAGTGGTGCGCTCGCCAACGGAGAGCACGACGAAGGTGGCATGAGACTCAAGTGGGACGAAGCCAACCTCTATTTGAACGAGGGTCAGATGGGAGGCAAGATGAAGATTGATGAGCCCAAGACGCCCTTCGTGCGCAACTATGATGCTATGGAGGAGGATGAAGAGTTCGAGAATATCAACCCTCAGGATCTTGCTGTCGATGAACTGGATATGAACAAAGCGAAGCCTCGCGCTCGACAGAGCTCTGGTGTCCGTGCTCGGGAGAGTGACATTCCTGGTCTCGATCTCGGCGAACCAGAGGTAGAGCCACTGGACCGCCAGGACAGTGACCGTAAAGTGCACGTTGACAGGAAGTCGGAGGATGACGGCCATCACGGCGAGGAGACAGAGAACATGAGCCATGAGGAGCTCGAGAAGCATAAGAAGTTTGAAGAGATGCGCAAGAAGCACTATGAGATGAAGAATATCAAGAATCTCCTTGGGTACGTGGTCCAGCACTAATCTCCACAGAACAACGACTGACTGCGCCACAGCCATCCTGAAGAACTTGATGCTCTCGACGATGATGACGAAAAATAAACGATTAATGTTTTATGAGAAAGTCTGATACCACATCTGAGCGATGACTTTTGCACAACATGGCATTTTGGCGTTGTCGGCTGCATGAGTCCGACGCGGAGGAGATGTTTTACAGCCGCCCACAACACGATTACTACCAAGGCGTGCAGGTCTTTCTCTTCACATCAGAAATGTAAATATGCGCTCTTCTGATGTTAAGCGCCTAAGGAAGAAAGCAGGCCTCGCCACCTCTGATATTTTACCAAGCACCAAAACCTGCCTACAAAAGAATATATTTACCTTGCCTCTAGTGAGTGTTGATTTGAAGGATGATCTAGACTCGCGGAAGATTTGTATATGCACTTCATATACTGGAGCCGCTGAGTCGTTACAGGAGCTCGCGTGCGCTCGGTCAGTCTCAATCTATCTGATGCAGAAAGTCTCGGCTCTCAGATGCTCCTCCCAGCTGAGACGGCTGACCACAATCTAGTCCGCACAGATGTGGCGCGCTGGTCAGTCACCATATATTCGATGCGTTCATCTATTTGACGCTCTACTGTACTTGTCCAACAAGATCACAGCGATATATAATCAAGTACTAATAGTAGTTAGGTTTGACAGGCTTCCTCTCTTCCTCTCTCTCTCACCGTCTCTCTCTCTCTTCATCCTCTCGCTTGACCCGCTCTTGAAGAGCGTCCTTTCGTTTCCTACACGCTGCTTGACAGTCCTTCCTTGAACCCTGTGCAGCGCACAATCTTTCTCACCATTCATTCGACTTTCCTCCTGGCGAGGTATAAAAAAGAAAACGAAAGAAAGAAAGAAAGCCAGATCGAGTCCATACGATCTCGAAGAACAATATTCTGATACAACAAAAAGTGAAAACTTTTCCACCTTCATTCTGGATTAGTAAAGATGAGGTTCTTCACCATCACTGCCCTCCTGGCTTTCACGACCTCTTCTCTCGCTCAGACTTTCGCCTCTTACACGGACACCAACAATATCACCTTCTGGCAGGCGACTCTCGACACCGGCGTCGGCGATGGAAATGCACAATTGGGCATGGCACTGCCGGCTGCGACGCAGGACAGCCATACATCTGAGTACATCGGTCGTCTGGTCGTATCTCGACCATCTACAGGGACTTGTAAGCAGAAAAGCGAGGGAAGCAGTTGGGCGTTGTTGGAAGCAGACTGATTTGAATCGTAGGGATGGGCCTGTCCCACACCAGTGGGATGACTTCTTCACTTCTGCTCGTCACCTGGCTGGACGGGGAAGAAGTCAAGACATCTTTCCGCTACGCCTCAGGCTACGTCGAGCCAGATGTATACACTGGCAATGCTTCCCTCAGCGTGATTGATTCCGTCGTGAACGACACTCACTATGAATTGACGTACCGATGTCAGAATTGCTGGAGCTGGGAGCAAGATGGTGTCGCTGGCTCTCAGGTCCCAGCGACGACGTCTGCAGCTGCGCAACTGATCGGCTGGGCGCAAGCTACTGAAGCGCCTACGACTCCTGGGGACTCTGGCACCGGCATCAAACAGCACGCGCAGGATGGGATCTTCGCGGTCACCGTGGGCAGTGCGAGAAATGCCGCGTACACTGATTGGATCTCTTTGGCGACAAGTGCGACATCAAAAGCAACGACAAGCAGTGTGCCTTTTCCTGCGGGAAATGGAAGCGCTACAGCGACTGCTACCGGTACTGGTGCGCCGGCTACTTCGACAGCACCTGCTTGTGACAGTAGTAATGCCGTAGGCACTGAGACGTACGACTACATCGTCGTAGGCGCCGGAGCAGGCGGCATCCCACTGGCAGACAAGCTGTCAGAGAGTGGTGCCAGCGTACTCCTCATCGAGAAAGGTCCTCCATCATCAGCAAGATGGGGAGGCACAATGAAGCCGGACTGGCTCGTTGGAACCAATCTTTCTCGCTTTGACGTCCCTGGCCTCGACAACGAGATCTGGGTCGACTCCGATGGCATCGCATGTACCGACGTCGGCGTCATGGCAGGCTGCGTCCTTGGTGGTGGCACTGCTGTGAATGCTGGTCTCTGGTGGAAGGCCAACCCCGAGGATTTCGACTACAATTTCCCAGAGGGCTGGAAGTCCGCAGACATGCAACCTGCGATTGATCGGGTGTTTGAGCGGATCCCATTCACGCAGACTCCGTCCATGGACGGTGTGATATACAAGCCTCAGGGTTACGATATCATCGGTGGCGCATTAGCAGCTGCTGGATGGGACAATGTCACTGCGGACGAGGTCCCGGAAAAGAAAAACTTCACCTTCTCACGCCCAAATCATATGTTCTCGGGAGGAGAGCGTGGTGGTCCAATGGCGACATACCTCGTATCAGCAAGCGAAAGGACCAATTTCAAGCTCATGACGAATACCAGCGTCAGTCGAGTCGTCCGCGATGGCAGCCACATCACTGGAGTCGAACTTGAGGCTTTTCTTGACGGCGGCAAGTGCGGAACAATCAAGGTGACTGCAAGCACTGGAAAGGTGATCCTGAGCGCCGGCGCGTTCGGCACTCCAAAAATCTTGTTCCGATCTGGCATTGGACCTCAGGATCAACTGGAGATAGTCAAGTCTGCTGAAGGTACCAAAATGATCAACAGCTCGCAATGGATCAACTTACCAGTCGGATACAATCTTGACGACCATACGAACACCGATATCGTCATAACGCATCCGAATGTCTCCTTCTACGACTTCTACGCCGCGTACGACGATCCTATGGCGTCCGATAAGACCAAGTATCTCGACGGTCGAAGTGGTATTCTCGCACAATCGGCTCCTAACCTTGCAGTGGTGTTCTGGCAAGAAGTCGAGGGCGCGGATGGCATCACCAGACAGCTGCAGTACACCGCGCGAGTAGAGAGCAGCCATGACATCGCGAGCAACAAATCGATGACTATCTCACAGTACCTGGGCCGCGGGTCAACGAGCAGAGGCAGGGCTACAATAACAGCTGGTCTGAACATGGTCGTCTCCACTGTGCCTTATCTGCAAGATGATAACGATATCGCAGCGATCGCAGCTGGCATTGAGTCGCTGAAGGCCGCATTAGCCAAGGATCCATCCATCAGCATTTTGTTCCCGTCGTCGAACCAGACGACCGACGCTTTCTTGAGCTCGTACCCACTGACCACTTCGTCACGATCAGCCAACCACTGGGTAGGATCAGCAACTCTTGGCCAATTAAACGATGGATCCTCAGTGGTGGACACCAATACTCAGGTGTGGGGCACAGACAACCTCTTCGTCGTGGATGCATCAATCTTCCCTGGAATGGTGACGACGAACCCTAGTGCTCTCATCGTCAGCGTTGCAGAGCATGCGTCTGAGAAGATCTTGGCATCGGACAGCGGGAGAAGTCCCTCGCTTAACAGCAGTAGCAGCATCGGCAGTGTGTGAGTAGCTCCAAGAAATTTGCTGCAGCACCTTGTACTCGAACGCGCCCCGCTGATTTGATGCTCTCGTTTAGGAGTGCAACGAGTGCAGGCATTCCGATAGCCTCTGGCACGGTACCTTCTGGTACTGCCTATTCTTCAGGCTCTGCTCCCGCAGGATCTGCGACAGGCGAAGCTGGTCTGTATCAACAGTGCGGTGGTCTGGGGTACACGGGTACTCGACAGTGCAGCACGGGATTGTCGTGCAAGCTACAGAACGACTATTACTCTCAGTGCGTCTCTGCGGGCAGAAGTTGACTGTGAGGCGTTGTTCTGCGTCTGCTTGGGTACGAATTTTGATACTGGCGCGAAAATTGAAACATACATGTAAACAACCTCAGACAAGCAAAACCCATCGGCGATGTCCATGGTTGTTTCCAGAGTGCTGGGATCGGCTGGAAGAGTCTCGTTTATGCACCAGCGAGTCCAGTGGTGTGCCGTCGAGCCTGTAGGAGCGCAAAGATGGCGAGGAGTGCGAGGTAAGCGCGGTGAGCGCAATACCTGTTCCTGAAGTCGATCAAAGCGTGGCAGGGTGGGCATGACATGCGCACCTGATTAATGCTGACTGACATCGATCCTGCCGCAAACCCTGCGATGATGAGATTGATGATGGATGCGGCTCTTCATGCCATGCTGCACGCTGTCAAGGTCGATACTGCGTCGTGTATGCAGGAAGACTGCGCTGCTGTGTCGCGTACTTCGCATGTAATCCAGCCATTGCCGATAATACCTCCACGACCAGCGCCGGACACACGTCGGCGCCGCGAGGTGGAGTGATGGCCGGAGAGAGGCCTTGCGGGCGTTGTTGTAGATGGGAGCTGAGTGGGCGTGGCGTCCCGTAGTCGCCGCCCGTTCAGAGCCCCACGTGCCGACCGAAATAAGGTAGGGCGGGCAAGGCGAGCAGGGTCCAGTCGGCGGCCCCGGCTGATTACATACACACACCAACCCCTCTTTGTTCCTGACTTCACATTCCGTGTGATCATGCATTCACCACCACGTCTACTCTTCCGCGCGCAAAGAGGGGAAGTTTCCTTGCGCCACATGCTGTCAGGATCGTCTCATGGTACTGTAGTTGGCAATGCGGCCATCACACGCCCGGTGGTGCAGTCATGATTCGGTAGGCAAGTACAATCCCGCTCCTTTGCTCTCGAAAGAGTGCCAAATTCCACCTTTCCAGCTTGCGAGACTCCACCCATCGGCCATTCTCGGGACCGCCAAAGCCGCGACAAGACGGCCGCAAATGATAGTGTGATAGCAGCTCTGCTCTCGGCTTATACACTTCAGCCAATTCCCTGGATCTGCCACGGCTACCCAAAAGCGGATCCTCCTTAGGCTCAATGTCCACTACTGCTCTCGTCAGGCGGCGGCGGCCCGCACGCGCATGTTATATACCACCCCACGCTGCAACAGACTGCAAGTCACTCGAAGTACCAACAGACTCGACACCACGGACCAGCTGCTCGAGGGGAATCTTTCCATAAAGAGGGGAAGCTGCCACCTGACTGGCTGTTGACTCGACATCCCACGCCATCATCCTGCAGGTTCTCTCACAATTGCCCCAGATTCCCTTGAAGCTCATCTTGTTACGCATGCCCTGGGCCTGCAGGTCACCACAAGACGACAACCAGCATATTCGACTGGCTACCACTGGCCTTCCGTCGTGACGTCGGCTTCCCATTTCGCGTTACACGCTGGTACGAAGCGACACAAGCGCAGAAAGGGTATACATATTGTGCCGCCCACACCTTCAGTCAATTTATGTTCCACCTCCACGCACTGCGTGAGAACTTCGGCATTGCGTCAATTCAAGGCGCTGCGCTTAGGGCGTTTGTGTGACTGCATTGTTCTTGGAAGTATGAACTTCCAGACAGCTTTCTACCAAGATTACCCAATTCCCGTTGAGCGCGTGAATCGTTGAGCACACGAGCCGAGTCCAAGCACAACTACACACCTACTTCTGTGCACCTAATCCCATCTACGCACATCTTCTCCAGTCAGTGCGTGCGACTGTGCCCAATACCACAGTTGAGAAGCCACAACTGCATTCTAAACGATGGGTCAGCCTATCGCAGAGTCAAGCACTCTCTTAAATGCCCAGATCGGATTTCTGGTATGCAAGGGAAGTGACACCAGAAAGATCTTTTCTGCTAATAATATTGCTAGAAAACACATCTCGCGTTAATACATATACCTCCTTCGGCGTATGCACTGTTCCTGCAGCCTATACTTGCATTGTTACTACACAACGACCGAAGAGACGAAGATGGTCAAGTCATGGAGCCGCGAAAACCTTGGAATCACTGGCAACCTTTCGTCAATGTATCAATCACGCCGAACGAATGCTCCATTGTCTGTCCTCGAGAGCAAGCAGAAGCACTATTCGCCCCCCTCATGAGCGATCTGAGCCCGACTCTGAAGAAATCTGTGTCGATTAGTAAGGAAGACTATTCCGTGATCATGATTGGTGGCGAAGGTCTGGAAGCAGGAAAACGCGTGCTGGACCTGACAAGTCCTCTCGCAATGGCTGGGATTCCCATCTTCTTCATTACTAGCTATTACTCCGACTTTATACTGGTTCCTTTCAGTTCGCGTCCAAAAGTCATCCATGCCTTGGAGGACCAGGGCTTCGTTTTTGAAGCGACGGATGCGGACGGTGAGGCTGGCCAGATGACGAATCCTGCGTCTCCACTTCTTCACAATCGCCAGGGATCGACGGCTTCCTCGTTCGAGTTCCCGCCCGTGATAGGCACCCCTCCACCAACTAGTGTCTCTGAGCTTCAGACGAGGACATTCAAGATCTTGGCACGCAACAATATCAAACCTCACGTCGATGCGGATATTGAGCTCATCACTTGCGCTGGCATCAAAGATAGCACGCGAGCCACTTCCCTTGCGAATTTCACGGGCGGCAAACTACAGCTCGGCATCGCCAGATGTCTTACCTCTTTTCCCGCACCTAAATTTTTCTCTATAACCCTGACAGACGCCGAGTCTGCCTCCTTGACAATGGAGAAGCGCTTGCTTCAACACTTTCCAAACGAGGGCGAAGACATTCTCCTGGGCACCGAAAGTCCGGAACAAATCCCCATCACTCTGGACCTGAAAGACCTCCCGCTCGAGAGCACAGGCATCGTGTGCGGCGTCTCAAGTCGCTTGCTCGATGGTATGAGAGGCCGCATTGGACGAGACATGTTCAACATGAGCTATTTGAGTACGTCGAGAGCCGGGCATGTGATTGTTTATGAAGATGAGTTGGAAGATGCCATGGAAGCATTGCGAGGAGCGCAACAAAATGGAAATGGAGATGACATGCATGTAGTATGATGTCCCTGTGGGATGATGGGATCACGATGAGCAATGTAACATGGGCTGGAAAAGTGAATTTGGGGCATTGTAAGCGTTCTGTATTGTGGCATTTACATTTTCGGCTCTTTTGGGGTATCTCTGCTGTGCTGGTGACGACAGCTCAACCTGTCGATGCAGCATCTCGGGGTCGATGATTGGTATCGGCCGAATCTCAAGCATATATTTTGTGTGTTCGTGTGTTGAAGACCCGCACCATGCAATCCAATTCATTGCAATTTCCGATTTTCGTGCCACTTGACTGTATGGCAAAGGTAGTGCAGCATATGGTGTTCGACTTAATCTGAGTAACGTGCGTCTGCCAGATCTGATCCTGTACCAATCCTTGCATGCGGCATTAGTCGTCGTGAAGCCGTCGGTCTTTGAGGCCGCGGAAGCTGTGTTTTCACATGCCATCTGCTGTTGACGCCGTCTTCTGGAGACGTGCGGCCCCGATAGAGCGAAGGTATCTCGCTGGATCTGGCGTTGTCAATGTCGTACGCTCCCGATGCACAAGCGATCTCGATGAAGAGAGCGAGGAAGCCAGGTATGGCTCCCAAGCGGTTCAAATCGTTCGTTGTGCTGATATTACCTAGATATAAGTCATTGACTGCTTCTGCTACCATCATCCGTCGGAGTACGGAATCCTCGGACGTGTGCTGAAAAGCCTATGCGATTGACCTCGGGGCGAAGCTGGCATTGAAAGCAGCTGCGATCAGAAGATCCATAGCGGCATTCTGTAAATTGGGCATCAAGCACGCATCTGCAAAGATCCACAGCCTGAGCAGGCGCATGTGACCATTGTTACAGTAGGTATCTCCAAGCTCGCATCCGTCGAAGGTACGACCATTCGCATGATAGTAGAGGAACAGTCGGAACGTGTCGAGATCGCAGCCCGGGACGGTGAGAGTGCGACTGGACGATTCCGTAAAGTTGCCCTTGATGGCTTTCTTGAAGTAGTCTGAAGCGGAGCAGAGAAGGCCTTTCGAGACGTGAAGAGTCTCTTTACAATCCTCGAAGTGGATCGAGATGAGCTCGTCGTGCTCGAGTAGCCTGTGCTGGTATAAGTATAATAGCAGAGCAAAATACGAGAGTGCACTCACATAGTCAGCGCTGCGAGGTTTTTGGATGGAACCATTGTGAACGAAGGCAACACCGTTAAGTGCACTCAGTATGTAAGTGTGGTCGAGATGTGTGGCAACTCGAAGTCGCGGCTGTATAAGAAAAATTTAAAGCGATAGACACGTGTGCGAACACATTCACTTACCCAGCAGTCACATGCAGGAAGACCTCATTCACTTTCAATATTGTTGCGCCACTTGCTGTTCAAATGGTGTACATTATGTTGCAGTGCCTGATGTGCTTCTGAAGTGATGCAACTTGTGTATCTATGCTTTGTATTGTTCGGGGTTGTCGCAAGATGCCTACCCAATATGTCCTCCCTGAAGGTCTCCTCACATATGGCACCATGCTGTCGCCAAGTCGTCTGGCGTGAGCAGTGGAAGTGTGTCGCAGGTGTCAAGAAGGAGCTTGCTGTGTCTGGTCGGAGGAGTGGTGGCGGGCCTGAGGACGACCACCGGCGTCGTACTCCAGCAGTGTTAACGATTAGCGAGCGATAGATATGTGATGCTGCGAGTGACCTTTGGTAGTCCTGAAGGTCGCGACTGTCCAGGTAAATTACCATTAGGGGAAGCGCGTGCGTAAATGAAAAGACACCTTGATTCACCTGCCTACTAGCCTACTCGCGCTCAGACCGCCTTGAGAATTCCAGCCTTCATGCTCAACTCTCTCGCGAGCTTGTTCACACGCAGTCCTTCATACGCCTCTTTGTTGTGTGCACACTGTGCCAGGGGAGTCTCGTGTCGTAGTTGTTCATTTTGGTGTAGCAGTATTCTCGTCAACCTCGAATCGACGTCTGCCGTCCTCCTTGTTCATGCAGGGAGCACATTGGCACCCATTGCCCTTCTGACCATGCTCGATAAAGTATAGACTTCTGTTCTTTTCGAGCTCGGCAAGGAAAGACCACATAGAGCCAGGAATAGCACAAAATCGTTCGTCTTTTGCGCATCGAACCCTGTCTCTGTCCAGTCTGCTACCATTTGGGCTGTGCACATTTTTCGAAGAACTGAGTCTGCTGATGTTTTCTCGAAGACAAGCTGCAGTGTCTCGTGCGCAATGAAAAAGCCGTCCAGCAACCTTAGCAAGCAATGCATAGCTTTGTTCTGTAGCTTGGGCAGAAGGTATGCGTCGGCAAAGACCCATAGACTGACAAGTGACACCTGCCAGTGATTCTCCGTCATTTGTGCGGCGTCGTTGAGAGCGTCAACCAGGACGTTTGACAATGCGCTGTCGCTCGTTTGGCAGAAGAGGAAAAGGTGGAAGGTATCAACGTCGCAGCCAGGTAATGTGAGCGTCTGAATGGTAGACTCTGAAAAGCTGCCGTCGAGAGCCTGACGGAAATATGCTGAGGCATTGCACAGCACAGCCTTAGACACTTGAAAGCGCTCGTCGCAGCCCTCGATGGCGATGGTCACAAGCCGATCGTGTCCAAATATTCTAGAATGCGGTCAGTCAAGACAATGCGGTCAACACCGATACCATCATACTTGGCCCGCCCGAGGATCTTTTCCATATTTGTGCGACTGACTGTGAGATGTGACAGAGAGGTCTTGGAAGTCAATGGTGCGCGATCTTACGTCTGCTATGTATCGGTTGTGAGTGAACTTCACTTCTTAGAGCTGGAACATGTGAATGCGGCGCACATGTCTCGTTCTTGGTGTAACACACTCGAAGGACGCCTCTCTTCACTCAACAACCAGAAATGCCGCACGATCCTTTGTCTCCGATGGATGACATGGCGGATGACAGACACAGGTTATGATGCAGCAGCTAGAGAGTGCAGCCAAGAACGCCGCAAAGAAGCCAGGGATATTGCCAAGCTGATCCATCTCCTCGCCACTGTACCGATGCTGACCATGATCGCGAGCCGCCTCTTTGGCCATCGCTTGTCTCAGGATCGACTGCTCCGAGCTGCGCTGGAAAGCTTCACGTATGGGCTCGACATGTGCCTTCGACAAGCGGAAAAGGTCTATCAGAGTGTGCATGGCAGCGTTCTGCAATTTAGGCATCAGAAATTGGTCGCCAAAGGCCCAGAGGTGGACAAGGAGCAACTGGTGTTCGATGCCAAAGCTAAGGCGCTCCTCCAGACTCCCAATCTCTTCCAGACTGCTGCGGAAGTCCGGAAGAGAGCCTTGCCAGAGCCAATACAGAAAGAGCTGGAACGTGCTGGTGTCGCAGCCTGGAAGTCGCAGTTGTCGTTCGCTTGCCTCTTTCATCTGACCATTGAGCGCCTTGGTGAAGTATTTGCTGGCCTGGCACAGCAAGGCTTTTTGGACGCTGCAATGGACATTGTGTCAATCTTGGTGGAAGCAGTAAGATGTGCGCTTAGTACCTGTAGGTGTCTGACGAATCTTCCAGCGATATGCTGATCCATTCGGCATTCCTATAGCGTCTGCATACCGATTAGCAGGACGTTAAATTTCAATGAACTCTTCAACTTGACTGTGCGAAGTCTGCCACAGAGTCCATTCTGTGGCCACGAATGTCTGTCTTTGGTTGTTGTCTCTTCGTTGTTGTTTACTATGCTTGTGAAGCATCAAGAACTCCCTGAAGACGAGAACAGTCGCCGGTGTTGCACCTCGCAGGCTCAGAAAGAACCATGACCTCTCCGTACTGTCCGTTGAAGTCTCTACCACAAAAGATGAAAGAGCTGTCGTCGCTTGAGCCAGGAGTGGACGAACTCGTGGGAAGACACATTCTGTCTTGATCGGTTTGGGAAGCTTTGCTGAATCCCCACGAAATGACACTTCCATGTTGCCTCCACGAGGCTGACACGATGGCAGTTTGCTGAAGGAGGGAAGAAGCTCAGGGATTTCGGGAGACGTCGTGCCAATACCCGAATAATTCTAGGCAGCATTTCCTCTTATCGATAAGCCCGAATAAACTCTCAGCATACTATGAACATTATTGCCGTAGGATCAAGGACATAAAAAGACCGTGAGCCACTGAATCTGATCTCTTCAAATCTCGACCATGCCCGCTTGCAAACACACCCACATCTCCTTCGAACCCTCCGAGCACGCCAAAGATGCAGGATACAGACGACTGACCAACAAGCAACTCCGCGAAGCCGCAAAAGCTGGGCCCAAGGCCAAAGATCCAAATCCAGCAACATTTCCAGCGCCTTTGGTCTTACCTGGCGATGAATTGTCCTGGGAGCCGGAGCCCGAGGCTGATGATGTGCAGACCTGGATCGATGGAGAGTGGCGCAATCCGGTAACTCCAGAGCGCCGAACGATCTATCTTGCGACTACACCCTCTATCTCAGAAGATGCGGTATTTGCTGCAGACTGGGCGATCCCTAGCGTTAAGTCCAAGTACAAAGTGGCAAGTCCGAGAACTCAGGACGTCCTGGGATATCTTCAGGCTTTCTACCATCCTCTTCATGTCAAACTGCTCACTGAACCTCGGCTTGAGTTCATGCGCTGGGACACCACGACTCAGAGAGAGAGCCCTGCACCCAGGATAGGCCTTACCATTGGTGGAGAAGCCATCGCCATTCGTGCTCGAAAATCGAAGGATGGCATATTCACCGGACAGATGAATCTGAACGACCTCCTTGATGCTGCTATGGCAATACTACCAGAAGATGCGTACGCATTGCTAATGTTGGTCGACCATGATCTGTATGAAGACGAGGAAGATGATTTCTGCTGCGGGCGGGCCTATGGAGGGAGCCGTGTTGCTGTAGTGTCCATGGCGCGGTACAACCCTTTGCTGGACGACAGGCAGGGAGTGGAACGAGCACATGCATGGCCGGCGTCGCATTGTGAAGCGTATATGGAAAGCTGTTGTCGCGCGGAAGACGAGGAGCGAGTACCCAAGAAGGCAAAGAAATCCACCAAGAAAGATCCCAATGGCTCAAGTGCAGCTCTGCACGCTGCTGTGCAAGCACACTCTACACTACTCAACCCCAGGTCTGAACACGCCTTGTCGAATTTGTGGCTTGGAAGAGCCTGTAAGACGGCTTCGCATGAGCTTGGCCACTGTTTGGGGATCGACCACTGTACTTACTACGCATGTATCATGCAAGGTACTGCTGGTCTGGCCGAGGATGCTCGACAGCCACCGTATCTGTGCCCAATCGATGTTGCGAAAGTGGTGCATGCGACAGGCGCCGACGAAGCTGAGAGATATCGGCGTTTGTCAGCTTTTTGTCAAAAATTCGAGCGAGACAGGTTGTTTAGTGCGTTTGGAGCATGGATAGAGGTGAGGTTGCAGGAGATTGGTTGAAGCATCTGCGTTCTCTTTCGGGCAATTGGTCCTCCCGTCGCTTGACTTGAGCATCTATATGTACTTGTATGGATTCATGATCCCGTTCTGCAAATGACATCAGTATAGACGCGACTGCTGAAGCACAGGAGCTTCTTACCGGGTCATAGAGCTTTTTAATCTGTCCCATCAAATTGATTGACGTCTCATCCCTGCTATATGCGATGAACGGCTTCTTTGCCAGACCAAGACCGTGCTCAGCGGAGATACTGCCGTTCCGCTTTTGCACCCACTCGAACACCCAGGGCTCCAGGATCTTCTCGACCTCCTTATCGTATCTTCGCGTTGCCACATTCAAGTGCAGGTTTGAGTCACCCATGTGCCCATATCCAATGACATCAACTACGGGTTTCAAATCGTCCTCGGCGTCCATTAGACCATTCTCCTGAAACTTCTGCCTACATTCCGCGACTAGATCGTAAAGCTCTGGTAGCGGGATGGACAAGTCGTATTTGTAGACGCCACCAAAGTGCTGACTGGACTCCGATACACCTTCTCTGCAAGCCCAAAGATTCTGTAGTTGAGTCTCGTTTTCTGCAACCACTCCATCCTCCACGATGCCTTCACCCATGACGTGCTCCAGGAACGTATTCAGCTTTTCGCTGTCGTGGTCAGTGTTCGAGCCCGACGTCTCAACAAGACAGTAGAATGGATAATCGCCTTCCAGTGGTAGTTTATTGCCCGACACACGCTGATATATCTTTTGTGAATTAGAGTCCATGAGTTCGAAAGCCGAAAGAATCTCTTGTAGATGCTTCTTCGATTCCTTGAATGCCTCCTGCACTTTTTCGTAAGAGGCTAGACCAAAGTATGCCACATTGACAGCTGGGCTTCGTTGCGGACAAATGATCGACACGCCTGTAACAATGCCAATTGTACCCTCAGCACCAATGAAGAGCTGCTTCAGATCATAGCCGGTATTGTTCTTCCGCAGCTTGCTGAGGTCGTTGAGAATCGTCCCGTCCGGTAATACAGCTTCGATTCCAAGCACATTGCCATGCAAGCTACCGTACCTTAACAATCGCAAGCCGCCTGCATTCGTCGCGACATTTCCTCCAATTTGACAAGTTCCCTTTGCAGCAAGATCCAGCGGGAAGATGTAGCCTCTGTCCGCGAGGTAGTTGTCCGCCTCTTCCAGCACCACACCGCCATCCGCCACCAGAATGCCAGAAACATCATCGAATGATCGGATCTTTTTCATTCGCGCCAAGTTGATGATGATCTCGTCGAACACCGGTACCGAACCTCCTACTAACCCAGTATTACCACCCTGTGGGTTCACTGCGATCAAATTGTCGTTGCAGTACTTCATGATCTTGCTGACTTGCTCCGTCGTATCCGGCTTCAGGACCAGTCTGGTCTGACCGCGGTATTTTCGCATCCAGTCTGCATTGTACCCTTCCAGATCGCTTGTCGCATCTTGATTGACTCCATCGATGATAGCATTGTCTGCGCCTAGAACCTCTTTGAAGAACTTGACGTCTTCAGTAGTGATCTCCTTGAAGCGAGGATCTCGTTGGATGCTCGGATATGAATCTGCAGTGTACTTGATTTTGTGCTGGCTGGTACCGGATCGCGAAGGTGGTGCACCTTCATCAGCGTTTGAAGACGAGGTCGTCGGCTCTGCTTTCGACGCTTCCGCGTGCTGCCATCGTTGCTGCAGTGGGTGGTGCGCGCTGCGTGCAGGGCGGAGAGGCGAGTTCTGCTGGAAAACGTTGTTGCGGAGGTGTATGCGCCGCAGTGCAGGCAAACAGCGATTGAGGGTAGGCATTATGGTAGTATAGCTGTTGACGACTTTTGGTTCAGCCTCACAGGGTCTTGTTATGTCCTGGATGTGACACGGAAGAAGCTGTTTCTTGTGCACTGGCCGTCCAAATCGTCATACCTTACTTATGCTCAGCTGGGAATTGTGGGTCCACGGGTCAGTGCCGAAGTTGCCGACATCGGGTCCATGTTTCGTTTAGACAGCGGCAACAACAACATCAACTCAATTTTCATCGACCACTGCGTTCTCGTAACATATAGCACAGGTCACGACCGCCGCGCACTCTTGTGGGGAGTGAGCGAGCTTCGTCTGATAGATCTGGTTGTTGCCTATGGTCTAATGAGAACAGCGATGGACGCCGACAGCTCTATATGAGCACGAGATGGCATGAGAACATATCCAACCAAGCCAACAATGACCATAGTGCTGTCGGGCGGTGAGCAGACTTCTAGATTGACTCATCGAGTGGGCATGTACACCAGACGTTGCACCGCCTTCCTGCAGCCGTCTTACGCCTGACGCCTCACGCCACCCAGGCGTACGGAGCCGAAACGCCATCACGCCTCCAAACAACACCGAATACCCAGGCGAAAGGCAGGAATTGCTGTTTCCGGACTTGTGTCTGGGCGATGCACGTCGATGGCGCCATGAGAGACTCTATTTGAACGTCAGACTGTCCCGGAGACAATTCCATGTATATACCTACGTCAATATTCAACTCGGCTGCCTGTTGCCCCTGCTCACCGAGCTCATGGCACGTTGATACCACGCTTTGATTTTGCAGCGCCTTTGAGTTGAATTGCCCAGCACGAGCTCTCGTGGCCCCTCCAGAGTGTGGTACGGTTCTGATCCTGCTGGTGCACTTGCCCATCTCTCCAGTGGGTAGCTGCTCGGATGCTCTGCCGTCGATCTCGAGTCTGGATTCTCGTCGATGATGAAAGGCATGATGCCGGCAGAGATACTTGTGGGTTTTTACTCAATGGCTTGCCAGGCGTCGTAAGCTCCAAGGAGATGGCTCAGACAGTCCACTCAGGGGAGATGGATGGCTCCAAAGGTTGCGAGGTGGCGTGCAGCCATCTATCAAATATGCAGCATGTCTTTGACAACCGCGATTGATCGATCACCAGTCTATGATTTACAGACGGCTGTCAACATCCCGAGCTTGCATTTGCACACGAGAAGCTCGACTTATCTATTCCTGTCGACCCGCATACATAATGATGCTAACCATCTGCGATGTTGCCCTGATGTGTCTCGAAAATCTACAGCGACCAGACTCTATTCTCCGAGCAAAGGTGGGTTATCAGAAAAGTCCATATTGTGGGTCAATGCGACTTGATAGAGCCCGCAAATCACGAATCACAGCAATTGCGGACGGCTACCCATACTTGACCTTCCACGCCTTCAGTACTCTCACAAACGAACAGAAACGCAATGCGACCCGGAGCATAAATGCAAACTGCTATTCCCGGCCACCATCCTTTCCATACACTTCGCGATCTATTCCACGAGCGCTGCATAACAACACGACTTTGGCTGATCATTTCCATGGCTATTGCACGGGGCGGACTAGAATAGTATGGCGCAGCGTTTGATGGATGATCAGTATGTTCAGCTAGCAATGCAAGGCTGATCAACCAGTCGCTCTCGTGCAGGACCATCGACAGGGTATCTATTCGAGTTTGACAGGCTTGATGTCAACAAACTTGACATAGCAGGCAAGGAGATCGACACCCTCCAAACCCGATGGATCATGTTTAGGCCCGATCTGATTCTAAACATCGCCGATGTAGCCGCAGCAATACCAGCCTTACGCAGATGAAGCTATTTGACGACAGAGCAAACATCTCGCCTGAGTTGCCTCACGGTCACACTTCTGGCATACAAGCATCACGTGTGGGATCCTGCGAGCCGCTTCGAGAACGATACTCTCTGCTCTAGAAAAAGGTTTAACAGGCCCGCGTGTTGTGTTCGTGGCTGCATGCGGACGTTCCGCTAGGAGGTAGCGCTGGCAGGTCTGTGGTCCGTCCAGGACTCCAGATCTCTCACTAGCTTCGATGGACTTTCTTCCGGACTTTCTCCCTTCTACCTCTTCTCCACGACGCGCGCAACCCTGGACGTGGCAAGCCCCGCGCACCATACATGTCAACACCAGCTGCCGCGCGTTCAAATTACTCGGTATGAGATAGTATGCAAGCTATGAATTTGGATTGTGCGAGGTCGTGGCCCAGCTGAGACTTCGGTACTGGAACGCCATCCCGCCTTTCCGCTGTCAGATGATAGTCTTAGCACCAGACCAATGGCTACGCTATGTCTGTCTCATGAACCAGGCACGGAAACGATGAGGAGTCTTGAAAGACTTCACGAATATTCGCTGCTTTCTTGAGTTGGCGCGGTCGATGCCACGGGGATTGCTGGCAGTCGGGAGACTGCGCTGACCGGTCTTCTCGGAAAATCACCAATGATTGCTCGAGATGCGGACCTCCAAGTTTTCAAGCTTTGCACATGCCAGCACGAGGAGATAATCGATGTGAGATGAGCTGGCTTTCCTGTCTCGAACGTTTCATGGCCGATGCATCAAGGATGCGTACGAGAAAGTATGGAATAGCGTTATATTGCATATCGCAACCATGTCAGCCGTTTCTCGTTCCCAATATCTCGCGACTCCTCGTGCGGAGAGCCCGACAGAGGTCGTCTTGTCTTGAGCAGTCCGTGGTTGACGAGTCGGACTGCGGCACTTTATTTCAGTGCAACGATCGCATAGCACTAGGAAACACCCATGTGGAAAAGCTTGTGCAGCCTGGAGGAGAGGCACTGCACCCTCGTCTCAGGACAAGGCTCACGTCCGTCCTGGACCCAAAGCACAAGGTCGAAGACACAATCTTTGTCAGAACGTGACTGTCCAAGTGATGCGATGTAGAAACAACAAACGTGGTCTTTGCTTCGATGCGCCATCTTCAGATTGGTCTCGCATAAAAGAGCCTGTACCAATCACGGGCAAGGCAAGGCTAACGTTATCCCTGGGCACGACGTACTCCGAGGCTAGCAAAACGCCACATCACACGCCCGTGTGTGCGTGGCTAACCAGATGCCATGCGACTCTCAAAACCCTGCCTTCCTCTTGCATCTTTGCCAGCAGCAGCTTATCTCTGCCATACCGAATCAGAAGAGACATTCGCTTGTCGGGGGTCTACCCGTTTGACTTTGCCGTGGTCTAGGTGCAGGGCCAGCTACTCACAGCTACAGTATGTACTAGCTGTCGCGTCCATCTCCATCCGGCCCCGCCTGCCTGCAAGTAATATCGTCCCTCTCTGTAGTCAGCCGCATCGCGACTTTTCACGGCGTCTTGACTCCCATCCTTGTGGTGTCAAGGCGACAACCGCCTCTATGTGAAGATGGACATGGCGAACCAGACAGCACCTGACAGGTCTATGCCTGCTCCTCCGCTGCGACCGAAACATGCCTCAGGATTCATGCAGAACATGGTCAATGGCATCAACCGGCTGGAGCAGCGCGCAACGGGCAGTCGGAGGAAGAAGTTCGAGGCCAAACAGCTCCCACCCGGCAAGGATATCTTTCATGGCTACGAGTTCCCACAAGCACCCTCGGCTGCCACGAAGACGGCGGGCCGCAAACCGTACAACTGGACACCCAAGAGATCGCGAGAGCTGATCAAGCTTATCATCCATACTGACCTCAAGTTCGATGACATATCCACAGCCATGAAGGACGAGAGTGGAGATGGACCAAGGTAAGACACATCGTCCGATGTGGTAAACGCTATCGCTGACCGCGGTGCACCGTGACATAGCGAGACCACCTGCCGCAATCACTGGCACGAGATTTTTGGCTACTCACCCGACATGGCGCGGTTGAAATACGGGAAGGGACGCGAACGACGCCTGCGGGAGCATATGGAAGCGTACGATGCTCACCGGAGGAAAATGAAAACACTGGGCGCTCTCACTGTCGCTGCCGAATTGCAACATTCCGGCCCTCGAGCCGCGCGCTCAAGCAAAGCCAGCTCGACTGTGGAACAATCAAGGAACTCGTCCATTTATGCCGATAGTGGTATACAAGTAGATGACGAGAGCCCCGACAACAAACAGCCTAGTGGTGAAAACATCGATGTCTCTCAACACAATCCAACCATGCCAGAGTTTACTGTGAAGTCTGCGAACCTCTCCGAGACCATGGCCAACAGTACTTCTACTTTCGATGGCTATGGCCTTCGGCCTGGTCTATCTAGTGTCCAAGAGGATGACGAAGGCCCAGAGCACCACACTCGACCCATCAGTCCGAACCCAGCGCCAGAAGAGATCTCGCCAGAAGACATTCAAGGCGTGGCGCCAGACCGAAGACCATCCTCGATACCTGGTCTCCCTAAAACACCTGGCGGCAAGACTGTCGATCAGATTGAAGAGAAGGAAGGCCTTCCGAATGGCTTCATTGGCTGGTTCCGGAAGATCTCACTGGGCAGCAATGCTGATTCGCGGCATCCTTCAACAGCCAGTTATGCCAGTAGGACCAGCCTTCGTTTCTCACACTCTGTCCGTAACTCTGTAGCTACTAGCATTTCGATGGGTTATCACCAGGAAAGAGTGCCTAAGGATGCCATCTGCAAGTACCTTGGCAATAACAACGCGCTTGTGGAACCATCTGCCGGCTATGTCGAAGAGCTCATACAGCGAGGTGCTAACGTGAATGCGAGAAATGCCAGAGGCGAGACTCCACTACACTTTGCTGTCGGACGAGGAGCTATTGTCATTTGTACTATTCTGCTACAGCACGGCGCTGACGCGGATGCGAAGTCACTATCTGGTGAGACGATCTGGGATTTCGGACGAAGGGTGTCGAAGAATACTCTCAATCCTGAGGGCACATACGACAAGAGAGAACAGCTTTTAAGGACCATGGTAGCCGCACGCATTGAATTCCTACGAGCGACGATCAAGTTCAATCCAGAGATGATTGTGGAAGAGCCTGAGAGAGCAAAACGACGACGGCACTCGGATCAAAATGCGGCGGTAAACGCTTGGAGTAGATCAGGTGCAGGAAGTGGAGGGAGCCGTAAAAAGTCCAAGGCTGTGACGCCGAAACTGGAGCGCAGTCCATCAGTCGCGCAACGAAGTCCGTCAATCGCCCAAAGCATCCCCACACCCACGCACATGCCAGAGTCGTCGACGACTAGCCCGGGGGAGAGTACAAAAATCAGCAACGAAGCGACACCACAACCTTTTGAGCAAAATCAATACCAATATCCCGCGCAGACTGGACAGCCTATCGAGGATTATACCGCCCAACCCAACGAAGTGTCTTATTTTCCTGAGCAACCAGACTTCTCGATGTATGGCAACCATACAAACTACACGCAGCCGTTCTCAACTGAAGCTGTGGACCCGATCTATACCGACCTTCCTCCTGGATTCTTCGAAGGGCAGGAATTCCAGGTTGACCCTCAAGCCTTTGATATGGCTGCATCATCGTTTCAGGAAGACAATGCAACACTGCATACCTGCCAGAATATGAGTTATCTGGATCAGGGTCCTCCGGGTAACAACGGTCAGCATTACACTCATGCTAGTCCTGGAGATAACCACAATGTGCAACAGTACAGCCAGACAACACCGGAGGGTCTGACCGGCGTTCAGCAATACACCGGAACGACCATGAACAGTATGAACACCGTCCAGCAGTACGGTCAGCCGAGTCCTGAGAACATGACCAATATTCAGCAGTATGCCCATACCATGCCAAAGACCACGCACAACATTCAACAATACGCCGAAACGGGTCCAGGAGATCTGAGCAGTGTTCCGCAATTCTCTCACCCTAGCCCTCCGTCTTGCCCTGAAGGCACCGTCTCGCCTGCTCATCTATCTATCAGTGCTCCGCCACCCCAAATGTCTTCTCCGGGACACTATTTTGGCGACTACCCGAGCCACATTGTGCGAGAGAACTCTCATGCTTCGAGTGTCGATCCTGTAGTAGAACCCACGTACAGTCTCGGAACGGATCAGACTATATCACATGCAGGCGCCTCTCTGCCACACGACGGACAGGCGTATAATGGGTATCCTATGGCTTCGTATGTCGCACCGGATCATGCGTGGCCGACGTACCAGCATGATCAAAACCAGTCTTGGGGAAATGCTGGTGGATACTCCCATTGAGATGATCTTGATCTGTGAATGTTCGTTGATGATAGATACCCTGTTTCTCGCCTTGGTGACTGGCTGAAGTTTTGTGATGCGATTCAGCCTGGCGTTGTAGGCGTTCTTATGATTCGAGAGGGAAATGGGAGATTGTATGCGCAAGCCTGGAGCCATTGACGACTGTACGAATATATGATTGAACCACAGTAGCTCTTTCTCTCTCGTCCCTCTGTCATCGATGCGATATCAACATCACTTTACACCCTTCATGTAGATACGCTGTCGGTACTGGTATGCGAAGGGCCTTTGCTACGTTACTGTCAAGTGACGCTAACGCCACATTTAGCCAAGAGAGTGTGGACATAACAGGAGTGCGGATGTGACAGCAGAGAGGACAGCGTCGACAGCGCAGGGACGTTAGTAGAATCTTCTCGCTGGATCCGCTGGGGCACCCTTGCTCGCGTCCCTGCGGTCGTAAAAGCTGACGACACAATGCAGAGGAAGAGTTGGCAGAATGAAGCTCGTTCCAGGCTCGCTCTATTTGTCCATGCTCGGCACATTGTTACGATCGGGTAGGCGATGGAGACTCTGACAAGACTTTGACGAGCGGCGATTGCGTCGAGCAGACCCCTTAGAGATGTGGAGGAATCAAGGTTGTCTGGAATCGTGAACGAGTGGGTGCACAGCATAAAGCGCCGTTCTCTCGTGCGACCTTGTGTACGCGTTATGGGAAAGCCTCGACCCGCTGCTTCTGAGGACTTGACTATAACCACATCACCATGCGCATTGCTGAAAAGGCGTCACTTCACTCGTGAGTCTATACAACTCGTACATGATCGCAAGCCAGGGATTTGAGCCACTGAAACTCGTCCAGTCCATCCACTTCATTAATTTCCATCGGTGCGATATGAGCGTCCCTCTCATACAAGTCCGAGCTGTTACGTCGTTGGATCGGGATTGCGTGGAAGCATGGGTAGTGGGAGAGCCGATCGGAGAAACCCCTCAAGACGAGGAACTCTAGATCTTCAGTCCGCGATATGTCACGCCTGTGAGCGTACGTTCTGACGGACCCGAGATGTATAAGTTCTTGAGCTTCGCCAAGCTGATGCCGGCGGGTCCAGACGTCGTATTGATCGACATCATGCTGTGTTAAGCTGGAGCGTTCGAGCTTGCAGGATATCACAGGAGCCCAGAAATGTAGCGCGATCCCAACTTCAGGCCTGATCATGAATGGCTCGAAGTGGTAGCCCTCTGGCCACGAAGAGCGTCCATCGTAGGAAGCCGAGTTCCAGGATACTCCGATATTGGCCTCATTTACCACTTCCATGATTGCGTATTCGTTAGACCACCAATTCTCAAGCAAGCTGACACAGCCTGACCATCCAAGCCAGCTCCAGCTGGGCAACGCCTTGGTGGCCGCGGTATTGTAGGCAATGCGCAAAGAATCATGATTCTCCAGCCAGAACAGGAGCCACCGCAAAGGCATTCTAGTTAGTCGGACGCCGTTGGTATGGACATATGTTGAGCCTAAAAGACCACTGTAGGTTTGGATCTCATTGTGCCTGAGAGGAAGTTGCGGCGAAAATAGAGATGCGTATGAGTTCAAAACTCCTCGGAAAGCATCCATTCTGTCACCGTCGTAAGTCAAAGACCGTGATGTAAACGCTCTTATCGTCTTTGTGTAGAGCATAGAAAGGTTCATTGATGAGTGTGGACTCTGTAAGCACCGGGAAAGCATTTCATGGCCAGTCAAACGCTTGCCCGTGCTACGTCTGCGAGACTTGACTGGAGTCAGAGTGCGTATAGGCCTGATTACCTCATATGCCTCCCGCTCCAATATCCGTGGCGCAGAAAAGAAGACCTCACATTTAGTGAAGTAGAGACAGCGAGTTGACAGCATACGCTCCTGATATGTCTGGGCAATGTCAGTGAGATGTCATGACCGACGGTTGGGTGCACAAACCCAGCCTCGAGTGCTCCATTTCGAACCTCGTAATGAATTTTCCAGGCCTGCCGGGGACGGGAGCAATCGGACGAGGTGTCCGCGGCTCCAGAAGCATAGAGGCTTCTCAGCGCAGTCCCGAGTGACCTCAAGATGCCCATTCGCGTCATCGCTGCCAGCAGCGACAACCGTAAAACTCGCTTGCCCGTAAATTATATGCATTGCAGACACAACTTCGGCTTTACGTGTCTGGTCTGCCTGATCGATGCAGAGACTGTCGACCCAGAGGTAGCGCTCTCCGATTTTGCGCAACAGCAAGATGGTATCTCGGATCACGCGTGGCAGCAGCTTTTCATCGAATGGCCAGTCGTCGCGGGAGACGCCATAGGTGTCGCGCTGTACACTGATGGAGGACTCGTTGACCTTTCCCAGACGTACGAAAGAGCGACATAGCCCTCAAGCTTTTTGAGTCGTACCACTTTGTTTGTGGTCAGATCAAGCACGCAGAAATTGCCGTGCGCGGCAAGCTCAACGAAGGCTGGCACATGTCTAGCGTTACGTATGCCGCGATCACTCTCGTCTAGCCATTGGCGCAGAAGCTGCGGATTGAAACGATCCAGCACTGGCCGCCTAAGCATCACAGAATCCAACTCGCTTGTTTTCCGACTCGGATGGAGGTCGCAAAGCTCCAGGAAATCTATCAGAAAAACGGATTTTTTGCCTTTAAGCAAGATCTTAAGCCTGTATGGCCGTTCCAGGTTTGTATACCGTAGTAGCTCGTTGACAGGGAAACGTTCGTCTTGCACCAAAGCCCAGCTGGTGTATATTGACCTCTGCTCAGTCTTGCCATCGTCTTTGAAAAGCAGAGTATTCACATAGCAGCAGACTGGGCAGGTCAGGCACTCGAAAAGGTGCTGGACTGGGCCCATATCGATGTGCGTGCGCGATTTTGCTGGCACAAAAATCGCCAGAAAGTCGACATGGTTGCAGACGTCACACAGAGCGGTGGTGACCAAATGAGAATTATCTGCAAGTCTCTTTCGCGCGTGGCGGCATGTGCTTGGGAACTTGTCGCCATTCATGTCTGTGACTGATGGGGGGATAAAGCACGAGGGAGCACAGATCAGACATTCCTGAGGAGCAGAGCTAGAAAAGGCCACGAGGGCACAACAGAGAGCTCCTACAAGCAGAACCACAGCGCCTCTGCCTCATACCAGGATCCAGACCTATGGTGGCTTGCGCAGCAGACGAGGGCGTCCAGCAGTCAGCAGAGGCCGCTCGTCTTGGCGATGGGCTGATGTGCCACCATAAGGTATCTTCTTCTTCGACGTCTCATAACCATTGACAAGTAATGCTGGGTGCAGAGAGCAACGACCGATTGTCAAGAGATACAAGAGGAGATGGTGAGAGGCGTGAGAAGTAGAGTGTAGTCCGGGGTGATGTAAACAGTCTTCCCCACATTCGAACTTCTACCCACGTATTGGAGGCACATTTATGCCTCCACATCTCTACGTCCCTGTTGCGTAGTCACGGTTCAACAAATACCAATTGATGTTCATGCTCAGCCATCGTGGCTTTTCACGAGCAACTTCCACGAACATCCGCCGCTTCTCGTCCTCAAGCACAGCTATGGCCAAGCTACGCATAGGCTTTGTGCCAGGTAGGTCTGATTCTATGCTGGCAGCACCTTTTCTCTTACCGTTAATCCACTACTTTTCCTGTCGCGATATTTCTCCCCCTCGCCAAGTGCTAACCCAGAACACCCTCAGAGCACTTCAGCACCCCTCTGGCCTTTGCCCACAAACACTATGGTCTGGACGCCGAGCTCATCCCCTTCCCCACCGGCACAGGCGCCCTCACCAGCGCCCTCAAACAGGATGACCGCTCCCAAGGCATAGACGTCGCCATCGGCTTGACCGAAGGCTTCGTAGCCGATCTTGGCAAGTCAAAGACGTCCCCCTATGGTCTCGCAGGCACCTACGTCGAATCTCCCCTCTGCTGGGCAATCTCCACAGGCGCCAATCGATCTCAACTCCATTCCGTGACAGACCTCAAGAATAAGAAAGTAGGTGTGAGCAGGATTGGAAGCGGGTCATATGTCATGTCCTTTGTGCTCGCAGATCAGCGGGGCTGGTTGAAACCAGGATCTGCAGAGGATCCGTTTGAAGTCGTCCCGATAGGAGATTTCGCAGCTCTACGGAAGAGTGTGAATGAGGATAAGAGCAGCGACTTTTTCATGTGGGAGCATTTCACTACCAAGCACTTCTGGGATAATGGAGAGCTTAAGCGAATCGGAGAGATCTACACACCCTGGCCGTCGTGGATGATTGCGGCACGGAAAGAGGCAGACGTAGAGGAGATGATGGTTAGCATCAATAAGGGAATGCAGCATTATGCGGAGCACAAGGAAGAAGCCGTGGAGTATATCACGAGTGCGATGCATTACTCGAAGGAAGATGCGTTGGAGTGGATGAAGACGGTTAAGTTTGCGGCGGATGTGAAGGGTGTACGAGTGAGTATGATTGATGATGCGGCCAGCATACTGCGGAAAGCGGGTGTGCTCGATGAGAGTGCGGGAGGAGCTGAGCAGATGATTCTCGTGAAGAAGGTCGAGTAGCCAGCTTCACATAGTCCTGCAGACGCATAGCCTGCAAGCCTGTATACATTACGCATGTACACTACGCCGCAACACCAGTCTTCGCCTTGCCACCACCAGATATCAGATCCAAGAACCCTTGTTTTGACATCTCATTGACCCTCTCCTCCCTCTTTTGCATGCCCACTACGCCCTCACTCCTGGTCTGCTTCATCGCCTCTTCCGCCTTTACCTGCGCGGCACGCACTGCGTTGAAGAGCTTCACCACACCCCTCTGTGCCGTCTTCTTGAACCTCTTCTCCTCTTCCACCAGCTTTCCCGTCTCCACATCGGGCGTCTCCAATCCCAGCAAATCCTTAACGCGGCCTTTCTCTTGCGCTTGTTTCCTCTCTGCTCGTATCTGTGCGCGGGCTTTCTGCTCGAGCTTGGAGTCTGCGAGCGTCTTATTGGCTTCGGCGGCGGATTTGCTGCGCGAGAGCACAGGGTCTTGGCGCTTGGAGGTGCTCAGTTTGGTGTCGAGGATCTTGGTTATGCTGGTTGCAAAGGCTGTGGGATCGTTGCGCTTCTTCTTCACCCGGTTCGCGCCGCTTGCGTGTATTGAGGTCTGCGAGTCTTCTGAGTCTTGGTCTGAGTCGTCGTTATCGTCAGATGCGAGCTCGGGTTCGTCATTCTCTTCGAGATCGCCTTCGTCGCTTTCTTCATCCTCTTGTAGAGCATTAAGGGCCGTGTTGGCTTCGAGCTCGTCCACGAGTGTCTTATCCTCCTCGTCCGTGGAGCCTTCTTCAACAGCCTCTGGTGCGGCTTTCGTGTGTTTCAGAATCGATATTGGCGCTGGGTCTGGCTTCACTTCTGCTTTCGGTTTGGCGATTGGCAGTGTCGCTTTCACTATCTGCTTCGGTAGGGGTCGCGGCGCATCCGACGCTCTTTGGGTTCTCGCCGTGCCGGGCTCATCGTCGCTTTCGTCTTCGGAGGAGCTGTGGTAGTTTTTCTGCTTCTTGAAGTTTTGGATCTTCTTTTTCTTCTTGGGGCGGACTTCTTCTTCAATTCGTCGTCTCTTTTGGGTTATTGGCGCCATGGTTTATCGTGGTAGGATCTGTAATTGTTTCCGGCGGGAGGATGAAAAACGTCAGCAGAGAAAAAGTCCCGGATGCTATACAATGCGGAATGGCGCCAAAATGATTCCACGCTAGCAGATGACCTCACCCTCCCGCGTTCCTCCAAATCCTGCCTCCCCTATTGCTTTGCTCTTCCTTCGCGCGACACTTCATCTTCTGACACCATGAACTCGATCAGCAACCGTGGAAGTCATATTCATATCACAGAATGCAATGCGATGATGTGGTTGAGGTCGAGTATTCGTGCGTCGGACTGGAGAACCGTGATTCCAAGGGCGCATGTGATCTTCAGTCTTGTCGACAACCATGACTGCCATCTGGGCTCGGCATGGCAAGCATACTTGCTTCCAATCCCTCTCCAACCCGCTCTAGGCCTCCATGCGTTTTTCTAGACGACTTTTATTTTGCTGGATACTCATGGCGTCCCGTGTGACGGATGCACGCGGCATCGTCTACAAAGACTACGCTAATTATACTGGCTGTGAGACGATGAATATGTCCGAAATACCATGCAGCAGGGCACAGGAGCTGTCTGTTGCAGTTCGCTTATTTGGGACGTCTGCCGCTGGGCAATTCTGCTTACAGAGCTTGATGCATTGGACTGTTGAGAGGTGGTGTGCGGCACACTCCGCATCGAGACTGTCCTTGATGGAGATCACTTGGCCAACAGATCGTGATGTTTGTCCAAGCCAGCGAGGCCAATTCCGGACATGATTGCCTGCATGTCGGACAGCTAATGTGACCTGGCAGCTGTACGGCCTTGCTAACACCGAAACTTCTTACTAACACCAGCTGCAAGCCAAAGGTCACCGAGAGTATTCGAGCTCGCCATTGAAAGAACGGCGAGAAAGACGTGAACAGCCCTGGCAATGCTGCAAGTATCTTCCTCTCATCCGTCCACTCACCCCTGGCGCGAGAATTGACAGAGCTCAGAGAGATGACCTAGTGACTCCTGTTGCATCCTCTATCACGGGTCGCAGTACTTCGAGAACGCCAGTTCCGCAGCGGGCGGCGTCATATCCAAGTCATCAACCACATGTAGCTAGATTTTACTGGCGATGTGTTTCCTCTGAAGGTCCGAGCTAAATGTATCTCCGTGACGAGCGCAATTGAGTAACTTAATGGTCAATCAGAAATTCGCTAAGCTTTGGAGCAAAGTCCTTCTCACCTAAGATAGCTCCTATAAGGTCTACGGTTTTCACATGTGGGGTATGTTCTACGAAATCAAGGTTTGTCCCAGACTAGTCGACGAGCTATTTGGTTTGTGCTCCCAGACGGGGCAGTGCAAGAAGTTCAGACCGCAGGTCTCCTTATTGGATGCCAATAACATGAGGGCGGATGAGTGGCATCTGAGCTGTGCTCCTCAAACCATTGTTCTAAGCTGCCTGACTCTCATCTTCTGAATGCCTGGATTCCCAAAAGTTTCCTTACAAGCTTGATATTCCACTCGGATCAAGGTCCTGACCTCAATTTGTTGGCAGCCGCGGTGAGCTTGCCTTGCTCCGGGTTGAGGGAGAGAACGAGTCGATCCTATTGACGATGTCAGTGCCGTGCTCAGCTCCAGCTGTGCCAGACACAGTATCACTCACCCAAGCCCAATTCGGTATCCACCAAGCCAAGTGTTTGAAAACAGAGCTCATACCTCCCAGCCATACTTTACCGCTCGCACCGCCCTCAACCACTCTGACAACTTGCTGAGCATATTCGGACGCAGTAATGCCCTTAAAATTAGCCGCATCCTCTTGAACCTTCTTCAGGAAGTCTTCGATCGGTGCGAACAAGGACGTTTCGGGCAGATTCACTGCAACCTGATTCTGAAGCACCCGGGTGCGAACTACGCCTGTCGCAGTTATGATGACGCGAACACCAAGAGCTGCGACTTCCAAGCGAAGGGATTCAGAGTACATGTTCAGCGCGCTCTTGGTGGCGGAGTAGTTTGCTGTTGACTATCAGATACGCAACAGAGGTTAACCAACTTGACTAACCATTATACATGATCCATTTCTCGGCGGCGATGGATGAGTTGTTCACGATAGCTCCCTTGGTCATGACGAGCATGGGTAGAAACGCTTGGGTGACAGCCATGACTCCAAAATAGTTGACGTCGAACATTGCTTTTGCGACCTCGATGCTGGTGTCGCTTGCTGGTTGACCTAACATGGCTTGTCCGCTATTGTTGATGAGCACATCGAGGCGGCCACCTGTCTTCTGAGAGACAGCTTGAGCAGCTTTCGCTATCGACTCGCTTGAGATGACGTCTAAAGTCAGCACGGTGACATGTTCCGAATCGCTCGAAAGCTCGATTGGAATTTTCGAGGTGTTTCTTGCTGTTGCAAAGACATGGTATCTGCCGGTGTCTCGAAAAGCGATCGCCATTGATGCTCCCATGCCACCTTCGCTGCATCCAGTGATGAGGACGGACTTCGTGTTTTGTGAAAGAGTCGTCATCCTTTGAGGTCTATCTGGGTCTGAAAGGAAAGGGAAGGTATTGGCCATTCTCATAGTTTATACGTCTGCAGGAAGACGGAAGGCGAACGTCCTCAAGGTCCGTGTCCGAACACGGCTTACATAAGACAATTGCATTGCTCACCCGATTCGTATGCGGAGGTCGCCGGTGCAGCACCTTCGTAGAAGGAAACTTTGAATGGTAATGGTTCGTCCACTCGTCTGAAATTGTGGCTGTAGGGGTTGAACGTCTGTTTGCTGTGCTGTTTACTCAAAGTTCCGTATCCACCCACCTACACGACCAGGGGACCAGGACCCTGCTGATCGAGCACAGACCCGACGACCGTTCCTGATGACACGTGCGAGAGCTTAGTTTGGTAAACAAAACAGAGAAACATTCATTTGCACCCACGCATCTCTCCCGCTACATGCACTCACTCTCATCCATCGAAGCGTATCAAATGAAAGTACACGACCGTCGCGGGTCTGTCCTGGCTGAAAACATGCTGTGTTTTAGGTAGGAGAGACGTGGCTGTGGTATAGGTCTCAGCCTTGCAGGGTTAGTTGCCTGGGCAGAGGCTGTGACCACGAACGCCGCGCAAGCAAGCTTCATCGATCCATCGCTTCCCCCTTCGAGGGCATCACAGCCTTGTAGTTTGCTTCTTATTACAGGCGTCGCACGTTGCTGTCTCAACACGCTGCATCTCAGACATCTCTCACAGATCTCCAACGCAGCTGTCCGTAAGCATATATTGAGCTCGAGCTGATCTTGCAGCCACATAGCCGATCATGCGTGTCCCTCAGACGAGAATGCAGAAGATCAAGATCGGGCTACACGCTGCCCAAGCGTTGCTGGTCTTCATTGCCGGCTGCTTGACTCTCGCCGTAATGACCAAGAGCGGGAGCTTTGGCGGAGAGACGGGGTTTTACTTCGCCTTGGTATGCATCGTCCTGCTTCAGGTATAGATCTAGGCTGACAAGCTGTTATAGTGTTTCTTGACGATCCCGGCGTTGGTCTACCAGACCATGGTGCCAGTATGGTCGAGAGCCTGGCGCTTCAACAACGTCTTCGCCTTCGCCGCCATCGATATCCTATTCGCCCTTCTCTGGTTCGCAGCCTCTATCGCGGTAGCCGTCTGGAACGCAAATGGTATCGCCAAGGGCAAGTCTTCTTCGACCACCGATACGTCGGACACTCCCACGAAAAGAGCGGATGATACGAAGAAAGACGGCACATGTGCTAGTTTTGGCTACGGCAGCGCCAGCAAGTGCAATGTTTCCAAGGCCACCGTCGGGTTCGGCATCATCATCTTTCTGTCCTTTGCGGCAGCGGCATATATATCTCTGAAGGCGGTCATGGATTACCGAAGGACTGGCATCAAGCCAGCCGCGGCTTTCAATAGCAAGAAACATGGACAAGCGGAGACGCTAGCCACAGACGATGCAGGCAAGGACGTCTGGTCGACTAATACGGACGAACTAAACAACAACAGTGACGATAAACTACCGTACGGGCAAGATGATCAAGCTGGACTTCTTCATCGACAATCTGAAGACGATTTTGATGTACAGCAGCCGGCAGATGGCATGGCGCATCCTGGACGAAGACCAAGCTGGGATGCACGAAACCCTACAATTTCTTCGCCTCCAGCGTATGACAACAATTTTGCACCATCTGCTTTGAGTCCGACGAGTCCGAATGGCAGGCTACACTTTCCCGAGGCAAACTACAATGCTTTGCGCTGAACAAGGTCTATCTCTAGTTCGACATCGCGAAGAGCTTATGCTATATTCTCGAGACAACAGCCAATGCAAATCCCGTGCCAATGGGTGTAAATCGACTATGACCTCGCACGAGCAGCGCGGCCGAGTCGTCCAGAACACGCTTCAATGGCATCGTGCCAAATGGCCTGACCGAACCGAACCACAGATTGCAACGAGCACACAGTGTACCAGGAACCAGCAGTGGGAATACGCTCGATATTACAGCTCCCGGAACTACTCTCGACAACGCACCGTTGCAACGATCAACAAGGCAGATGTCACCGCTTCTTCTCATTCCTATTGGAACTCCAGCTACAGTTCTGCAGCTTCGCTCTCGAACAGCTGAGCCTCTGCTTCTGTTAAGTCTCTCGTCATGTTAGCCGCACACGCACCCGCATCGCCTGACCCTCTGCGTTTTACTACGTCAGACTTACATCTGAGCTGCCATTTCCCCAAGCCTTGACCTCCTTGTGCAAGCTCGCAATGAACTCCTCCCATCTGTACTTCCAACCACGATCATGTAATTTCCTGCTTGGAGTCCGGACTTCAAGCTGCAATGTGTACGCTGAACCAAGCGCCGCCGCGCCCATATGGAAAGTCGTCCGCAGACTGACCTGGGTGTGGTTGGAAGGCGTGTACCGGCACTTCAGTAATCGATCTGTTGCAGGAAGGGCACCGATGAGAAGGCAATATGGGAGATATGCATCAGTATGTGGGTGCCTCGAGGGTCGCGTGCAGGATTTGTGGTTGGAGGTCGACTTCGTGAAGCAGACGCTGCTTGAAATCTTCATTTGCAAGGAGGGCGGACTGGGAAAAGAGCAGATGTGTCGGGTCGTACGAGCGGGCAAGCCGACGATCAAGGAGCAGCTGCGAGATATAGGCCGTCGCAACTAAAGTGTTCGTATAGTCTATCCTCACAGATGAGGTCAAAGGATTTCAGAGACAGGCAACCGGCTCATGCAGCGAGTTATTAGCAAGCCACTCAGCACTGCTCTTTGGCTGAGTCCAAATCATATTCTCCATCAAATCATTGATCCTTTTCAGGGAGCTCCTCAGCCTGCACATACTGACACCCATTTTCTCTCTGCGCAAACCCACGTGCACGTGTCTGACTCCATTGTTCATCTTACCAGTTTATATGGTTGGCAGGCTATCAGCCTGCCAGTTTTGGAGGGCGGCAAGATGCTGCTGTTGCTGATAGTCTGCGGTTTCGATGACACATCTGTAGGTCTTGCTCCGTAGCTTTCTGTCCTCGATTTCGTACTGACTGCTAGAGACGCCAGTCCAAGAATGAGGATCATGTAAAGTGGATGTGTGCAATGCAGCTCGTTTCTACGCAATTGCACCACCAATAGATGATTTTGCATCGGAGCGAAGTCCGATAGACAGCACGGCAGATGCGATCAGCTGCTTGACAGCACGCTTCTCAAGCTACAGTACGGTGTTGCGCAGTCATGACCAACATGAAGCCATTGCGGTGGCACCAATATGTCGGTTCCGCCCAAGCACCTTATCATACGAGGTGGGCGTTTCTCGAGAGGGTGGAGGAAGTCGCAAATTCCTCCAAGGACCTGACATGTGGTGCACGGACCTTCATATCAGTATGTAGACACGATAGTCTATCCATTGATGATGGCGCTGAGGAGTGAGTTGTGCATATTGACCGTCCGCTTGAAGGCGCGCCAGATGCTGAATGTGTTGATTGCGAAAAGGATGACGGTGATCCTCCTGAGCTATCGATGATGCTCCACGATAGGCGCGACATCGAATCACCGGATGACGACTGCCTCGACATCAGTTCACCGCGGTCGATGAGCAAGCTTTGAACGGCCCAATCTGGGTGTGAATAGTCTGGGGTTCCAGGCTTGGGCATGAACGTTATCACCAGTACCATTGAGCCGGAAGCGGCACCAACAACCAAGACAGTGCGGCTCGGCCAATTCCAGCTGGGCGATGATGCGTTTGCTGATGGAATCTGCGCCCGTGGGGAAGTCACTATTTTTCCAGTCGATCGCCAATGGACAAGGCAAGATCGAGGCATAATATGATCTACATATATATCGGCAGAGCCACCGGCGACACGACCGAGATTATCTATTCACATATTGGTCTCACTCGCGCCATCTTCCTTCGGTGCTGGCCTCGCTTGTTGGCAGCTGTTTTCTCCGCGCTCGCAGGTCGCGAAGTCCCCAGATCCGGTGCGTGGCGCTCATAGACCAAAGCCAAATAGATCACGCGTCCCGAGGCTACACCCGAAGAAAGCGGACCTGAATTTAACTTGCATCTCGCTTGCTGCGAACGGCTGCGAACACATGTGTGTATTTGGAGTCGTTGTAATTTGATTGGCTGTATCTCTATCAGCCTGGGTGGAAAGGTGTCCGAGTTAACACCCCCTGCCTTTTACAAAGTGCTGACAGCCTTGACGGCACAAGTCACAAAACGGCAGCATTAGTTCTGGTTGTAGCCTCCGATAGTTCCAGTTCCATGATGTGCCGCGAAAGCTTGGGCAATGCCTGGTTACAAATAAGGCCGCGCCCATCAGATCCTGAGAAGAATGAGCCCTCACTTTCTCCCGCAGACGTGGTTCGCAAATCGTCGTTGATTTTGATTGAATGATAATATGGCGGAAAAGAAGACGCCGCGCTGGCTGCAGCGCGTCGAATCACGATATAGCATGCTTGACGACGGCAACCTCAGAACCGAAATCTCACGTCTACAGCCGCCGATGAGTCCGATAAGTTCGTCGACGCAGTTCAGTCCACCGGAGTCGGAAGCATCATCCAATTTCGATAGCAGCCGACGGTTGAGCGAAGCCACCACTGCGTCGACCGTGGATGCGGCGTCAACCAAGTCTGACAAAGTCATGCTCAGCTTTCCAATACCACCAGCGTCCCCAGCGGCAGGAGAGCGACAGATAGATCGTCAGCACTTTGTGATCCACGACGAAGGCTTGGTGTCGCGCGCGTCCGACCTGGAGGAGAAACCCCGTACAATTCGACACAGGCGAAGTTCCAGCGCAGAATCTGCTCTGCCACCAATGCCTGGCAGCGCCAATATATCAAAATCGTTTGTGCAATGGAAGGAAGAGGTGCGACAAGAATTCAAAGAGTCGGCTCGCAGATCAAGAGTCGTCACAGTGACTCCAATCCGGCGTGATCTCTTGATCGATCGTCGCGGATCGCACCTGGCTCCGCCTCAATCAAGCCCACAGAAAGCGACGACTCGAACAAGCATTGATTTCCCCGATCTACTATCGGACACGGCCAACGGGCACGAAGATCTTGCCCAGCCTATGCACGACGCGGACGGACAACTGTGTGCTTCAAGTGCACAGCTGGAGCTCTGGATGTAAGCTTCGCCATCAGTATTGTCAGACTTTGACTGACCAGTGCGACAGCGATGACCTCAGAAGCTGACGACGGGTGGGGTCTTGATCATGTCCACTAGGCTTTGTGGAACAGGCACTTGACTGACGGGCTCCAACACTTTCATCCGAGGCCATTCGAGTAGATGATGCCAGCGTGCATCCACCTCGTCGAAAATGGATTCTGTCAGTCTTCTGCCCAATCCTTCAAGCATCCAGAGCCCACCAGCATAGAAGTGGAGTGCGACTCCGTAATATGCAAGGATAACCAGAGCCAACGGGTCACGGCGTCTGATAAGGGCCAGAAAGTCGCCTTCGGACATCACCGGCCAACTGACGACAATACTGATCTGGCGCCTACCAGGCTTGGTGGAAAGCACTGTGGACAGTGCAGCGATGCCTTTCAGGTATGCATTTCGTTGCAGCCTGACATCCTCGCCTGTGGAATCTGTGATCGCCTCACCTACGGCCTTTTGAAGCAAAATCTGCAGAGCGCCCTTCGCGTCGTCTTTGAGGTCCGTGAAGTCGTCTAGATCACGGCTTTCGATCTCCTTTAAGATTCTGCCGAAATCGCTCTGGTGAAGCCAGTCTTTAGCTTCGGTAGCTATGGCTCTGGAGCCCACCACGCAATCGCACAAGTCAATGAATTGGCTGATCATGGATTGAGGGCCTTGATTGTCTTGGTGGAGGAATGCGAAGCAAGACACCGCCAGAATCAAGCTGAAGGCGAAAAGCGCTTCGCAGTTGCGCTCATTGATGTCCTGGAGAAGCGGAATGTATAGAGTCAATGCGTGCTGCTGATGATAGCGTGCAACATGCATCATCGCTTCCTTTTGCGAATCCTCTACCTCGCAGTTCCTCCGATGCAAAGCAGTAAGCGCCAGCAAGCCGTGAAGGAGGAAGCGATATTGGAAGGCCATTCGCGGGACATACAACTGCCAGATCGGCAGAAACTCGGGTTCGTCATTGCACATAATGCGGTAACCGAGCGCTGTATATTGATGGAGAAGCTCTAAGTCGCGTAGCGGAAAGACATGCTCTTGAGCTTCAGCATTCCCAGGTGTCAATGCATTCGGTATGGTCAGGACTTGGTCTGGATAGCCGCAGGTCCGATTGCCGCGCGTGCAGTTTTGACATATCGGCTTTTCCTCGTCGCAGCGTACCTTCCGAGCCTTGCAGGTAATGCAGCCATGACGAGTCTTTGTGTGATATCTTCGAGAGGGCATATTTTGGTTCAAGGTTGCCTGCTGACTGCTGAGCCGGTGAAAGATATAGCGGCGTTCAGACGTTGTTATCGTTTTTTCGAAGAGATGATGCCATGAACACATCGGGCACTATGCTTCATGTTGGTGAGTCTTATAAGACAGTGTCAGCAGCAGCAAGGTAAGGAAAAGTCCGATGGGAATATGGATGCTTTTGCTGGGAAGCGCTGTTGGTGTTGTGGCGTTGTGCGAATGCGTGCGGCTGGAGAGGAACGCACCGGGTGTGAATCCCTCCTAGTTGCCGACGGAGACTTTCTCTGCGCTTTGTGCCTCTTCCACTTCCCCCTTTCGTGCCCTGATGATGTCCTACCTCCTACGGCATGCCTTTGCTCCACGCATCCGTCCGCCTGCACATCTCAGTCGTCATTTTGCGTACCCACATCGCTCTGCTAGCGTTGCAATATACTTCTGGGACACTGAGATTTGTTAATGCCATACCCACGAGTATCAAGTTCTCCCCACGGATTTAGTGCCACTGAAAAGTGTTGGTCAAGAGCCGGATCCATGCGTGGTACTTGTGAACAATGCTAGATATTCCACCTGGACCGTGCAAGCACCTGCAGAGCGCAGGCATAACATCCTAGAGGCAGGACGATGACGGCCGAGCACGACCTCACGAAGCCATGAGCATGCGACTTCCCTGCCAGTATGTCAAATCACGGAGCGACGAGAGCACGAAGAATAGTCAGCAGAATTGTGCACACAATGCGAAAGAGCAAGCTCGCGCTGAGATCCTCGATAAGAGTGCTGCAGACACGCGGCTGACAAAGGTACTGGGTGGCCGTCCGGATAGACCGCAAGCGACGACCTGACGACTCGGATAGGTCTCTTGCTCAGTCGTGCGCTGCTATCACGTGAGGCTGATACGCAACGCCTACTGTGCATCTCATCGTGACATACTTCGCGGATCGGACTGGATTGCGAGAAGAGGATGAGTTCTTGAGGCTTTGGCTCTGAGCCATGCCCTGAGGCAATTCTCAGCCGAGATCAATTCCATTGAGCCAAGTCCAAATGGTGGTATACGATTGCAACCTGAACGTTAAGTCCAACAATCACTCAGTGGCGCAGTTGGAACGGTACCAAATAGACGCACATCATTGAGAGAGCAAACGATGCGGACTGAATGAGACGGTCTGTCAAGCATTACTGACTGCGTGCTCGCTGATTCTTTTGGCGGCCTATGTCGCGCACCGATACCTCGGGAGACGCAATCGCTGCTAAGACTAAACCGCCAGAGGCAACACCTGTGGAAGAGCGTAGGTCGATGGGCTAACGTACCTGGTAAGCTGTGCGCAAGGCTGCGATTCATTCACTTCACATCTCCTTACATCCAGCACTCACGTGCTTCTTCGTGAAGCCCAGTCTTTGGTATGCCGAGGCTGGAACCTGCACAACTTTGTATGCGACGGATCTGGTCACCTGCTGCGAAAACTCTTCATCTCTTCCCTTCAATTCTGAGACTGTTGTTATATGCCGCATCGGCTCCACGAATGAGCATCAATCTCACTGTCTCCTACAGATCATGGATAATGCATGTCTATGCGCCGTGTCATCGCTGCAAGACGGGCCGTGCCTTGTACTAGGGCTGGCAGCGTCCTGCCCCAGTATCATCAACGGCTTGTCTTGGCTACAGTTCGCGGCAAGATGCGACCGCGATAAGTACTTGAGCCTAAGTTCAAACAGGAAGCTAACACTCGTCCTTCTCGCCTACGGCACTATCAAGTCCTTTGCCAAGATGGTGGCTGTATGCGGTACAGCTTTTGCACTTGCCGTGGTCTGATCGTATATATCATGCTCATTGTTTGTGTTTGACCCGTCCGCATGTCGCACATTCTATCCCGGCAATACTGACCTGACAGCATGCACACCTCAGGGCTCTGTGGGCTCTTGGCGGCAACGGCTATTGGTCTGGCAAGTCTACCCTTGACGTCCGCGAAACCTGTCCGGGATGGCTCTGGCCTCACTGTACGACTGTCATTCGCGAACGGACTGCTGAACAGTAGTATTGAAGGGCGAGTAATGGTGATGTTCGCCCCTAGTGGCGTGGATCCTCTGGACGATACGGATGTTGTTACTTCACCAAACAGGTTCTTCGGCAAGAATGTATACGAGTTGTCTTCCGAGGAGACCATCACACTCTCTGGCGGAAGCAGTCATCGCACTAGCACTGGTGTTTGGGGATTTCCGAATGTCAGTCTGGACGATGTCGAGCCTGGCAATTATGATGTACAGGCATTCCTTACACCATACGAGACTGTCACTCGCAGCGATGGTTCCAAAGTTAGCGTGCACTTTCCATGTGGAGACGGCGCACCACCAGTAGATGGAGTCGGCAGTCTTACTACAGCTGTAACGAGTCTCGAGGTCAAAGGTGGACGACAAGTGGTTCAGCTTACCTTCACCAATATCACTCAAGCAGACCCATTGAGAGGCTCTGAAATCGGAGGTTGCTCGCAGGGCAACTACGAAGATACCGAACTCCTCAAATACGTCAAAATCCGCAGCGAGAAGCTTAGCGAATTCTGGGACCGTGATATGTACGTTGGAGCTGTTGTTTACCTACCACATGGCTACGATACCAATAACAAGTCGATGAGATATCCCGTATTGTATCATCAGAATCACTGGTCGGGAAGCGCTGGAGCCTACGAGACAGCTACTGATGACTTTGCGGGCATCTGGGCTAGCGGTGTGATCCCTGGCAGTAATGGGACGGCTGACCGCGAGACACCAAAGTTGATTATGATAACATTCCGGCATGAGAGTCCATTCTACGACGATTCGTATGCAGTCAATTCAGCAAATCTGGGACCTTGGGGCGACGCCATCAACGATGAATTGATTCCGCTTCTTGACTCGCAATTCAACACTATTGCCGAACCTTATGCCAGGATACAGGATGGCGGGTCGACTGGTGGCTGGGAATCCGCCGCAAATCTCGTCTTCCGTCCTGATCTTTTCGGTGCCTGTTTCTCTTCGTACCCGGACTCTTTGGACTTCCACAAACATCAAGCGATACCGCTCTACACCTCCAAGTCGGCTTATGTGGAAGACAATGGTGACTCTATCACTTCGATTCGTGAGGTCGTCAATGGAACCGACACGAATGTCACTTCTGTGGCTCAGGAGAATCATTGGGAGTTGACCTATGGGACCTCCACTCGCTCATTTCTCCAATGGGATATTTGGTTTGCTGTATTTGGAGCGCAAGGGTACAACAACTACCCACTTGAGGCCTGGGACAAGGTCACTGGTGATATCTACCACGAAGCTGTAGAATTGTGGAAGCCCATGGATCTTTCTGATTGGATTACGAGTAACTGGGACAACGAGCTCAATCTCGGGGAAGTATTGCGCAAGAGAATGTTTGTTTACGTTGGCACCTCGGATAATTACTTCTTGAATGAAGGCGTCATGGAATTCCAGAAGAATGTCGAATCGAAGGGCGGAGCTGGCTGGGCGAATGTCTCCATCATCGAGGGCAGAGAGCACGGAGGTGTATATGAAGGCAGAAACATTTGGAACTATCTTGAGCTACTAGAAAGCTGGGTGAAAGACCATGCTCCTGATGGAGCGACACCGCTGACGCGGGATCAAACAACTACTGCATCGAGAGGCAACATCTGGCAAGATGTTCTGGCTCGCGGTGGACGACAGGCTGCGATAGACCGTCAGGCTTCTCCGACCCTCTCATCTGTGTCGTCGTATGGTTCGCATTCGTCTGTTGAAGGCACTGTTGGACGCTGGGACCCAGGCGTCTCGCTTCAAGTGCAGTGGATCGTCAACGACAGGCCCGTCGGGAAGTCCTTCGATGTCAAGCAAGGTGATACTGTGTCTTTTGATCCACATGGCGGCTGGGGCTGGAGCTGGAGAAGTGGACACTTGCGGCTTTCGGTGACGGGACGGAAGAGGAATTATCAGACCGAGACGAGGAAGAGCAATTTCATCAAGGCGAAAAGATAGAAATGCGCATTGTCCTGGCGAGGATCTGTTTAACGTTCACACGACTGTATGCAACGCTTTCAGACCTGAGGTGTGATGCATTGAATTTCTCGATTCACAGCCGGCCATTCCCGTATAGAGTCTCCGTCCTAGTCTGACCATTTCCTAACAAGATCATGGCAGAGCCCTTTGCTCGCGGATAGTCGATGATAGTGTGTCAAAAACAAGTTCTCTTTACTGCATCCATTCCCTTGCCTTCGCTAGCGAAGGAGCAATATGAAGACGGTTCCAGTGTCAGACTCAGATACAAAACGCCCACGTCTTGTTCAGACATCTCCAGAAGCTATCATCGGATAGACTGGAGAGAAAGCGGATCCTCGCATGCCGTTAGATCTCTGCAGGTATTGTTCGCCATCTCCATGCTCTGTGTCGAAGAGAACAAATTATGGTAAAAAGAGCTGGGAAGGCAATTGACGTCCTTAAGTCATGTGGCTCGCAGGCAATGCAATCGCAACTGATCCGTGTCATGCAGCTCCAGAAAGCAGCTCAGGATGGCGACCTCGGTCTTCTCTATGGGCCTACCATATAGAATCAGTCTGTGAGGAACCTACCGTCGATGACGGCACCGACTTGGAGAGAGCGCGTTGCCCACTCCAGACTGCGACAGATCCTAATGCAGGCCCACGCGCCGCTATACAAGAAGGGCAATTCACTTGTGTCAGGGTGCTATAATTTGAACCACGTTTTGCTCCACGGCAAAGTCGTCAATCTCACCAAATCTCTTCCTCTCCTCAAAGCCGGAACTGACATTCGGCAGGCATCAATAGTCTCTACGACCACGAGTTTTCTGAGCAGCCGAACCGAGATCTTCGAAGCCGTGCCACGAACGATGAGTGCAGCATGTATTCGGCCTTTTGAATGCTTCCGACGCCATGACTAATGCCAACACAGAGCGTCACAGGCACTCTTCTCTCCTCGCTCGATCGTCATAGATGAAGGTACACATATATCTCAGAATGATAGCGACGGGGCATGGAATGCTGGCTGGTGACGGCGCTGAATGACAGAAGCGGTAGATATCTGATTGGCTATTCGCGAATCGAAGTCACGACATCGTGGTCGTGGTTTTCAATGCACGTAAATGTCCTCAGAGGCCAGAGCTCGAGCTGCTGTATGGTCTCAAGCCTGTGGGTGGAACCTTTTGCGTCCGCGAAGGAAGTGAGAACGGGCTGGCTATAGAGGCTCAGACCGTTCATTTCGGCGATGATCCTTGTCCCTCCGACCCGCATGTTTCCCTCCAAGATATGGCGTACGTTGATAGGTATGCCCTGGACTCTCAGCCATGCTGCTCCGGGTCAACGCTAACATGAGCCTTGGAAAGCGACATGGTCGTGTTATCACTGCAGCTGGCCAGGAAAAGGGGACTCTTGATGGTTCATAACCCAGCATTGACGAGAGCGCCTCGCAGCCCAAGAGTATAGTAGAATTGCCACACCCCATGCACCAAGCGCCAGTGGAATTCATGCATCGCGTGGATGTTGACATTGTCCATGTTCGCCCATTTCAGACTTGCGAACACAACTGCGGAACCCTTTGCCTCGTCCACAGCAGTGGACAGATCGACGATGTGCAGGTGATTCAATGGAAATTCTCGAGCGTACCGCTTCCATTCTTCAATCTGATGTGGCCAGTCGCGGAGGATTGGGCCATTCTGCGCGTGCCAGTCGGCAGTGTCGATATGGGATAACACTTCTTTACTTTCCGTGGTCATCTGAAAGTCCAAGTCACGAGTATTGTAGGCATTAATGAAGGCCGTGGAAAGGCGCTCGAGGTCCGCGGAAGTCGCTTGGAGAGATGACAGGGAGTGGTCGTTGGTCGACATGATCGGGTTAATGCTTGAGCCGGTACGTTGAGTTCAAATGAAACATGAATTGGTCTGAGACTCGCGCTAAATGGACAGGTAGTGATATGATTGATATGGGTGGAACAAGCAGCAGTGTTGCCTTTGCAACTGAAATGGGATTTTCAAGCTGAGTCGGCACTTCCAATCTTAGATTGGCCTAACGAGACTGACGTCGGTTGGCCGTTCTTCGGAAGCCGATTGTCTATAGGTATTAGAAAGTGAAGCATTGAAGTCACTGACATTGCAGGCATCTTGTGACTGACGTGCGATCTCCTTGACAAGTTTCAAGCCGACACTTCAGGAGCATTGACGTGTGCAACATCGAGACGCACTCACACACTCACGTCACAACCAGGACAAGGTCGAAGTGATGGCTCGGCGAGTGATGTAACCGCACGTGGGGACTCTCAGCTGGGACGTGGCTGAGCGTTGCCGATTACCTGCTGACGATCTGCAGGACGAATCCTCTGTGATCCACTCCTGCTTGGGACCACAAACACGGCGTGATCCACGTTCGACAGACGCGACCGCATCCCTCGTACATAATCTCTTACTCCATCATCATTGTATGTACTTCGACAACCATCATACATCGCACAACAACATGAAATTCGTAGAAGAGAGGGTACCTCTTACCGACGACTCGCCAGAGAGCGGATCGAGAGACCTGAAGTTTCGAGAATACAAGCAGCCACATCCAGGACTGCGGGCTCAGTCGACGATCGCCGTCTTGATTGTAGGCACGATCATCTTATCAAATGCTATATCGATCATTTCGACCATGGGAATCATGAAATCGAGACTGGTCCAGGAATGTGATGTGCCGCATCACTATTCGCCGGCGAATACGCATATCGAGTATGAGTATCGCTACATCGGCCACGATGACGGGGACAGTCATCTTTTCATGGGAGAACCAAGACCCGAGTATGAGGAGGCCTGGGACGATCTGCTACAAGGTATCCAGCCCGTGGACTCTCCACTCGGAGAGGCAAAACTGATCCAGTGTCAAAAGGGACTTATATCCGTCTTACCCAGGACGAACTCACGAGAGCCAACAACGCCACGTCTATTGGCCACAAGAACGGCGGCTTTGTCGGCGGTCTTGGAGTCGGCCACAATCTTCACTGCTTGGTATGTGGAGCCCGGTGATGGGTTTAGGAACGATTTGGCCTCATGATAACGCAGAAAGCGATAAGACACTTCCTACATCCGGAGTATTATCCCATCGAGGGCCATCGGGATAAAAAAGCTCGTGAGAATCATCTCGGTGGGTTCAGCACTAGGTACTGGCCGCTGGATCGAATTTTCTGACCGAGAATAGATCATTGCCTGGAGAGTTTACGACAAGCCGTGATGTGCAACGTCGACTTTTCGCTCAACACGCTGGAGTGGACGCCCGAGAAAGACGAGAAGCTCTCGGTGACCTGGAGTCAGCCCAACAGATGCGTAAACTGGGACAGACTGCACGATTGGCTCAAGGACCGACAAACCAGTGGAAGAGAGTTCGTGCGAGAGGGAATTGCATTGGAAAGACCGACATAATGCGTGCGAGAGTACCTGGACGAATACTTTGCGAACTCCACGGCATGATCACTCCCTCCTCGATCTCACCACTGAGAGATGGTCCAAAGCCTCTTACATTTGGGCTACCATATTGATGCCTCTGACCTTTGTCCATCAGTCCGGAGCATTGAGCTTGGCAGTTTCCGACGGTTTCAAGGACAAATGCCCAGTGTTTAGTCTGGTAGCTTCCTGGCTTTATCGAACGAGATATTCTGACCCACCGCGAAGCACCTGACAAGGTGCTTCCATAGGTGCCGGCACCTCGTCGCCATCTCGACCCTTGGCCGTTCGAAGCAGAATCATCATCATGGTGGCATGTTCGAATGACTGTGCGGCGCCATGGCCCATTTACGGGAAGGTCGCATGCGCCGCATCTCTCAGATTACACATAGAATTGCGTACATAGGTTCACGCTTCTGGCATTTGCCACCCGGAGAACTCATAGCGCGAAGTGCCTCTGGACATTAGGAGGTTTGGTTTTACCAGCGCCCCGTTCTTGAAAGGAGGATTTGGCGTCAAACACATCGAAGACAATGTCAAGAGCGCATTATCGACCTACCACGACGATAACTTTGATCTGCTTCTGTTCCTGCATGCTAGTCGTGTTCTTTGGCGTGCAAACGACGAGAAAAGGCATCGGGAAATTTGCATTGGAAGATCTATTGCCTGATGAACGTTGAATTTCGAGACTACTGCAATTATTCCCCACGCTTTGCAATGAAAACAATGATACTTAGCTTCGACGAAGAGAGAAGTCAATCCTGCACTATCGGAGCCGTGGACCTGCAGACTTTGGAGTGGTATCACAGGTATCACAGGATGGAACTCGTTTTCCACGTGCGAGCTCGCGTGCAATCCACGATTACTGAAACAGTAGTCGACCGACGATCCCTGGGGTGGGGTGGGGTACATCGGAGGGTTCACTTGCCGTTGTCGCGACTTGGTCCTGTGTTCTGCATGACACCGGTGGGAGTCACGCACAGGGCTCCCACCAGCGTCATTCAACACGGAATCACCGACCACCGATGAGATTACTGCACAGGGAAATTCCAGACACAGCAGCTGCGAAGACTTCCAGCACAGTCGTCGTCATCCTCTCATAGACGCCTCGCCACCACGTAAAAGTGCTGCATGAAATCACCACGTGGTGTGTGTTGAGACTCCTGATCGCTGCCCGAAGGATTCAATAGGTTCGACTTTGATGGAAGATAACGATGGACTGTGCTGATCTCATGCTGGATACAGATAGCTGTATGCGCTGTATTCCTAAGCGATCACAGCGTGTCAGTGGGTCCATGGTACATGCTGTGCATGCGCTTCGGGTCCTGAACGCAAATGATCTGTGGCTGTGTAATTGCTGGATATCCAACAAAAAATGGAATCGTTCGATAGAAGTTAGCACACCAGGTGCGCATATCTCCATTCTTACGAAGCTGGACTGATCGTGATCGAAGTCGTGTCACTCACGGACGACGCCCTCGAGCGGCTGAGAGCTGAAACTGGGGTTGTGCTCCTCATCAAGTATACGCTGATCATCAAGCATGGATCACCGAATCGTGCATGATTGGCTCGCCGAAACTACTGCATGTGCTCGACGAGGGAGCACAACGTAGTAGTTGGGGACAAATAGGAATCGAGTATCTGCTTTGCTCGTCCGACACTTTGCGTGAGACACCGATTTTCTCCTCTCTTCAGTCGACACACACGCACACTCTCTCTAACTCTGTCTCTCTGCTCGCCTGTGGCACAGTCACCGCAGGTCTTGCTTTCAGCTATCGTACATCATACTCGACGACCGAATTGAGTCTTTCCAACAAGCTTTAGCAATTATCGAGCTACGAACGACACTGTCATCACGACGAGATGACTTACTATTACGTGAATGAAGGCAGCGTATATGCTGTTGCGATCATATTTCCAGTCATATGTTCGCTTTCTGTTCTGCTGCGATTCTTGGCTCGAAACCGTATGGGTGTGGGATTGGGGTCGGACGATTGGCTGGCTCTCAGCGCATTGGTTTTTGTGATCGGTTGTGCGGTGATATTGATCGTTGGTATGCGGATGAAGTTGCTGCAAGAGAGCAACCGATGATGAAATTGACTCGATCTCAGGCGATGCAAATCGTACCATTGGATGGCACTCCCCTCCATCCGATGCCCAGCTCTCCTTCGATGAAACAACTCCATTGCTCACTCTCAATGCGAAGGTAAGCCGAGATTGTTCTGATGAATGCTGGTGTCAGGTCATTAATAACGATAGCTGCAATACTCCTTCTTTCCCCTGTCCATCATGGCCATCGGACTCATTCGATTGACGTTCGTGATGCTGTACCGACGCATCTTTCGCGGCAAATGGTTCTCCATCATCAACTGGACACTTTTCGGTATCATCATTGCGTGGATGGTCACGTTTATCTTCGCAACCCTCTTCCAATGCGGTACGCACTTCTGGGCTTTCTGGGGTTCTCAGCTCGATTTTGCGACGTATTGTCCAACGGACTTCGAGGTCAACGCCGGACTGTCCATGTCCGACGTGCTCATCGACATCTTCATCCTGATCTTGCCTGTCAAGCCGGTTTTGGATCTCAACATGCAGGCGCATAGAAAGTTCTTGGTTCTCGTTGTTTTCGCGTTGGGAATCTTCAGTGTTGCCGCTGGTATGACGAGAATGGTCTTGTTGATGGAAGTTCTCTATTACAACTACGGCTCGAACGACAGGTTATTCGGTCTGGCAGGCACCTCTGATCCTCTTGGTATCGTCGGAACTGCTTTATGGTGGAGTGTGAGTAGACACATCAGAGCAACACTGCAAGATCTTGACTGACCATGTCCCAGTACGTCGAAATTGGAGTGGGATGCTTGGTCTCAAACATGCCTGCTGTCATCGGCTTCTTCAAAGGACAAAAGAACCCTCTCCGATCTCTCATCCAGCAAATCTCCCTGCACAGTCTGGGCAGTTTCCGTGCCGGATCCAGCCACTCACCCAAGCAGACAGTCGCCACTGATGAGGACAGTCGTACGATTCGCAAGCAGACGGATATCGAGATGCAGTCGAGAGCTACTTCCGTGGAAACGGCGCCTGCTGACAATAAGCCAGTCGACTTCAAGGCTTAATTCTTATATATGTGTCGATAGTGAGCGTTCATGTTATGCACTCCCTGGTCTTCTGTATCAACATCAATATTATCGTTATCATTATAAAGCACTCGAACGCAACGCGAGCAAGACTAGCTATGAAGTGCATCTCAACGTCGAAGACAGGTACATGGAATGTCGAACTGTGACGCATGCGAGATTGGTAATGGAAGGATGATTTTTGTTCATCAACTCCACACGCGGGTATACTCCATGTCTATGTCGATTCGAACGTTGCGTGTCACTACAAATACATTTTCAAACAACGCTACACAACCGCGAAACAGATTCTGATCACAACTTTTGCAGACAACACCTAAGTGAAGACCTGAGCGCTCTCCCACTCGTTGAGCTCCTCATCAGTCATACTGGCGAAGAAGGCGTCCAGCTCGGCATCAGTCATCGAGTTGACGTTGGTTGTTGATCGAGTCGTCATTGAGGAGTCTGATGAATGGTCACTTATTCTGCTGAACTGTTGGAAAGCCTTAGGACGAAGTATCACCTTGGCCTGGCATTGGCATAGCGACAACGTGCATGGCGGCCGCCGCCAGCAGGAAGATTGTGGCGAATAGTTGCATTTTAGTTGTTGGTGTTGTTGATGGTTTGGAAGATGTTGTGGTTGAAGCTCCGTAAGTTGTCAATTTCGGTAGGGGTCAATTCGATATGGCGAGACAAGTAGAGTCGAGGAATGGACGACAGCTTCGAAAATGTTGGAGGAGCAGTTTCGAGACGAACGGACGCCATGGGTATTTTATTCCAAGGTGTCGATCCGCAGGCCACGACCTCCTGCTGCTGTTGTCAGACTGGGGCGGAAGGGTTGCTGCGGCATGTGCCAAAGTTTGTTGCGTTACACTGCTCCACAACAGCAGCTTACAGCGTGCGTGTGGGTGCGCTCCCGGTATCCCAGTCATGATGTGTTTCTCTCCTTCCTTGCTTGATCGTTCGGAGTGGTGGACGCTTTTCGTCATAAGCGCAGACCGCACTGGAGTTGGCGCTCAGCCGCAACGCAGGTGCAATTTGGGGCTTTCCCCGATCAGTGTAACCCCCACGACAGGCCTCGAGGTTCTTCGATGTCCGAGACTGCTCAGTCTATGCAGGTGAGTTGTCGATCTCCTGCAGGCCACAGACGGCCACAAGTTGCGCTCTTGCCGGTGGTGTTTGAGGGCCGCCACCACTTGAAATGATGCCTGAGCTATCTTGCCGTGCGCTCCATAGGAGCTGATGTACAACCCACAGCGGGTGCAGGATTCATCCTTGCGATCAGCGTACAGCATATTAATCGATCGTCATAGTTTCACGGGCTTCAGCTTCGCCTCCACTTTGATGTCTGCGCAGTGTTCCGTGGTCCCGACTTGCACTCTCAACTCCATATTATCTCTTTCCCACCAACCTCTTGAGGTCCGGTCTAGGCGACGCAGATCTGACAATGGCTCTCGACTACGTATCATCGGAAGCACTTCTTGGCACATATGAACCAGAGAAAAGATTCTTCGATGAAGAAAGGAACTCTGCCAAAGATGGCGAAATATCCAGCGATTCCTATACCGACCTAGAACCGAGGAGACGACCTCGTACGCAATGGCTTCTGCTTGGTCTGCTCTTGCTTTCAGTATGCCTGAATGCATGGCTTTTGTCTGCCGACTACATTCATGAGCATTTCCGCAAACAAGTCCAAGTAAATTCCCTCACTGGATTGAGGGACCGACCGTTAATCTATCGAAAAGAGGGCATGTGGAGTCCTCAGTATGATCCTGCGGTCGCAAATCGCACCGAGCTGGACGCGCTATGGCACAATGCAGTATCTGGGTTTGGTGTGGTCGCTCTCGATAAGCAGTGGGCATTGGATAAGGGCTTGAAGCCAACGCGCGCGTGGCCTCTCGATCGTTCCAAGGCTGTGTATGTCTTCTCGGCATACCATGCAGTTCACTGTGTTGTGAGTCAATTACCAAGCGACGTCATTTCGAAGTAATCCTGACAGATTTCGCAGCGAAGTTTGAGAATCATCTATCAAGATCTGCTTGCGGGCAAACCAATCCAAGATCACTGGGAGGGTCATGGACTGCACTGCTTCGAGATCATCCGGGAAGAAATCATGTGCCGAGCAGATGATACTCTGTACGCATCGCCGCTTGATCGAACACACAAGCAATCGCTTCGTATCGGTGTCGAAGAGACTCGCCAGTGTACCGACTGGGAGTACCTCAGAGAGTGGTCAGGTCAGCACACAGCTGGGTATATGACCGAGGAGGGCGACGACTTCGACAAGTCATATATTGAAGACCCGCCTTTGCACGATGGCTGGCAATTGCCACCTTTGGTCAGCGCATAAATAGTTGGTCGTTTTAGAGCATGGCGTTCCTAGGTTCATTATATGTAAAGGCGGGCCAGATACCCTTTGCGATGCTGTAAAATACTGTCAGTCAAGTCCATGTTCTCGTGAGATACGTGTCTTCCACCTGGCAAAGATTCGTCGAAGGTTGAATTGTGCAGCATCCCGGCACGTGGACACACACGGAACGCGCATATGTCGGTCGTCGCCTCCAGCTCATGGTCCTCGAGGGCACACCATGTGTCAGCAGCTGAGCCCAGCTCAACATGGTGGGTAGTGGGTGTGGGGCATCCTGACCGCCGCTGAGGTGATATGCACGTATCCGATGCACAAACCTCCAGCCATGTTGTCATCCTGGCAAGAAAGAAATATCGTGCAGGGAGATACATTAACATCGGCTCAGCTTCTCACCTAGACTCGGTGGTGTGTGGCCGCAGAAGCGATGGAGAGCGCTGGAAGCGTGTATTGATGATCTTGCTGACAGATGTGCGCAAACTATCATGCCGGTCGCCTGTCTGGTTCATCTGAAGTACGCGTAGTATCGTGCATGTCGATGTAAATTGAAGACGATGCGGGAACCTCGGAAGAGGAAGTGAAGCACACGAAAGTAGCAACGTTTCTGGCCAAGTCAGCAAAATGAGCTCTAGACGTACCTCCTACTGGCGGACAAAGGCGTTCGTAATTATATTTATTTACAACACAAAATTCTGTATGTTGATATAGTATTTCGAAATTGCTTAGGTGTCACTGTCTCTAACATATAAATTCCATAGATAAATACTTTACAAAGTGTTACGTCTAACGCGCAGCAGTTGGACACCAACGTAGAGGTCGACAGTGGTGCGCAGAGACTGCACACGGCGCATAGAGGCACTTCCAACAATAAGCACGCTGTGCTAGCGGCAGGAGGAGCCGGTCCCGGAAGCCGGTCCCGGAAGCCTGTCGTAAAGAAACGGCTCGATCCAAAGATCTCGAAGGAGCGTGCAAGTATTAAGTGGTTGATGCAATGGGATAAATGCCCACCTTCGGATTGTACCCCCTACAGTGCCTGCCTACCCAAAGCACATTCTGTATAGGCGATACTCAACGGTCTCCTGACCAGCTTATCAAGACGCAGCGCGACCGAGACGGCTTGAAGCGGCACTTTCTTAGCAAGCATCTGCAGTATCATGTACATCCACTTACAGATCACATTCGAAGTGCACTGACGTATGGCTCGAGCATACCAATCATCACCGAAACCATGCGGCAACGGTACATTGTACTTTGGCGTGACGATGCTCGTGGCATGCAATTTCTTTACACCCTCTATCATCTTTCAGGACTGTTCCTAGCTCGACCCTAAACGACTCGCTATAAAAGGCTGGAGACCCATTTCGTATAGAAAGCATGGAAATCTGATTGCTCAAGTGCATATCGAATTCCTGGCGCCAATACTCAACTCCAGCCTGCAATACATAGCGAGAGCGCAATAGCCCGTTATAGTGGGTGAGCAGAAAGTACGGTACAAGCAGTCCATCCTGATCTGTCCCAGACTGGGGGAGTCGTATTCAAGCTAGGTCACAAACTTGCTCGTTTCTTTTCTTCTGGAGGCGAAGCAAGATCTTCCAAATCAATATTCCATGGCTTGGTTGCGATAGGCTAGAATCTCCGGCGTCCATCCATTGATGGGTGTCGAAATGTGCTGATAGTACTGACTGAGAGCGTTCACATCCCATCGCCCTGTCGTCACTGCCACGTGCGCATCAGCAAGACCTTGGCAATTCTGGTCGTTCGCAAGTGGTACAGCTTGCAGCACATTGTTGTGCGAAGCAGCCTTGTAGCAGTCCACTGCATTCAATCCGCTTCACAACACAGCCAAAACCACCACCTTATCAAGAGAGTCAAACGACACTGAGAATCATGAGTGCGCTGCTATCTGCACCGCGTCTAAAGTCACTCCTATACTCCTGCGCGACGCAACTACGGCCCCTGCACACCTGCAAGGGGCAGCTTTTTACCATCAACTCCAAAGGCTCTCCGCAGTCTATACCTGCCAAGCTGTGGCTAGGTGAAAAGCAGGATTCATTCGCATTGGTGCCTCCGCACGTAGGTGAAGCACTTTCGGTGCTGCCACTTCAACACAGGAACGGGACATATGCATTGACCTTCCACCACCAGGGTTGCTACTTCGCGCACTGTGAGAAACACCTGCTCTTACGTCTGCTATTGAAACTAACTGCTATCAAAGCATCTTCGCCATACCCAAGGTTGGTCATCCCGCTCGATCTTCCAAGGCAAGGCACTGGCGAAACTAGTCCCGCAACGCTTTTCTGTTTCGGAGTAACGCATACTATTGCTTTAGATGGCACAGCAGATGGTGAGATATGCGAGTCAGTTGATTGTGTTCTAGCTAATGGTTCACAGCACATTTCGCACAACTTTCAATGGATACAGCACGTGACATGAAGAGTGTACTGGATGAGCTGAAGTATCGGTAAAGACTCTGTTACCATTGCAAGTTCTCGGTATACCCAAGAAGAACGGGTCTGAGGGGACTCGTATCGAGTGCGTGTGTGGAATATGTACATGATGGGAAGTCGTGGCCACAAGTGGGTCCATTTCACCTCCTTCCGCTGCTGCAGCTCTCCAATATCGACGTCACTTCCTTCCACACAACTTGTTACATGGATGTATACATGCACTCTCGATCCCATAATTCGGCGGAGTCGTTATTCACGCAATCTTGTTCCGTGTTGTTGCTTCATCGGCTCATACAATGGCGGCAATGTCTTCACTGGAGCCACTCTGGCTTTCAGCATGGCAAAAGCTGTAGCAGATGTGTTCGGTCCAAACACTGCAGGCTGGAGTTATGCCTTCTCCAATGTTACTAGCTTTTCTGCTCTTCACGACTCAGGAACCTGCGGCCAGCCTTCGATGGGGAACTTCCCACTGACAGTCCAACCACCGTGTGCTGGTGCCTCGGTTGAAGGCTGTGACTTCAACTCGAAGTATGAACGGGCAGTAAACTACCGTGATCGTACCGCAATCGTTGGCCAGGCTCTCTCTCTCTGGCATTGGCTAACGGTGTCGATGTAGAGGTGACGACCAAGCAGCATACTGCACTCTACAAGTTCCACATGCCAGGCGACAGCACAAGCCCATTGTTTTTGCTGTACTTAACCGACGTATCGGACAGCCGGATGAATGCTTCGATCAGCGTCGATACCTTAAATGGTTGGATAAAAAGTAACGGACGGTTTCTTCCCAATCTCGGCGTCGGCTCCTGTCAAGCCTACTTCTGCGTCGACTTTCAGGGCCCCTCGGTATGAGACACAGGCATATGGGTCAATGGACGAGGATCCACGCAAGCAGAAGAAATATGTGTCAACCGAGGCTACAGCTTGTTCTACGTCCAGGCTAGCGGACTGGTCCTCTTTCACAAGCCATCGAACGGGACCGTCCAGGCAAGAGTAGGCGTAAGCTTCCTCAGTGCCAGTCAAGCCTGCCAGAGCATGGAAGAAGAGATTGCTGACTCTGATTTGGACAAGAATAAACGGGCTGCAAAAGATGTTTGGAAGTCCAGACTCGACAACATCTCCATAACTCCAGGAGGTGCATCACGATCACTGCACAAGACGTTTTACACTGGCATATATCGCACTCTGATCTCGTCACATAATTACACCCGCGAGAACTCACTCTGACAAAGCTGCGAACCATATTTCGACTCGTTCTACTGTATCTGGGTGGGTAAAGCGCAGGTCGAAGAGCGTCTTGTTGTAAGATCAGCAAACGCGGACTCTTTGCTCTTAGGACTCTTTCAGGACAAAACTTGCATACCTCGTCATAACACAAACTGATGCCCTCTCAGAAGACATACGCAGCCTGATCGACACGTACGTTCACCTTGGTTGGCAACCAGACTGTCGCGTGCAGCTATTTGGAACTGGAGCTCGGGGAGGAAGAAAGTGATTGGGGAACGAGGACGGCAGATTTGCCTCAGAGTTTGAATGCAGGTGAAAGGCATGTTGTATGAGCCGTTCGAATTTATTTGATGTGAATCATGAGCATGCTCATCGTGCGTGGTAATCATCGTACACTGAGCGAGCAGAACGCCGCTTGAAACTCCGCCATGCCCGGTTTGTCCCTGCATACTGTACAGCACCGACAGCCCAAGTTTCGATATGCCGCCATGTCGTTGCCAACGCCGCTTAACGCCCGCCAAAGAACACAAAGAGGAAGAGGAACGAACATCAGCCAGTCTAATCACTGTCGTCGCTACCTTCAGTGGCTGCTGACTGGCGCTTCTTCTTAGCCTCTTTCTTGGCTGCCTTCTTTGCTTTACGTTCGGCACGCTCCTCGGCAGTTTCACCCTCGTGCTTTCGCTTCTTCTTGTCCTTCCTCTCAGCTGCGGGCGACTCGGACTTGACAGCGTCCGCCATCTCTACGTCTGCCTTTTTCACTACCTCCTTGACTGGCGCGCCTTCGGAAGCTTGTGTCTCGCTCTTAACCACGCCGTTGACGCCCTCTGGATCGTTGAAATCGGTGTACTCCTTCTTCCACTGCGCTGGTGTCTGCTCATTGGCCCGGCCGTACTTGTCAAGCTTACCGCTCTCCTTCATCTTCTTCTTCTCAGTCGCGACAGGGCCCATACCCCATCTTCTCGGGTAGAGGTCACGCTCCATGATGCAGCGCTTGACCTTGGCGACCACTCCGTGATCGCATGAGGAGAGCTCAACTGTGCTCATCTGTGCGATAGCGATGGCAATGGCCTCACCCTTGGTGGTGATCAAAACGACCTCTTCGTGTACCTCAATGCCGGCCTCGTAGCGGAGTAGACCGGGGATCATGAGCTTGGCACCATAGCAAACGGCATTGACGGCACTGTCCTTGACCACGATGCGCTTATATGATGTAAGAAGAGTTTCAAGCGGTTTGATGACAGTTCGGAGGTAAGACTCGTCACGCTGGTTGTCGTAGAGCCATTGAGCGTCCAAGCAGTCGTGGAGTGTGACCATGCCCTCGCCCTCTTCCATTGCTCCCGATCGCACACGACGCAGCTCCTGCATATGACCACCAACTCCCAGAAGAAGACCTAGATGCACGCAAAGGGTACGGATATAGGTACCAGCCTCGCACGACACCCAGAAAACAGCCAACTGCCTGTCATTGTCGAACTCCAGTAGCTTGCTCTCGTGGATCGTCCGGATACGCAATTGTCTCTTGACGGCGGAGATGAGAGGTGGTCGCTGGAAGAGAGCTCCGGTAAGGGTCTCCAATGCGCGCGCCAACTGTGCCTCACCCCCAGGCAGCTTATCGTGTAGTCTCAGAACACAGACATATTCTTTTCCTGCACCCTGCTGGCTCTTCACGAGTCTCGTCGCACGGTCAATACAGACAATCAGACATCCAGTGACTTTTGGATCGAGGGTACCAGAGTGACCTGTCCGCTCAACGCGAAGGATGCGCTTGAGCCATGCGACGACTTCGTGGGAGGAGGGATTAGAGGGCTTATCGAGGTTGATGACACCAGACGAGATGTATGATTTGAGGTCGCGGCGAAGGGGCGTGCAGCCAGCGGGAATGGGTGTGAAGTGGCCAGTTCGGACCATCACTGGAAGGGCCAGTCAGTACGTGTGAGCGCATCGTGGCTGCCATGTCCATATGCTTACACTGATCCCAGTTCTTCAGCAGGAGCGGCCAGTCTGCGGTGTTGAGCTGGGGCGTGACGGCCTCGGGCTTGATGATCTGATCATCATCCTGATCCTTCTTGACCATGGCCATTGCTGCGATCTCCTCCTCTTGGCTTTTGTGTCGATGTGCTGGGGAAAAGTGGATGGATGGTTCGATGAATGTCCCAGCTGTGGAATTGAACTACCGCTACCGCGATAGGAATGACACACACTGAGTCCTTTGGTATAGGATTCTTTGCAAGTTGCGATTGCAATGTCGAAATTAGACAGCTCCTGCGAAAGAGACGAAATTCTCCAAAGCTTGCTTACGCTAGTGGGACGGCCCGTGCGTCAGACGCCTCAGGCACTAATGACATCCTAGCGACTACAGCTTCAGCTTTACGACACCTCATGAGAAACAACACTTCTTCGAGTCCTCGGGTCTTGCGGCGTTCGCAGACAATGATGGCAGGACATGACAACGATTTGAGACTCGATTATCCACCAGTCCTCGCAGAATTTGCCATGTCCAAAGCCTGGTATCTCGCTGCTCACCCTGAGGCGACTTTCGGCTATATTGCAACAAGCATAGTCGTCTTTCACAAGACGCCAGAATCAAATCCCATGCTTCTTCTGCTTCAGCGTGCTTCTGGCGACTCACTTCCCAACAAATGGGAGCCTCCGGGCGGCGCTTGCGATGACGAAGATGCGAGTATCCTGCACGCCGCCGCTCGTGAGCTGCGAGAGGAGGCCGGCATTCATATATCTCGAATTGATGGACGCGTCGGAGAGGCTTGCTTCTTCACCTCGAGTAGTGGGAAGACGATATGTAAATTCTGCTTCGTTGTGCTCATGGTCACCGAAGATGGGGACGTGCCGAGCGTGAGACTTGACCCTCAGGAGCACCAGCGATTCGTCTGGGCAACGGAGAACGAGGTCAGATCAGGCAAAGCAGGCGGCGTTGATCTGGACTTCACGAGTCAAGAAGTCAGATGCACCATTCTGTTGGCATTCGACCGTCTGAGACTCGGAGAGTGGCATGCACAGCACGATAAAGGGTCAACTTAGAAAAAATCTGACCGAAGCGGTAGACGTTTGGCGCGGCGTCTGTGGAAATGCTCGACGAACTGAAGTCAATCCATTCTCGAAGCTCTCGTACAGGGCCTCCAAGTATATGCACATGTCTATCCCGTGATTCTCGAAGACTAAATCGTGTATTAGCAGTTGTTGGTTCATACCCCGGGAAAGGATAGCAGAGAAGTCCGCACTGCATAACTCGCACGTCTTTCAGCGACCAACGAATCGAATGACTGATATGTTTGGAGGCCACTATGCCAGTAGTTTGACTTGGTTCACGTCTTGTGATCATGATACTGTATACCGTGGCTCGATGTGAGACAGTGATATTGCATGCCGCTGTTATGATTATTAAGCTCATCGTGTCACGTAGGATGGGTCATTGATCACAGGCAAGCCGATGAGTACTGGGGTGGGACAGATATCGTAGCCTCTGCCTTGATTATGGGGGAAACGATGGAAACTGCAGAGCCTTACCTGGATATAAACAAAGAGGTCCGATAGGCGTAGGAAGCAGCCGCATACGATGCATATGTTCTTGATTCAACTGCTTTTCATAGTGGTTGGGGAGCACTATGTATGATCCCGGAATGTCAACTGTGGATCCATTGCGTCCAGGTTCATTGCTTTAGAAAGACGTGCTGTGCACAGACCTCACGGTCTCAAGACATGATACCGAATAGAGCAGAATGCTTTGTGTTCTTTCGATATTCTCACCAACGCCACGCTAAACGGCAGACATGTCCACCTGTTCAATCACGAAACAGCTCGTATCCCGCTAGGACCGTCATGAGTCGTCACCCTCGCCTTCCTCATCCTCAAGCTGCCTGCCTTCTGGAGAGCCTTCCTACGATCCCTCTCATCAGCCTCCCGCATCTCCAGACCCGCCAGCTCAATCTCACTCATGCTTTCTTTCCGCTTACCCTTGGTCCCAGCATGCTGTGCCGCCCAGTCTCGCGTCCTCTGCTCGGCTGTGGTCTCCGCGGTTCCTTTGATTACAGGAGAACTCTCGACATTATGGTTGGCAGCAGGGGCCTCGGTCTCAGAATTCTTGGGTCTCTTCACACTGCCGTCCACGGAGGGTTCGTCCACGATCGCTTCCTCATCGGCGCCGCCCCTCGTGTTCTTCTTCCGTGGCCAGAGCGAAGGAAGAATGATCTGTTGGAAACGAGGTTCTACGCAGCGGTCGTCGAACCATTGGTGTATTCTTCCTTCAATGAGCTGTGCGATTTTCGGCACGTCGTGAAGGCGACTGCGGGATCCGATGAGAGAGTGAATACTGAGATCCAATCGATAGTCGTCCAAGAAAGTGAAAGTTAGAGTCGTCGGACTCCTTCCAGTGGGATTTAGAGGATGGCCTTCATTCTGTCCTGGCCGTGCTGATTCCTCCTCTTCCGTAGTCGGCACAGGCGGCTCACTACTCGGACTGAAACTCACACTCAGCGTGCCCGAAAACCTCACCACACTCACACTCAACGCGACCGGCAGAACCATCACAAAAGGCTTCGGGTAATTCAGCACCAGCTTCGTCTCAATCGCCAGCGTAACGACATCACTCAAATCAACATCCATCCTCGCCTGTAATCTCTCTCCTCTACTCCCCGTAAGCTCTTTCAGCGGTGCCCCATTCTCATCCACAGGAATGACCCGGCAATTTGAGAATATAGGGAACTCCTCCCCAAGAGAAATCTCGGTGACTCGAATCTCATCCAGAAAGCCAGGTTTGTGTCCTCCATTCAGCATCTCTGTCAGACTCCCCAGCACTGCCTCGTCTTCCTGCGCATCAGCTCTGAGCTGTGCAATCGTCTGTGCGATCAAGACATTGAACCAGTCTAGACTTTCAGGCTGATGTCCGTTGACCTGATAGTACGTCTTCTCCAATATTTTCTGCACAGTGAGACCTCCATCGTTGCGTGGCTTGAGCGCCGGCGCGCTTGGTCGTGGGCGCAGGGCAGTCGAGAGAGTGCGTTGACGAGTGTGCGAGAGCGTTCGCTGGCGTCGCGCAGCAGCTCTTGCGGCGGCGCGTTCGTCGGCCGAGGGCGCTTCGCCGAAGATGAAGAATTTGATGAAGATGAAGAGGATCAAAGCGAGGAGGAGCTGGCCGAAAATGAAACCGGACGCAAAGCCAAAGGAGGACGACGGGGGATATGCGTAAGGGTGCTGCGAGTCTGAAGATGTTTGTCAGTTTTGCGGTCCTCTGGCAGGGCGTCAGGATTCGATACTTTGGTAGGACTGCTGCTTCGCCTTGGACATGATTTCCAAGGCCACTCTCACAGGCACAAACCTCGACAGACAGAACAATATGTGAGGTTGTTGACGCCAAAGTCAGTTCGAATTGGAGATCCCATCAACCAGTGACGTAAATTGAGCTGCGCTGATCTTCGCCATTGACTACACTTCACTTTCTAGATCTACCTGCATCATGATTGAGTCCGTCAAGTTGGGCATACTATTCTCCTAAGACGCATCACTCCATATGTTTCACGCCCATGCCGTAAGCTGCGATGCCTATCATCTGACTGGCCTTTTTTGTATCGATGGCACGCTCCAACTTTCACCGGCCTGCCCTGTCCTGTCTCATGATTTCGTTTTCTCACAGCCAAATCAGTCCAGCATTTGCTTGTCGATCGTGCTCGTCAGGTCATCGTTGGTTTTACGATTCCGTCTTCTGTCTCGGTCAGAAATCGTCTAGTAGCTTTTTAGACGACTGAGCAAGCCAACGCCATCTCCCATCTTCGAAGTTCTGCAAGAATGTAGACTGCAGCGGCGTTGAGAAGCACTCATTTCGTATGCATACGGTCGCAAGCGCCACCGCCATGCGAGTTCATCCGAAATCTCGCTGCTTTGCATCAACAGCCTAGTCATCCTCATCTTTGACTTCAACGGCTGCACCTTCAACAACATCCATAGCATCATCGTCTTTCTCCTCCTCATCTTTCCCACTCCTCGTCGTTCCGTTCTCATCAGCGACGGGAAAGTGCAAATGTTTCCAGTCTTCAATCTCCTCAATCACGCTTCTGAGTCGATCTCGCACGCTTTCAACAGCGTACATGCCCAGCAGAAGTCTCAATGGCGGGTAGCGACAGTGACCTAATTGCCATACAAGCTCGGCAGACTTGACAGCGCTGGTTGGCTGCCTGTCTGAAAGCCACTGCACGATCCGCCGGGCATGACCCGCCGGGGAGGTTGGTTCATTGTAAGGCGCGGATGGCGACTTCACGAGGAAGTGACCATACCGTTTGATCTCGACATTACCACCGTTGCCGTTCATGTTGCCATCTGGTGCTTTGTCGTCAAGACCAGTGGGCTCATCGAGTCGCATGTGTCCAGGTTCGACGAGCGTTGCTTTAATGCCAAACGAGTCGACTTCGTACAGCATGCTTTCAATCAGTCCTTCGGTGGCATATTTCGTTGCACAGTATGGTCCAAGTCCCGGTACACCTTGTGCTCCGGAAGTCGATGAAAAGATAATATATCGCCCAGCAATCTCATTCTCCGCTCGAGTCGTCGCCTGTTCACGCAGATGTGGAAGCGAGAGCTGTATTATATTCAACGTTCCAAGGAAATTGGTCTCGAATTGCGAGCGGAGATCGTGATCGTCCTGGTCTTCGCAGGCGCCAATGACACCATACCCAGTACAGCTGTTCGCGAAGAAAGTCAATATATCATGCCTTCTGCGCAGCTCGTCATGTCTTACACTTACTTGACGATGATGTCCACTTTACCCCAACGCTGTATAGTCGTCTTGATCACCTTATCAACGGTATCTCTGACCCTCACGTCGCAAAGCAATCCCAGACATCTCTCATGCCACCCTTGCATCTGCGCCATACTATTCTCACCTGTCCTGCCCACAGCAGTGACACTATCGCCATGACTCAACGCAGTCTTCACGAGCGAGCGCCCAACGTGGCCAGTCGCCCCGAAGATGAGCCATATCTTTTGTGAGGGTGGGTTCGTGTCGCCGGGAGGGTCGGTGGTGGAGGGCAGGTGAAGCTTAGGGTTATTGGACAGGACTAGGACTGGTGAGCGCAGTGGCATTCTGGGGTAATGAGAGGGTGCAGTACCTACGAGCAGCTATGTCGCTGGCTCCATGCGATTCGTCACGCTCCATTAGTCCCGCCGAGCATGTATACGTATCGATGTAGCCACTCGAAGGAAGGTGGGCGGCTCACGTCGTGGAGGAAAGATGGGGCACGGAGCGGGGTCCGGGGCGAGGTTGGAATCGAAGCCAAGTCGCCGCCATCCCTGCACGGTGCCTTCAGCATGCTTTCTTCCATTCATGGCCGATGACCTCCAGATATCCCTCCTGCGCAGCCTTCTCTCGGCTTCAGGAGTCACCTATCCATCCCACATGTCCCGAGCAATCGCAATTCACGGCCTGTATGAAGCATACACGCCAGAGGACAACACACAGACAGCCAGGATGCCATATGTAAAGCTCCGTCCTCACCTTAAAGGCTGAAAGTCCATCGCTAAGGACGACCGCGCATCTCTTATGCTATGGCGGGTCCAAGAATCGTGTTCTATACCCTCAGTTGTGAGGGGAAGGCCGGCTATCTAATTTCCATGACTCTTCTACTCTCCAGGCTGATTCAATCAACGATGCCTTACTGGCCTGACCTTTGAGCTTCAACCAACCCCAAGATATCGCCACCAGCCAGAGGATTTCTTGCCATTCAGGCTACTGGAAAGATATTCCATAACCCATGCCCCGATGGTGCTGGTCCGAGTCCAGCGACGACAGGTTTCCGAACGTTGGTAAGAGGAACGAATTCACTCACCTCAAACAGACACGATCGACCACTCCAAGTTTTTTGTGCACCCTTAGGCATATTTCGAGCCGAAGCTTGAGCTTTGGTCTTTATTCTTGATCTTGGCCAGAGACTTCCGTGGCCAAATTGCTGACTATGACTCAATCTCTCGGACGCCACTTGACTCACAGGCCTCCCTCTGGACTCCGTGGAGGCATCTGTCTACCATCATATTGCCAGGCAAATAAGTCACGCCTGTCGCCTGGTCCAATGGTAAGATACGCGACTTCAGTCCGCGGGGTGCTGGTTCGATTCCAGCGGTGACAAAGTACAGAAAGATCCATCCAATCCCACTTTGACCTCACATTTTAAGTCACACTCAATCGACAAAGTCCGTGAGGTCTGAGTCTTGCGCTACTTTTGCAATTTCGAAACGCAGAACAAGAGACCGCAGGAGCACGCTATCATGCCCCTAACCAAATAGCACCCTTCCTCAAACCACTGCGGCTGAGAACTGTCGTTTGACGTATCTTATATATAGCCATTAATCTTGTCAAACACTGCTTGATTTGGTCCAATGGTAAGATACGTGAGCTTTAAATCGCGGGATGCTGGTTCGATTCCATGCAATCAGGCAAAATTATTCCTTCTCTTTTTGTTTTCCAAGTCTTGCCCTTTGTACGTTCTGTGGCACTGCGTGAAGTCTGGTTCAATTCCATGCAAGCAAGTCTGACACATCAACAACATCTTACGTTTTGGGTCCCGATTTGGTCTCGGGAGTATACTTATGATCGACCGTACCTTTTGTCGTCGTTGACGTTCTGTGCCATCATAGCTGGCTCTGGATCAGGAGACCAATGCTACCTATCACTGACCCTCACCCGGAGAAGCTTGAGATTCACGAATACGACTTTGGTGATCATTCTATTCAGCCATCGTGAAAACCCCCGCTACTGCTGTGGTAATACACCGCGTAAAGAAAGAAAGCACAGATAGCGTCTCATGCACCTTGAATCTGGTATGCTCTCTTCGTCTGCTTCTTACAAGTACAATCCCTCTGGCCCACCTTCGCTCTTCGTCTTGAGCACGCTCTCTCGCGCTGCACGGAAGTCAGCCATGTTTACCCTCATCCTCCGCTCCCGTAACGCGAGCAGGCCAGCTTCAGAGCAAATAGCTCGGATATCTGCACCACTCAGGTCGTCCTTCTGGTTGATGAACTCTTCCATGTCAACGTCCTCCGCTAAAGTCATCTTCGAGGTATGCAGGGTGAAGATCTTGCGCTTGGTGACTTGGTCAGGATTCTCGAACAGGATCTTTCGGTCGATACGGCCGGGTCGAATGAGCGCAGGGTCGAGGGTGTCGATTTTATTGGTGGCCATGATGACCTTCACGTCGCCGCGATCGTCGAAACCGTCCAGCTGATTGAGCAATTCCAGCATAGTTCGCTGAATCTCGCGCTCACCTCCGCTCGTGCTCTCATATCGCTTTGTACCAATGGCGTCGATCTCGTCGATGAACACAATAGAAGGAGCATTCTCAGCAGCGACTTGGAAGAGTTGTCGTACTAATCGGGGACCGTCTCCGAGGTATTTCTGAATAAGTTCTGAACCGACGATACGCAAAAAGGTGGCTGATGTCTGATTCGCGACGGCTTTCGCGAGAAGCGTCTTACCAGTGCCGGGGGCTCCGTACAGGATGACTCCCTTTGGCGGCTTGATTCCCATCTCTTCGTAGAGTTCTGGATGTAGTAGCGGCAATTCAACAGCCTCGCGAACTTCCTGGATCTGTGTCTCCAACCCTCCGATATCCGCGTAGCTCTCCGTAGGTGCCTTGTCGAGCTTCATCACAGAGACTGAAGGATCGGCATCATCAGTCAGCACACCAACGACGGACACGCTCTTGTGATGCAGCAGGATGGAAGCGCCAGGCTCGAGCAGATCCTTGTCGACGAAGGACATGATGGAGACGTAGTATTCAGGACCGGTGGCGGAAGAAACAATTGCGTGGTCGTCATCGATGAGCTCCTCGAGATTACCGACGCCCATGGGCGAGCCGCGCATGTCATCCACCCGACTCCGCTCATCAGCATTGCGATCAAGCGCATCGCTGTCTCCGCCTGAAGACTGCGGTTGCTGGGTGTTCGCGGCCTTTGCTTTCCTGAAACGCTCCTGATTCTCGACAAACTCCTCCTCCAGCAGTAGGTGATCGTGAACCCGCTGCATTCGTAAATAACGAAGCTTGCATCGTGCGGTCGGGTAGACGGTCGGGAGTTTGGCGGCTGCGTTGGGGCCGGCTTGCTTCTTCTTCTTGCGACCGATGCGAGTAGTAGGCTGTGGCGGTGGCTCGTACTTGGGCTTATCCTTCTTGTCTCCCTTCTTCTTGTCGTCGCCTGGAGGACCGCCGGGACCTCCACCGAGGCCGGATTGGTTCTGACCCTGTTGACGGAGCTTGTTAGCAGCTGATGCCGGGGAAGCGTCGCGTGCTCCCATCACTTACCATCGTCAGTCAATCAGATGTATGGATAGGGAATTATTGTCGTCTGGTGTCTGAAATGGTATGACAGATGAAGGTAGCGAAGCGCCGGTCGATGGAGGTGGTTGGGTGGTGAGCAAGGTGATGGAGATGGCGATGGCGATGTCGATGGAGAGGGAGCTGTGTTCGGCGTTTAGGGATGGACGTGGACATGTGTTGCGCCGTGACGAACGCGCTGCAGCCTCACGCCGCTAAGGCAACATCCATGCTGTGAGCGGGACTGTTAGCTTACATAACTGTGCGACCCACTGTGTAGAGCTCGTGCCTTCCACGGTTCGAAGACACACAACACACACCTTCCTCGACAATCTTCTTTCTCACCTGCACCTGCCTTGATCACAGTCGCAGCATCCACGACTGCACAATACCGCCGGTTGTTCAGCTCACAATCTAATATTCCTCCTGCAGCACCTCGGCAGCTCCCTACCGTCGGACTCGACCACCAGCGCCTACAGCCTGGGCCGGCCTCGCATTCACGACTCGCTTCCGATTGCCAGCACTCACCACACTGCCGGTGCTCTCTTCCCTCCCTGTCTTCGCACCAGACACACGTCACAACCGGAGCCTCTCGTACCTGCCATCATCAGCCTGGCCTGGTCTCACCAGCGTCACAAGACACTCCCGCCTGCGCCTCGGGCGAGGCACCTTGCTGGATATACCCCCGCCCTTTCGCTCTCCAGGCTTCCACGCTCGCGACGATCATCTACGAGAACCACGAAAATGGCTTCCAACAGGAATCGTCGGTTGCAGAAGGAGATTCAAGACATCCTCAAGGACACACACTCGGGCATCACCGTCACCAGTCCGCAGGGTAGCACAGAGATCACAGACTTTACACACTTCAAGGGTCTTTTCAGTGGACCGCCAGATACTCCATACGAAGGCGGCCAGTATGAGATCGACATTCGGATAACGGCAGACTATCCCTTCAAGCCACCGGAGATGCGGTTCATTACCAAGATCTGGCACCCCAACGTCTCGTCACAAACTGGAGCTATCTGCCTAGACACTCTGGGAAACGCTTGGAGCCCCGTCCTCACACTCAAGAGTGCTCTGATCAGTCTACAGAGTCTACTCACCAGTCCGGAACCCAAGGATCCTCAAGATGCCGAGGTCGCGAGCATGCTTATAACCCGGCCGGACGAATTCAAGCATGTGGCCAGGGAATGGGCGGTGAGATACGCAAACGCTCCCCGGCCAGCACCAGGAAGTGGCAAGTCAGGTGCCGGCAGCAGCTCGATCGACGGCGATGAGCCGGGCTCATCAGAGAAGAGGAAAGTGGAGGAGAAAGAGAAGAAGCGAAAGGAGGAGCAGAGGCGAAGAGAGGCATACCACGGCTACCATCGCAATATGGTTGACAATTTTGTGCAAATGGGCTTCGGCGTAGAGCAAGTGGTGTCGGCATTCGAATATGTGGGCATCGACAAAGCGGATGGAGAGGATTATGAGCTCGAGGAGGAATACATCGGTGACATCACTGCCAGGTTGTTCAACGAGGCATGAGGAATGTCTCTGTTGGAATGACTCCAGTGCAGTGAGTCCGTCCAAGCGGACCTGGCTCAAAGCGAGGGAACGAGCACGAGTTTTTGGTGTGAGCTGCCTCGATTTACATTCCTTCCAGCGGCATAGCGAGCGGCGGTCGGGAGTATGGCTGGACGGCGCTAAAGCCCATGATGACATGAGATCTATGATGAAGCAGCCAAAAAAATAACCTGCATTCCACTCTCTCAATATACATCTCGCAAGTCACAAAGTCATTTGCCAAGTCGATGAAAGACACTTGATGCCTACAGCCCTTGCTTACAGCCCTTGCGTTCAGTTCTGAGCTGAATCCTATAATCTGCCACCCACCAGCAAGCACACGCCCGAGTCTCTTCGCAGATGTCATGACCCTTATCAGAGGAAAAGTGGTTACTACAGTAATGCCAAGACTAACAACTAATCTTGGCAGGCAAGCAATACACTAGTAGTGAATGAACGGGAGACTATAGGGAACCAAAGAAAGTCGGAGAGAATGAGATATTCCCAGAGTCAATACCTCACAGACTTCGATGAGAAACATACACAAGTGAAAACAAAAGATAAAGGTCATTGTGGTAGTAGATGATTTTGGATCATTCGGAACACTACAGGCTTTTTTAAATCCCTAACCCCGATTATCGTCGTCATCCCACTCGCTCACTACTTGGTGAACTCATTCACTCGATCACTCACTCGCCGTCTGCCATGGTAGAGCATCCACATCTCCCAGTCGGGGGGTATCTTCATCCTTAAAAGTCCATCTCGCGCCCAATCACCATCGAAGAAAAAGGAAAGACCATAATACATCGCGTTGCGCGGCCCGGTTCGTTGTCATGATGCCCTCAAGAACAGCAGACTCATGTCTAGTGGTACAGAAGTAAAGGGAAAAGTTTGTGGAAAGTCCAGCTGCCACACACACATAATCGAAGATCTTTCTCGTGGTCACTACCGCCACAAGTCGTGTTTACTGCCTCTTCGCTCATGGCTCGAGCTGCCTCCAATTTTCGGCGGTGGCTGAAGAAAGCTGCTGCGGTCCGCACCGATGTTCTGAGAACGGGAAGGGGAAGTACCGCCCCAGCGAGTGCCACCGCTGCCGTCAGCAGTCATCGGCCGAGGGACTTCGTCCTGTGGCACCGCCAGGAAGCCACCGAAGCCATTACCGACAATGACTGATTTGCGCGCCTCGCCCCCAAACCCGCCTTGAGCCCATTGTGGTCCTAAACCGCGAGATGCGCTGTAAGCGCTCAGAGGTCGACCGCCTACCACACTTCCCCTGCGATCGGCACCGTTAGCGGTGGGAGGTGCAATTGATGTGAAAACCCATTCCAGCTCGTCCATGCCTTTCGAGAAGACTTCCAATTTTTGATTGAAGCCGCCCCCGTTTGCAGCCGCTTGGGAGGCTTTCATTGAGTAGACGGAGCTCGTGTTACCGGGACGATTCGACAATGAACTTCTGTCAGAGCCACCATTGGCAAACGGCGCAGCGATCGGCGGAAGTACCAGAAGTTCTGGGAAGCTTTGATCTCGCACGTACAGAGTGTTGAGGGCTGGTAGCGCGTTCTGATGCAGGGAGGAAGCCAAGTATCCATAGTACGAGTCCGCAGGCCGCTGTAGACCGTGTACATCATCGCTGCTCGAGATCTCGAAGTTGAGTGTCCTGAGCGAGATCGACGTCAGAGGAGGCAATTGCTGGGCAGACAGTGAGAGTGACTTCGAGACAGTCTCCAGAACGGCGAGATGTTGTAGAGAGCTGGCACTCCATAGCACGGTATTGAGGTCCTGCACACTGACGCCAGTATTCTCCAAGGTCAATGAGAAGAGCGTTGAGCGAATGTGAGGCGCTTGCAGCCAGTGGTCGAGGCCATTCGCCGTGATTTTTGGTATGTTCCTTAATTTCAAGACCTGCAGCGATGGAAAGTCGGGAAGCTGATCTGGAGCAGACTGGAAGATGTTGTCGTCAAGCCACGACATATCAGAGAGGGTCAATTCCTTCAACGCCGGGAGACTTGCGAGCACAATCCGTAGAGTGGTAGGCTCCAAAGAGAGACCGACGATGTCCACGATTTCGAGAGCTTGCCAGTGTCGGTTTGCAAGCAGTTCGATTGACTCCTCCGATCCACTGCGGTATGTCATCTTCCTGAGATCAGGGCATCCTGCGTGTAGCTCCTGCCTGAGGGCCATGCAGCTCGAGTCGCCGTTATAGAAGCCGTCCGGGAGGTCGACATATCTCAGGTTCGGCAATGCAGCTACAGTCCGCGCCAGCTCAGCCTTCGCAGTCTCTCGCGTCATATATGGGATCTTCAGAAAGAGCGTCTGCTGTGCAAGATTAGACTGTTCCCGCACTGTCCTACAGAGCAACGACAGCCTGATATTCGGCACATCAACAGGCTCGACGGCGCTCTTGGATCGGAAGTGTCCGCCCTTCTTCCGCCGCTTCTCAGCCAGTATCTCCTCGAGCTCGCAGTAGTGGACCGCATCGATCCGGACGCTGGTATACAGCATCTGCTGGGCGACTGCATACCATTTCCTGCAGGCTTGCGCACATTTTGCCAGATCGCGGAGGTCGCAGAGCATGCAGCCGTCGCCGATCTGCGAGTCCTCACATGTCTCGAATGTGACGTCCTGAGTATGCGGGCATACGTAGGAGAAGATGTTTGAGAGCACCTTTTCGGGGAGTCGCTTGGTATAGTCGGAGCCGCGGTTCGAGAGCTGCGAGGGAGGCCATGCGTAGGTGCTCGTGTTTGCGCTGGTGGGCTGTGGACTGCTACCCTTCAGGCGCGAGCGTGATCGGAAGTGTTTGAGCAAGCCCATGATACAGCACTGCTACTGACGCTGCAGCAGGTGAAGATGGAGGGAGAGGGGGAGTTTCGATGGAGGTGAGGGGAGCTCCAGTGAATGGCGATCGAGAGGCAATTGGTCTGGTAATTACTCATTCGTGCCGCAAGCAATTTGCTCTATGTCTCGTGCTACTCTGCAAGCGAGCATGAAGTCAGCAGTTGTGTTGGTGAGAGGTCGGAGAATAAAATCGCTCGTCCAGCAGCCGCCCCTGGAATGCATGCATGCATGGTTGCGGCTGTGGTTGTGCTATCATTGAGTTCATCGTTGGTGGCGCGGGGACCCTGGCGCGTTTCAGGACAAGCCGAGACATCCATCATGAAGTGCCATGCTCGAGACTGCAAAGCTTCATGCATGTAGTCAACAACCCTTCAAACAACATCACTCGTCGACGTAACGGATCTACAAAAGCACAAAAACATCTATCAGGAAATACCATGCATGCTGGGACACAGCTGAGACGTGGTATCAAATCGAAATGCCCGTGTAGCCGCCGTAACAATTACAGCAATTTCCTGGGGGGCATATCAGCTCGCCAAAAGATACAACAAAAGCTTACTATGCCGCCGCTTCCGTGCATACGCGAGTCTTGTTCTCAAAGTCCTTATGAGACCCTCGCATGTGAACAAAGCGCTATGAAGAGCTTGTCTCGGTACCGCACGAGACATTAGGGGGATGCGAGGGGACAGAATAGCTGTTATCCAATGTCTAGACGCGTACTGAATTTGCTTTGTCCCATAATTGAGTACCGTCCAAGACATAATGCCCGCCCGTCTGCACATCAAAGTGAACCAACAACGAGTGAAGACGGTATCCATTTGTTTGAAATGGCAGCGTCGACTTCTGCGAGAATCGGGAAGCGCTTCCCTCGAGCCAGAGGCAGCTCTCGAATGCGTCGTCTGACAGAAGCACGGGCGTCCAGTGCCATCTTTTGGCGAACCAGCGTTGATTGTCATGTCCTCGATGCGCGAAGTGTGTCTTCGTCATCTTGATTTGCCATGTAGTGTGCGTGCGCCTTGAGTAGCTCAGCGAGAGAATCGTTCTGGTACAAGGCAGAATATCGTGGCTCTCGTGTTGTTGTGGAAGGATCAAAGCGAGCAGAATCGACAAACGACAAACGCGCACAGGACAGATCATATCATGTCGTGCAATGCAAGTGCCCGTGGCTCCGAATGTGACGCGTCAGAAGTCGGGCTAGCAAGGAGTACGCTCGAAGCCACAGCGAAAGATACACGTCGCTCCTGCCCACCCGTGGCAAATGTGCGGCTCCTGTCACATGTCAGCACTGGGTTGATGAAATGGAAAGCACGCTGTAAGGACACGTGCAAGCATAAGCTTAATATCGACTTCGTTCTTGCTTTAGATCTGTTTCCCGTTCGCCATTCCATTGTCCCTATGCTGCTGGATATCCAAAGAAAGGAAGAACAGCCGCTCAATTGCCCAATCAATCACCAAAGATAAAGTATTCGCAACCAGCGTGTGGACGCTTCCGCTCCTGTGCGTCGCCACGGTCAAGAAGAGACTGTGCAAAGTATCGCACGATCCTTCCAGCAATCATGTGCCCGCACATAATCCGCCGGCTTAGTCACTGAGATCAGGGTTCGCCACGAAGAGCCGTGGACCGCTCATGGTCATGGTCCGCTCGTCGACACTGCCTCTGCGTCTCAGGTCTTCTGCTGTGTTCTTGGCAGCCTTCTCTTCCACTGTCGGGCCTCGTGTTTGTGGTAGGCCACCGACCTGGCCGAAGCTCTCTTCTTGTTCGGCACTGCTTCCACTTCCACCTGTTTGCGTGAAGTAGTCGCTGCCTCTCGTGCCGGCATAGGGAGTCTCCTCCTCTTGCACATTGCCCATGCTATCGACTGGGCTGACGCTCGGCGGCGTATTCCCGTTGCCGTAGGAGCTTTCCCGAACAGAGTTGAGATATTTCTTGCCACTGCCTAGACTGCTTCTGCCGCTGCCATTGCGGACGTGGTAGCGTGCTCCAGTCTCGTCGTCGCTGTCATGGTCGTCGTCGACTTCGGTGGCACTCAGCCGCATCGGCACTCCGGCGCCACCTACGACTGCTGCATTGTATGCACTGGCCTTTGGTGCACCGTGATGTCTTATCTTGCTCCTGACTCCTCCCACCACCCCACCGCTGCTTGTGCTCATACGAGACTGAGCCGTGTAGTTGTGTCCTCCTGCTACTTCTGCAGCTGCGCGCATCTTCGCTTGTCGTTGCGCAGCCAAGATCCTCGGATCCTCGTGCTGCGCTCGGTCGCACCATACGGTGGCCTTTTGTTTCCGCATCAAGGCAACATACGACGTTGGCGAGATCGATGAGCCACTGCGTGATGATGTAGACCGTCTCACGCCACTCGTTGTGCTATAACCTGAGTTCGTTGGCGCTCTTGAGAGGTTTGGGGTGGTGGTGGTCGAGGAGGTCGACGATGTGGCATTGGAAAGCGTTCTGCGGGTTTGGCCGGGATACGGGGGCTGTTGTCCTGATGGTTGCTGGGATGTCATGCTGTATGCAGGTGACACAGATTGTCGAGGAGGTGAGTTGTTGGGGAATGGAATTGCGGCCGAGGAGTTTGTTCGTGTTCTGGAATGCAATCGATCCTGGCTGTATTGTGCAGGCGGCTGTTTCGGCGTTTGCAATGTGAACGAGGGTGTCTGGGAAGCACGACCGGGCACAGGTTTCCGGTGGGGATGGTTGCTCATCACGACGGTAGCCATGGTGGATTTATGCACCTGGCGGTACGTGTGCACCGTGTCGGTGTCTCGCAGACTGTCTGGTGAATGAAGCAGCGGGGAAGATCAGGCTGACGACGGCACGAGAGGTGCTCAGTCGTGTAAATGGAGGACGGCAGGTATAGAGCAGCTCGGGCGTGCTGCCGTACGATCAACTGGATATGCAACCAGGGTGGTCTGGAGCGTGCATGAGCAAGCTACTTTGCTGCAAGATGCCCGCCTCTTTAAGCGAATAAGATCCTTGTATCTGGAGCTTGGCTGTATCTATGAGCGGTCGAGTATGCCTGCCCGAGATAACAAGCGGAGAGATCGGCGACAGTTCCGGGGTAAGGTAGATGAACGTGAGGTGAGGTGAGGTGAGGTGAGGTGAGGACGAGGACGAGGACGAGGACGAGGACGAGGACGAGGCTGAGGAGGGTGGGAGGGTGATAATGTTGCAGCGGAGATATGAGGATGCAGGCCGTACGGCGCTTGGCTCCACGGATGGGAGGTGGTGGTGGTGGTGGTGGTGGTGGTGGTGGCAGCAGACAATGACGGCTCCACAAGTCTTACAAAGCGATAGAATTCGAATTCTCATCCACGCCACCAAGGTTATCAAGCCTTCTTTGCTGCTGCTGCTGCTGCCAACATAGTCAGCGCGCCCGCTTCCTTAACCCAATGCGAAGACATCTGCGCCCGAACGATACAAAAGTGTGGTACATGTGCGCCGCATCGCTCCCGCGCCTGAATGAAGGCAGCCCGCGGATGCAAGCGAGGCAGGATGCGCGTGCAAAAAGCCTCACCCGTTGTGAAGACGCGAGTAGGGCCGGCCAAATGCACCAATGGCAGGGCTGGAACTCACCCGTGATAGCAAGATATCGCTCACGTTGCTCCACCAGAGCTCCCACAAAAAGTCCAGGCGGGAAAGTATGTATGCGATAGAAGCGTGCGGTTGCGTGCTGGAGTGGATGGGGCTGGACGATAGCGCCAGCGCAGTAAGAAGCTCACTTGGCTAAGATTGTCTAGATGACGCCTCTGAGAGATATGCGAATGCTGAGAGGCGTGATAGTGCTCGCACGGGGGGCGGCAGTAGTGGTGGTGGAGTTGTTCTGTGCAGATAGAGCAGGGCAGGGCTGCTAAGTGAGTATATCATCACCAGACAGCGTGGGTGCTGTGTCTTATTACTACGTTATCATCATTCTCAGACTCCATCTCACGCTCGTGTTTCATGAGACGGCATTGTGGAGACGAGGGGGGATGCGACGCACGTCATTGTCTCCGATGGGCCATGGCCGTGGTCTTAGCATGTCATGTACGAATGATGCAAAGCACCTGCGCAATACGAGATTCCATCCTCCTTCTCGCGCACCATATACTAATGGCTACTTGGCGGAATGGAACCATTCTAGCGTGACACCTGCGAAGTCGTAGTTGCAGTAGCGTTGCTGAAACGTGGAGATTCCGATGCTGCCCATTCAACATGCTCATATTCGTCCTCTCCGCTCACTGGTCGTGCGCCCGAACGTTGTCCCAGATCTGCTGCGGCTCTGCCTTGCCTTGTGCATGCTACCGGGAAGCATGGCCCTCTCGACACTCATCGCCGATTTCGACGAAGGGGCCCGCTTTTGCAACGCTTCTCAACACATGGCAGACCACCAACCATTCTGCAGCTCAACACGTTGCAGTCATCATCATCATCATTATCATCATCATCCTGAGCACATGCATCTCGCACGCACGCACGCATCCACGCACGCCTGTCACCAATGTACGAGATATGTATGTAGCCATCCCATCACAGCGACAACCTTTCTTGCGCGCCCGGGCGCCAAGGACACAGACTTCACTACCTTAGAGCCAGCCTTTTGCTAGGGCACCAGCTGGGCCGTCAATCCGCGCGCTTCGTGCCTCAAATCATCCAAGTGAAGTTTTCTGTCCACTCCATGTTCTGCTAGTCCGTCTCTTCCAGTCAGGCCAGACCAAACATGGCTTGTGAAGGAGCTCCTGCAAGGGACAGCAGCTCCTCCACGGCGCGATGTACCGAATGCGTCTCTTGTGCACACCGACGCTTCCGAAACAGCAATCGCAAGGACACAACGTGCCCAAAACAATCATCCACCATCCACCCACCCACCAACACCCCTCAGTCTTGGCTGAACGCACGACCATGACGAGGGTCGCACAGCATGTGATCTTTTCCCGTACCCATAGTCCGCCGCGGACAGAAGGGTCCTAGACTCCTACTGGGCCATCTGCACCGGCAGAATACCTGCCCATCAATGGGAGACGTCTATTTGCAGAACGCGGATGGCGTGCATATTGGCCTCCCCGAGCACGTTACGAGCCTTGCCAAACCACTGGCGTGCGTGACTGACACCACCACCGCATGCTGTGCGCACGAGAATGCGAGCTTCAAGTGTTACGGTACCTTTCCCTCCTATCTCTTCAAAAGTCCTCGTGTTTTGGCCGTCAAGCCGTACTTGTTCTCGGATCTCGGCCTTTCCGACGCCGTCGATATATTTCAGGCCCAGCACTGCCACACTGCGAAGTTCGCCTCACTTCCACTGCAGGGTCTCTTTTCGAGAATGCTACACAAGCCAATATCTTTCCTTATAGCATTGCTTCGTGGGTCGCTTGGTTCCCTAGGGCACATCCGCAAGGTACATCTGCTCCGAGAGATGGGCCGATTGCACGACGCCTCTTGCACCGCTCTGCCGCTTCGTGTGACGCGCACGGAGATTTGCAACCATCTGACCAGCATCATACCACTACCTCTACCTCAAATTCGTCAGCACACACCACGTTGATAATTTCAGATGATACCTTCGCCAGCTTGAATTCGAACGTGTGCTGTCATCAACCCGCAAATTCCACAAATGCTTACTTGGTACGCCGACTGTCAGGACTGCATTTACTTTCTTATTTGCCTGTGTGAAGTGCACTTCTATGAAAAGAAATCGGCAGAGGTAGGTCTCATGCCTTTTGATCGCGCTTGATCTACTCGCTGGACGACGAAAAGAAGCATTCTCGGGTTCGTCAAGGTAGTCCAAGGTGAGTAGCATGACCCGGGAGATGTTCTGTATTTATCCGCATCAAACACAGTACACTTATCTACGTGGTTTGCTGTCACTCTTCAGCGACCATTTTCGTCTGCCTCTCGTCCTTCACAGATACCGACTGCGAGGAGATCGCCAACTTTCAATGGCCACTTGTGGACTGTCTGAGAAGCTAGGTCGGCTGCTCACCCGACATCACAACGAGAATGCGTCGACAAAACGTTCTTCAGTAGAGCTGCGAGAAGCCCATACCTGCAAGCCTTTGAGGACCGACGAAGCTCAGCTCATGCTATCAGATCCGTACGAAAGCACACTCGCTGTCTTCTGGTCTCCTACGAACGCCTGACTATCATACATATGGTTTTCCTCATCCCGTACTCCAGCGTCACTTGCCGTCAATGACCTCAGATACAGACAGCCTCTCGGCAACAGATCCCGACAACGATCGGATCGTGGTCGTGTTGGACAGCAGTGTCATGAAGGGCAGATCCACCTTGAACTCCTGAAAGATGAAACCACGAAACTCGGCCGCGAGCATCGAATCCAGGCCGAAGTTCACCACGGGAGTGTTCATATCGAGCTGCTCTGCGGGAAGCATGATGATCTCACAGAACTTATTCGACAGAGCCTGACCGATGGCATCACACAGGTCTTCGCCCTCTTGCATGGCTTGACGCACAGCGGCAGGAATTCTCGAGGCAAGAGAAGACTCGGTCGTAGTAGTGGACGTGCTGTTGGCACCGACATCTCGTGCATACGAAGCGGCGAGGATGCTGGATCGTGGATCGCGGAACAGCACCTCGATCGTCGCACTGCCGTTCTTCTTGGCTTGGGCTTTGGCTTGCTGGAGCTCCAGTGCCGCGAGGATGTGACTGTCCATCAATCGATCCGAGGACGCGGGTCCGTCGCGATTGGCCTGGAGGTCGCTGTCAATCGCCAAATCGATCATCTGCAGCATCTCATCCTCACTGATGCCCTGGAAGCCTCTTCGGGAGAAGACAGCCTCCATCTCGGGATGTTCGTGCAGATAACCCACATCGTGGATGACGCCCAGGCCCAATGAGATTCCTGGAAGGCCATTGCGCCGCCTGAAGCGTGCGAAATTGTCCATGAAAGCGTTCGCAGCACAATATCCAGGCTCCGTCGGGCTCCCGATCGTTCCGGATACCGAGCTCACCAGCAGGAAGAAGTCCATCTGGTTCCCTGGATCTGTCGAGGATAGGCAGTGGTGAAGGTTCCATGTCCCTTTGACCTTCGCGGCTATCCCGTGCTGCCAGGCATCGCAGCTCAACGACTCCCAGTTGATTGCTTTGACCGCCATGGAGGCCTGCACGACACCGGCGATGGGCGTCGGCGCGCATCTGCATGCGCTCTCGACGTCCGCGAGGCTACTGACGTCAGCAGTGAGGACTTGCGATTTCACGCCTCGCTTCTCAAGGTCGGCAACGAGTTCGCGTGCAGACGGTCTACTGGATCCCGAGCGCGACATGAAGACGAAGCTTCTGGCGCCCTGCGACGCCATCCAGCGAGCGATTGAGCGACCAATTCCGCCGAAGCAGCCAATCATCAGATACGTCTTGTTCGAGTCGAAAGTGGAGGTGAATCTCTTCCTGACGATTGCAATGGAAGACTTCTGGTCTTGGACGGATACTGTCACCTTGCCCAGCCTCGATGGCTGTACGAACTGGCGGAACGCCTGCCCGATTTGACCAATGTCAAAGCGCTGGCATGGTCGGACGGGTTGTATGGCGTTCTCACGCAAGAGAGAAAAGGTCTCCGAGATCAGCCTTTGCCAGAGCGAATGGTGCTGTTTTCGGCCCGAATAGTACAGATCCATGAGATCGAAAGCGTGGAAGCTCAGATGTCGAGAGAAAGCTCTCATCTCCAGCCGGCCATTCTCGAGGATATCTTTCTTGCCCAGCTCGATAAAGCGGCCGAATTCAGCCAGACAAGCGACGCTGGCATGCAGGAGATCGCCTGTCAAGGAATTGACGACAACGTCAACGCCTCTTCCTGATGTTGCTTTGCGAATGCTGGGCAGGAATGATGTGCTTCGCGAGTCGAATACCCGGTCCTCTTGCATGCCGCAATGTTCGACGAGGTGACGACGCTTGAGCTTACTACCGGCCGTGGCATATATCTCAGCGCCCATCATTCTGGCAATCTGAATGGTCGCCAGACCAAGGCCTCCAGTTGCAGAGTGGATGAGAATGCTCTCTCCAGGTTCCAGCTGTGCTTTGTATTTGAGTGCATACAGAGCGGTCGAGAAGACCACGGGCAAAGTACAAGCGTCCTCGAATGTCTCTGCTTCCAAGAGCTTCTGGCAGGCCCATTCCGGAACCACTTGGAATCTCTCATACTTGCCAGGTGCCATGACCGCTACACGGTCTCCAACGGCGATGTCTTTGACCTTGGCCCCGACCCTGGTCACTGTACCGCTCATCTCGCAGGAAGTGGTCACGTCGGGAGTATCGAATTTGGCGTTCAGCAGGTATACGTCCTATGCAATAAATCAGATCGCTGTTCGAGTCAGAGAGTCAGAACCATATCGAATTAGCTCTTACCTTGGCATTCATGCCGTACCATCTTGCTTCCACTTCAATCTGATCCTCGGCCAGATTCTGCTGTCGCTCAGACTCCTCAAATCGTATTGTATCGAGCTGACCCGGTCGGTCTATTCCGATCTGGTAGTTGGAAATGTGTCCGATGGAAAGATGCTCGGCTCGTGCAGCCTGCTTGATCTCGAATTGGGCGTTCAACTGCTCTGCCGGGATCCATCGACTGACATGCACCGTCTGGCCATGCTGTGCGTACTCCGAAATTCGTGTAGTCATTGTCACATCTTCCCGATTTCTCGGGTTCCCAATACTTCGACGGTGGCGTGCAAAGAAAAATCTGTGTCGGCAGCTTGTACAGAATAAAGACGGCGACCAAAGCGAAAGTGACCCAGAAAGACCTTTTGAAACGTCGACTTTGAGTTGTGAAGATGCGGAGGTAGAAGCAGAGCACGGAGAATTTGCCGAATGCTATACCGGAATCGAAGACGATTTGCGAGACGTAGAGGAGCTTCAGGATCTCGGTTATGTTGCTTGTGGGTGTGATGGCTTCGATGTGCTTGCCAATGCCCAGGTCGATGGAGACGAAGGTGAATGCACAACAGCACATACATCAGCCCTGTGAACCGTTAGCACACGATCACCTGTCATGCCAGACAGTCTACCAACCCAAGCACAGAATGCCAACAAGTCGTCCCACCAGAATCTCGTCCTTGCTGTGGTCACTGCTCGGGCCCAGAAGCGTAGCATGATAGATATCGTGGGGAGTACTGTCATAGCAATGCCCAGATTCCGCATGGACGCGGCCCGGCTGTCGTTCAGATTGACCTGATCCATAGTGACTGGCTTCAACTAAGGTGCTTGCGCGACTGGAGGGAAACCCGGGTGAGGCTGCGAAGACCGATCAGGGCCAGCCAGCCAGCCCTTTATGGCCACAATGCCACGTTGACGGCAGTTCCATGGCGGCATCAATCCTTCCGGATCGTCAACTTGCAGGCGGACCGGAGTCTTTTGGGAGCTTGGTCATAGCGATATACAATTACATGTGTGCATGCATGCAGCATGCGTTAGGTGGGTTTCTATTCATGTCTGTGCGGCGCACGAGAAATGTCGATCTGGCAGGTAGCGTGATAGTTCATGTGGCGGCAAGGTTTCGCGAGTGAAGCTGGATACATACCTAGCACTGCTAGGTAGTACGTAAAGTTCAAGTATATGAAGTATGAATTAGGGTCCCGAGCGATGTGCGCGAATACTTCCGCGATCTGCAACTGCGCCGCTCGTGCTTCCAGTGCTGCCCACTCACTTATCATCATTTATTGGCTGACAGAACAGGTGAGCATGCATGTATCGGCATAAGTCACTCAGTGAATAACAGGCGGGCAGGGCGAATCTCCATCTCACCCTTGGCTGTGGGGTCCTTTGTTGCGGAAGTAGGCCTTCCCAAGACACCACTGCAGTCCAGCCGCCACAGATAACGAGTACCGCCGTCAAGGACTGCTTGTTTGATCAGTCATCAGATTTCCCACTTACCTTTGACTGGCCGACGTCGGTTTATTTTTTAAGGCGCGGCGAGATCATTGAACCCGCGTACCTGGATGACTGTGCCTTGAAAACCCGCTGTTACATAAGATGGACGCACCAGGAATTGCCCTCATAGTCGGAGCAGGTATGTCATTCTCGACCGTGCAGAGCTAGTATTTGCGAGGTGCGCGAGCTGAAATAGAGACAACAGGCAGTGGCATCGGTCTCGAGACGGCTCTGACTTTTGCCGAACGTGGTGCGAGTGCTGTCGTCTTCGCAGACAAGAACCTAGACGCCGTGCAAGATGCCGTCGAGAAGAGCAAGTCAATCGCGACTGCGAAGGGTTATGAGGCTCTAGCCATCGAAGTCGACGTAGCCTCTCGCCAAGCCGTTCACTCCATGGTCGCGGAAACCATCTCGAAATTCGGTCGTATCGATTATGCGGTCAATTGTGCCGGAGTATGTATTCGTGGGGCAGTACTTGATATCACTTTCATGATCAGTGCTCACATGTCTATCATAGGTACCACGGCTGAGGGAAGCTACTCTGGACCAGATTGCTGACGATGAGTTTGAACTCTTGCACGACGTCAACTGTCGTGGCGTTTTACACTGTCTCCAGGAAGAGATCGCCGTCATGAAGTCACAAGAAGAGCGCTTTGTCGAAGGCAGAAGCGGGCGTAGAGGTGTCGGCAGAGGCTCTATCATCGTCATTACATCCTTGTCCGCTGTATTGGGGGCGCCAAAGACGGCCACGTACGTCGCAAGCAAATTTGCAGCAAGAGGCGTGGTCAAAGTGGCAGGTTCGTTCCTTGGTCACTTACCACAATTTTGTGCCGTAGTGTTGCTGACCAGACGCAAAAGCGCTCGAGAACCGCTCAACGGGAATCCGCATCAACGAGATCTGTCCAGGCTTCACGAACACACCGATGCTCATGAATGGCCTGAAGGGAGACGAGAAGTTGAAGGCAATGATAGATCGCTCCATGCCGCTGGGTAGAACCGCCAGTCCAGAAGAAATTGCTGGAGTTGCACACTTCCTCGCTACACCGTCGGCTAGCTATGTCCATGGACAGTCAATCGTTGTCGACTCGGGGGTGTCAGTTGCCGTTCATTCCTAAATTTGTAGAGCGTTCTGACGCTTGCTGCAGGTCTGGCTCCAAGTACGACTAGGCATGCCGAGAGCTAGAAGCGCAGACTCTGCGGATTAGGAGGAATAGATGTCAATGTATGGTAAGACTTTGTCATTGAAGCCATTAGAAAGACGCTTGTTTTCATCTCATGCTTTCCAAGATGATACGTACTCACTCGAGTGAATCCCTCCGCTGGTAAAAAGTCCTCATTTCACTGTGCATTCCACACATCACTGTTGTGGTAACGGCTCAGATTTTACATGCCGGAGGTGGCTCGGACCACAACATCGAACACCACGCCAGATCTCGGAAGTCTGCCTGGCGCATGTTGACACCGTCGTTGCTCGTTTATGCGCATAGGAATAGCTCGTGGAGAAGAGCACTGAAGACGGCCCGACTGCGACTTTCAGGAACGGACGAACCTAGATTTGCGAAGCATCGAATGATCGGATATGGCACCAAAGAACGCCGTGAACGGTAGAAACGCGATGTCCAACCGACAAGCAGCAGCCGCTACGCCCACCACACCAATACCGCTAAGCTCGAGCGTCATGATCGGCAGCGCAATAGCAGGCGCAACACTCCTGACGTTCATCTCGACAATCGTGCTGTGCCTCATCATTCGCAAGCGCAAACAACACAGACTTGCCATGTCCGAGCTTGGCGAACGTGTCCTGCCCATCTCCACTATCCGACAGAATGAACAAGCGCCTCGACCTGTATCCGGCATTCGCTGCGGTAGACTGGTGCCACTACCGCATTCGCAAGCAGGCTGCGATGCGCTCGGCTCGAGCGACACGGTCAATGAGGCTGCACAGAGGAAGAGAGGTTCAGTGTCGTTGCCGAAACGTATCAAGAGAGCCCAGGGGATTCACCTGAAGAAATTCAAGCATTTGTCAGCGATTGTAGAGAGTCCGAGGAGTGTGAGTAGGAACGCATCGGCTGCGCTGTCGTTTCACGCGACAGGCTCTGTAACGGAGATGGTTGGATCGCCAGGGGATAACATGGTTGGCAGGGCCAGGACAACTGAAGAGCGCCTAGCACCACGATGCGATGGAGACTCACATGCTGGAAGTCCGAAGCTTAGCATCCTGCCTTCGTCTGCCATCAGCTCACCAGCAAGATATGGCGCGGCTATAGCCAACGACGAGAACAGACGCCAAGCGATTAGATCGGTCTCCACGGGGGTACTAGACGCAGATGGCGCGGTATTTGGCAACAGTGAGCTTCATAATCGGACCAGCAGGTATTTCTGTCCGCAAATGCATGCAAGATCGATATCTCTTGGCACACCTTTGACCAAGCCTCCTTCACGACCAGTGCCATCCCTTCCGGTACTTTCGCCGTCCAACCTCAAGAACGAGTTCTCTTCGCGACAGGGCGTATGTGTGTCACGAGTGTCGTCTTCGAGCAGTATCAATTCCGCAGGAAGTTCAGTCCTGGTCACCAGCCCGATACTCAATCGCTTCGATGAGAAGCAACCCCTGAGCTCGCCAACAGTAGAGGAAATCGTCGCCAATCAGGACAACGCGGAGTTAAAGACAGTGGCAAATCGACCGTGGCATAGTCCACAGATTGCTCGTCCGAAGGTGGATTCTAGCGCCAGTATCACGCGAGTCGAGAAGCTCAGGGCTTCAGTGCTAGGCAATATCGTACGCTACAGCAGCGATGGCATATTGAGCCGTCAAACCTCATCGGCCGGCACAGCATCTTCCGATACGAAAGCACAGAATAGATGGTCAGTCCCGCAGATAGGCACAGCCGACCGTGTTAGTATCAGCCGAGTCTCTCCGACGAATTCTTTGGCCTCCAGTCCGACTCAAAAGATCGAGATTACGCCGCGTGCGCACTCGCAACGACGGAACCGTGCTTCTGCATCAGGATCGCCAACAGAACGCAAGAAGAATCACAGCAGCGTTTTGCGCGACATTTCGGGCAATGTAGCAAAGACATCTCCCCAGCGGCAAGTGTCCATATCGACCCAAGATTCCATTAGTAGTAGCAATGGCAATCCCTTTCAGTGGGACTACAGCTCATCGAACTCACTGCCGAAGCCAAGTGCAATGAAAGGCAGTCCGAACGCACGCAAGGGCCACAAACGCCAAAACTGCGTCCGCATTAGTACGTTGACTCCGCAAGTTCTTGGTCCGAGGAGTCGAAGTATCAGCCCGGCAGGCATGATGATGGCTGAAATCGTCGAGGAACGAGAAAGCGACGAGCTCAGGCGAGGGTCGAGCGAGAGGCAGGAGAATGAGCGCGTTGTCGCTCACGAGCCGAGGAGAAGCAGACCACCGATGCCCACTCGCACCACTTCCAGTGCGTCCAGCCTACGAATTCAGACTTTGAGAGCATCTCTTACCCCTGGTTCGCCAACGCTCTCAATGTGGACTGCGTTCCGGGAAGGTCTAGCTCTCCCCTCGCAGCAATCAGATGCTAGTATGTCTGCAACATCAATGTCTTCATATCGCCGTGCAGAGTCAAGAAGATCTGATCACTCCTCATTCTCGATACCAAAATTCCCGAGTCCGGGTAAGGCGAGAGCGTCAATAGCGCTCAGCCAGCTCAACACAGCTCCAATGCCCCAAGTCCCACTCGATAGGGAGAGTCCAACGTTGGGGCTGGACGACTGGACTCGTAAGACATCCAGCCCATTCGCCCTTGATTTGTCCTCCGAGGAGCCAACGCCACTTTCGCCCATTTCGCCCATCGACATGCCGTCGTCGCCACCCCTTCCTACTTCGAAGACTGAAGCATATGATCCTGCCTGGCCAATGGTCATATTTCCAGCAACAGAAGACGAGTATGACCCTACCTCTCCTCCGATCGTCTGGAATACAGAAAACAGCGAGGATCAGGGCAGTTCATCATACTTTCTGCCATTCGCGACTGGTGACCTCGATGATGACGAGATATCCCCTAAGAGTCGACCGACCAGCTACACTTCCCCTGCAATAGACGACGACCGACCCGTTTTACCGAAGACAGTCCTGGGACACTTCCGACAACAATCACATGCTGCTGGGCCCGAGAAGTTGACGAGTGAGAACGCCAGCTCAGTCATGTCGCGCATACCTGAGATTTCCTTGAGCACTTCGAATTTTCTCGGCGCCAGGGTCCCCGTGTTGTCGCCTCCAAACTCGGGGTACGAAGACCTCCCGCTACCTCAGTGGCAACCACAGCAGCCAGCACCAACGGCGAAGACGAGACACTCCAGGCAGAGATCAGTGTCTGATATCAATTTCAGAGCTCCACGTGCGGGACCACCTGCACCAGGACTGCCAACGATTCCGCAGAGCGATGATTCTCCTCCTGCTGCAGCCCCTAGTCCCCTCCACATCTCAACATCGTCAAAAGAGACCAGCGCGGACAAGCAAAGTCCTAGGGGTCCGCGCAGCGCCCCTGCAAAGTCCGTATTGAGGAACGCCATGGCCCTGCGGAGAATGAACAGCGAAGCCCGATGTGATCAAGCGGCAGAGTCCCGAAACTATGTACGACTGGGCAGAGAAGCCAGCCCATTGTTACCTTGGATCGGAGTCCAGGGCACCGACGAAAGCGAGAGCTGCAGCGATTTGCTCGACTTCGATGTCGATGCAAATGCAGGAGCAGACGAGGATCAAGACCGCACACCAACCCGAACACTGAACAATACAAACGCGAGCGCCATGGACGAGATCGACTTTGAAGCTATCTCGAAGACCTTAGATGGAGCGTTGGCAGGCTTTGATGCTGAGCATAGTGCGTGGTCGTCCTCGTATTCGCACCGAACTTCGCCTGGACAGCGAAGTGGCTCTACCGTCTGGGACGATGGTGAGAAATTCTGGGAGAGTCGGTCGTCAATTGTGCAGCCAACACAGCCGCCAAAGCTTCAATATGCACATACTGTGGAGCAGACTCCCAGTCGGCATGTTGAGGAGCAGACGGTAGATCCGAAGTTACTGTCAACGCCAGTGTCCATATCACGGCACGGAAGCTCGCCAGGCGGAGGAGCCGCGAGCATACAGGTGACTCCAAAGAGTTTGTATGATGCCGATGGGTTTCTGCGGATGTAATGTGTAATGTCTAGACTAGGCAATGCTGCCTTTCATTTGTCCATACTGTGCGTGGTCTTGGTATCCTAGCTGAATGCGAGTTCGAGTAAGGTTGCGAGTCCGTAGTCTGGATGCGTCATATCTATGTGATCATCGTGTCCATAAGCAGGTCGAACAGCTCAGTTTGGACGACTTCGCTTGCTTTCATCATCTGCTTCGTCCAGAGCTTCTGCAGCAGTCCTTATTCGGCCAGCACCTTCGCCTAGAGATTCTTCTCCTGCTCCTTCTTCCTCGTCGTCCCCTCCTACGATTGTCATGCTTTCTGGTATTGTGAAGTTACCATCTGCGTCCATAAAGTCTGCCATATTCTCACTCGTGATCCAGCCCGTTGCACCGGGTGCGGTATTGTCGCTCTCTCCGTCCTCGCCATCCTCTCCCATCATTGGTGGATCGGGATTCAGCTCTTGACAATCCGAGATTGCCTTGAACATCGCCATAGCGGCGGTATTGGGACTTGTGCCGTTCATAGCGCCTACGCTAGCCTGTCCACCAGTGTCATGGTCGCTGCTTGACGCAGGCCTGATTCGCAATTGGAGGAAGACGATGTCTTCGTCTGCGGTATCTGAATCGGAGAGCACTAGCTCGAGGAGCACCTCTGCGCCATCCTGAGCAGTGACGGTGATCGCAGGATACGATATCTGGAGGCCGAATTTCTTGGGAACGGAGTACAGTATAAAGTTTCTAAGATGGTGAGCGTACATCGATGACAGGGGTCTGTCCTCCTCACCGTGAAGTGATCCAGACATCAACGCATTCCAGCAGGACGGAGCCGTTTTCGACGCTCGTGCTGGTACTCAGCTGTCTCAAATCTGGCTGTGCATCAAATTGTTCGCTGGGCACTTTGATAATGCCGGAAGGACTGTGTAAGTGAAGGACTGGTTTGCCGCCGAAGAATGTCCCTGGTGTCGCTTCGCAGTGCTCATCGAGAGTCGTGTAGTCCGACTTGGCGGGTTGCCTGTCGATTGCTTCCATTGTATCGGCCAATAGTGTATAGGAAGCAGAAGTTGATGTCGTTCGGAAAGTCGAGGTCGCGTCCAAATACATGTATTTCTGGTTCCCGAAAAACGAATGACGTGCATAAGGTTCACGTTAGCGCGTCCCTGCCGACTGCCGAAAGCCCTACCTGCCTCCCTCTGAGCCCCATCCTTCTTGGCTTGCTCAACATAACAACACCGTAACCCTCACGCTCAGAGCATCAGCCCTTACACTTGAGATCATCTTCAGAGATGATAGCGCCTACTTGTCGTCAGGATGACTGCTACAGTAGGTATAAGACGATCACCGTCTTCTTGCGTTCTTCTCACAAGATCCGCCGCACACCTCCAAGACACCTCTGATGGCTCTCACATCGGTCGACTGGACCTGTGTCCATCCTTTGCATGCAGTAGCTGCTCTATTCATACCCTTTCTCATCTATATATCAATCATGAATCAAGACACCCAAGAACCACCTAGTGTCTCAAGCGGAATTCCATTCCTTGGCCACTTCATAGGCATGTATCGCCATGGAGCGCACTACTTTCGACTCCTCCAGCAACGTGCAGGCTCAGATCTATACACCGTTGAAATGCTCAGTAGCAAGCTCTACCTCGTATGCTCTCCAGAATGGGTCACAGCGGTACACAAAAACCACAGGACGATTAGTTTCAATGACCTAGTCATTGGTGCTATCGAAAAAGTCTTCTGTTTGGACAAGACGGCAATGGAAATTGTACGTCACGATGGGAACGAAGAGGATGGGAACCACGACGGACTGATGTCAGAAATTCACAGCATGACGGCAACCTCTCTCGCTCGTGGAACAGACCTGGAGCGAATGACCAAAGCCATTCTCGACGAGGAGGCGGCCATGGTCAATGCCCTAGCTCGAGATGGCACCGCGAGCTCCATCGGAATCTGGATTTGGGTTCGTGACAACTTCTCCCAAGCTTCCATGACGGCCATCTATGGACCAAAAAGCCCTTACGCCTGTTATCCCGACCTCATGTCCAACTTCTGGCAGCTCGACTCCAGCTTCATATCTCTCATCATGTCACCCTTTCCTGGGCTCTTCAACCGCAAAGCCGTGCGAGCTCGCCGGTGCCTTTTCGACGCATTCACAGAATATGTCGAAGAAGAAAGCTACACCCAAGCATGCACTTGGATCCAGAATCGGATTGGCGTCGTCCACGAAAAGTACGGCCTTTCAGAACGTATGACCGCGCAATTCGAACTGGGCAACAACATCGCCATACTCAGCAATGCCATCCCCACCGGCTTCTGGCTCCTATGTTTCATCTTCTCCGAACCCGACCTCCTCCAAGAAGTCCGCGCTGAAGTCGACAAATGCATCACATCTCAAGGCATCCTCAACGACCATGCCCTCAAGACGGCATGTCCCCTCTTCGTGTCCACATTTCGCGAGACTCTGCGTTACGTTGCACGACTGAACAGCGGCCGCATCGTCACGGAAGATACAACAATCTCCAATCAAGCAACAGGCGAGACCTACATGCTGAGAAAGGGCAATATGGTGCAGATAATGACCGATCTCATCCATTTCCAACCCTCGGTCTGGGGTGACCAAGCTGCCAATTTCGACCCTCAACGCTTTCTGCACACAAAAGCTGTCGATCCAGCAGCGCCTTACAAGGACTCATCGGGCGAGACGCATCCTGCGGCTTTCAGGTCTCTAGGATCGGGCAATGCCATCTGTTTGGGTCGACACTTCGCACAGAGTGGGATTATGGGACTTGCTGCTATTTTCGTAGCTGGGTTTGAGATCACTGATGGAGGACGAGAGGACGGCTTCACGGCACCTCCGATGTCCAGAGGTCTCCCGATACTAGGAGGCGTCATGAGGCCGGAACGTGATGTCGAAGTCCAGGTTAGGAGACGAAAGGGCTATGAGAATGTGGATTGGTCTTTCGAGCTTTGATCTTCGAAAGGTCATATTCATGCGAGCTCCACTCACAAGAACGCCCTTGCTATGCACACCATTATCTTCATCATCCATAACATATATAAACACCACGCACGACCTCACTCCAACAAATCCTTCCACAGCGCGCCTTCCTCCAAATAACCATGATGGATTATGCTCACCAGCCAATAGTCCTTCCGGATTCGCTCAAGTAATTGACTACTCTCAGATCCCGGCTTGAAGACTCGTTGCCACTCAGCCCAAATGCCAAAAGCCTCCTCAAGCCAAGCCTTGAACGAGACGCCTTCGATAATCGTTGGTGTGATGATCTCCTTGCCGGTGAAAGTACCCCACGTTACTGGGTTTACGGACTCCTCGTCTGAGCTATCAAACCCGCCTTTGGCGTTACCGGCAAAGTAAGTGATTTGCGGGTGCTTATCTAGCTTCGCCTTGATGGAACCCCAGTCCGTTGAGGGTAAGAAGATCTCCACGAACGGCTTTTGAAAGACGAAGCCGTGCTTGGGTCCCCAGCCAAAGACCGAGTCTGTGGATCTCACGCCGTTGACAGCGGGCTGGGAAGCGACAGTCCACCAACCTTTATTTATCAGTCCTAGCAGCTCTCCTTTGATGGTCAGAGTCTCCGGCTGCAGTGGTTCTTCCGACCATGGCATTGAGTCGATCTCGCCTTCAAGATGACTCCTGAAGCTTCGAGAAATATCCTCAATGGACTTCGGCTCTCCCCAAAGTCGCTTTGCTTCAGGCGCGCTCACGTGGAGGCTGACTCCATATCCGTCAATTTCACCATACGCGGGAGAACGTGCGTCTCCCCAGCGTCCGTTTGGAAAGTCGTCCCAAGTTGCCTCTCGTCCAAGAGATCCTTCACCTTCTGATATAGCAAGCGTGTTGGCTCGACTATTGATCTTCTCCTTCGGGACACCCGCCTCGTCATCCATGGCTTCGAATGCAGAAGTACGATTGCTACTCGTGCTTGATGCGCGGGTTCTCGAAATGATGACTCGATTTCGTGGTTGCGAGTTGGCCAAAGAGGACTTGCGTCGATGTTCTTTCTTCTTGGTATCTTCGACAATAACGAAGTCATCGGTCTCCTCGTCTGCAACAGCATTCTCATTCTTGGGCAGAACAGGCGTGCTCGGGGGAATGAGATTGCAGCGCTCGAGAATTGTAGCCACCACTTTCTCCAGATTGAGGGTGTAGAAGTGGAACCCACGTGGTCCAGCGCTATCCGTGCCTTTCATGCTTTCCACGATCTCGCTGAGGATATCTGCACCTACTCGTTTCACTGCCTCGTCGTCTCCCTTGACAGCTTCCAATCTCTTTAACATGTCTGGTGGAAGCGCTGCGTGGCTCAACTTTGTTGTCCTGCGCAAAATTTGGTAGCTCTGAATTGGCATCAATCCGGGGATGATGGGTATGGTCTTGAACACTCCAGACTCGTGTTCGCGTAATCGTTTCTCGTACTTCTGGTATGCATCACGATCATAGAACAGCTGGGTCATGATGAAATCCGCTCCAGCTGAAGTTTTCTCGACCAAATAACGGAGGTCGTGCTCCACAGATTGGTGCTCTGGATGAGACTGATCTGAATGTCCTTCAGGGTATCCAGCAACACCAATGCAGAAGTAGCTCCCGTATTGCCTGCGAATGTACCGCACAAGATCCACTGCCCATGTGAAGTCCTTGTTGCTATCGTCCTCTTCTGCATTCGGCGCGGTGTCGTCTCGATACTCTTCGCTCCGTGGCGGATCGCCTCGCAATGCTAAGATATTGCGGACTCCAAGCACTTTCGCCTGCTCCAGCGTTTCATCGATGAGCTTCCGGGACATGTTCGTGCATGTAAGGTGTAGGCATGTGGTCAGACCTAATTCCCGCTGAGTCAATTCGGCCAAGGCGAGAGATTTGGCTGAGGTGCTTCCGCCTGCGCCCCAAGTGACATTGACGAAGAGCGGACGCAGCGAGTGCGCCATACGCGAGAGACGGGCATTGAGGTTGGAGAAGCCCTGCTGTGTCTTGGGCGGAAAGAATTCGAGAGAGAAGTAGGTCGCGTCTCTGGGCAGAGCCGCGATCTTGTCTGGCACATGTGGTCAGTGACGATGAGGCGGGGCATATCGAGGGCAACATGCCCCGACGTGAAGACGGTGTGTAAATACCCGTAAGCTTATCCATATTCTCGATGTCGCAGCAGTGAGGTCCTGCTGGTATGTGGTGATAGTGGTGTCTGATGGCTCATGATTGGGTCAAAGTCGGGATGTTCGTGAAGTGTCGCCAGCGATTCCATTGTTTCTTACGGAAAGAATTCCACCTTGCCGGCCGTCGGCGACATCGGCAGTTGCAAGCAAGCAAGCACGTGCGAAAGACTCTCTGTATTTTTCAGCCCAGATTCATACCACATTTTTCTATGCATAAGGGTTAGGGTTACTGGGTCAACAAATTCGCAGCGATATGCTCAACGACCAGACTATGTCGCGGTATATAAAAAAGCCGATAAAAGTATGTGAAAGAGCTACTGTACTGACAGCATTGATCGTCAGCGCAGGGCAGTACGTGCCCAACCAACACGGCTTCACAAAGGACGAGACTCTGGCACTGAAGACTCTCACGAAAGTATGAAATGCGAGTCTTGACACAGCATTACGCTATCCACTCCACGGACAAGGACCTCTACTCGGCCAAAGGATTTATGTATCGATAGACCAAGTTACCAGAGACAATCCTTCCGTGTACCTTGACACCGGGCATCATACGTCGACGTCACAAAGAAGATGATACACCAGATACTGGAGTTCAGGTGCACGCCGAATTGAAAAGGACCCATTGTAATGGCATCATTGCACAGAATTCGAGCTGAAACGACGTCGTCGCTCTGGAAACGACTGTGACAAAAAGTCGGCTACTCTCGTGTGCCATGATATCATGAGTGGACGCGTAGTACAGGCATGAGCCGCATGACGAGATACATGTAGCAATCACGATCGCTTGTTGGCCGACAGATACATCATCAAGGGCTGTGAGGAACCACCGAGCTCGATGAGGCAGAGGTACCATGTAGGCCTGCACAAGGGAGCTCGAATCGAGGGCTGTCGCGAGACCTGGCTGTGCATTCGCAGTGCCTTGCCAGAGCAGTACTTTTTTGGGACAACTGCGATGGTTGAGAATCTGCTCCGGATGCGGACTCAACGAAAACTACATGTCCTTGGGATTATTGCGATCATGTGCGACGCAGAATGGTATGACGGTGACAATTCTGGGGGAGCTGACAGTCGCGACGGTCATACGGTCATACCATGACCTGACCAAGCACCAAATCGATTCAATGTGATGATCTGAAAGAGATGTCCACTACATTGTGCCGATCGATGAGGAAGCTTCAGGGAGGCTACAGCGTGCGATGCCTGAAGACTTCGCTGCATCAAGTCAGATGCACAAGATTGGACCCAATCTATCATAACGCCGTTGAGAATGACTCCGATTCATCATACGAGCCTCGATTTAGAGTTGAGCCGCATAACGTCGCTCCTTCTCAAACGAACGTGCGCCTACGCTGTGACGCTTGTGATGTCGCCAACGGATGATATGACGCTCGATGACAGGATGTCTGACAAGCCCTGGATTGACGACTCGAGAACAAAGGAGCGGAGCCGAAGCTCTACGGGGTTTCGTAGCACGCGAGCACGGCGAATGAAACACTCTGCAGATGATCCTGCGTCATGCTTTGGCAATATCGACAGCTACTGGATGACGATTGTTGAGGCGAACCGAAAGATCACAGGTTGTCTCCGTCACATAGAGAATACTCTGGCACAACAATGCAACCTGATCGCGACCGCCTTATCGCAGCGCACTCCAGAATGCCTTTCACGTTCTACGCCGTTACATGGTAAAAACACACACCTCGGCGACCTCCACGTCCAATTTTGTATATGGGAAAGATCTGTCTGAGGAGGTGTATCCGACTGGCTGGAACTCGAACGTCAGCGGAAGTGGGAAATATGTGGGCCAACTACCTCACGCCAAGAAGTCACACTCCCATAGAGCCCCTGACCAGTAAGAGGCGTTCCGTGGTGAGGTCAGGTAAGGACCGTTGACGTTACGAATCCCCAATTTGACACTTTTTTACAGCTCAACACCGCGGGTGTACGCTGATGTAATGCACAGGACACGATGGAAGTGTTGGTCTGAATCGTGCGGCATAGATCAAGACGCCGTCGTCAACACAATGAGAATCCTCACCACATTTTCAAAAATATCTTCAGGATATCGTAATCGTCGATGACTTCAGTCGCCCCAAAGGAATGTCTAAAAGAAAGAAAAGAGCCGCACCAGTGAATCCAGGGTCCCTCCACAGGACAAAAGTGGATCCTTTGGCTTACCACTTGACGTAGCCCAGCGTAGTCTGAACCCTCGGGACGCACAATCCTGCCGCACACGACGGCGATCTTTGCCTCGATGCATGTGCGCGCCTCCATGCAGCCACAATCGAGCAAATCAGCTTTGGACCTTGTGGAGGCGAGGCTGCACGACGTTTGGGAGGGAGGGGACATCCCTGCCGTATACAGTGCTCCGCAGAGGAGTGCATGCGACCAACCTCACACTGCGGGCAGATCCGCTGGGACCCTCTGACGCAGGGTCTCCGCTATTGTCTGAGCTTCTGAAAGGACGTAGTCTGCTGTAGAGGAATCATATAGGACTTGTCGCTGCTGAGAAGATTGTGGTTTTTTCCATATCTCAACCTCACAAACTTAACCTGAGTCAACAATATCCTTCACACATTTCAAGACGAAGAGTTCTACTAGATCCTTCCCAATAAGAACAGTATCTTTCTTCACAACATGTCTGGCTCAAACGCACATGTCTACTCGACCGACGGTCTAGATCATCCTGCGCAAGATCAGTTCGCTGAGCAATACGATCTCAACAATCCAGATGTTGCCCGCAGCTCATATCAAAGGTTCGACCACGTCCACACACGTTGACTGTTGTATCTAGATTAACCGTGACGCAGACTCATGCATGAGCATACCAAACAACAATTTGAGCTTGCCACCGCATCATCGCGGAGGCGGTCTTCCACTTCCAACCAAGGCACTGCTTCACTTCAGCCTGCTACCAGCACAGGATCCATGAGCTCAACCAGCTCGTAGGGCAATACTTGGCATATTTGGTTTTCTATTGCTGTAATTTAGCGTGTGTCAATGATATCTAGCATTATGATGAGGCTAGGTCAGAGTCCGAATGTATGCGAAATGAAGATATTTCATAAATATAGCGGACATAAACTATTCTCTTATGTTCACAAAATGATATCTCAAGATTAGCTCGCCAACATTGTCGTAAATATTGGCAACAACTGAATATTCCGATATCTGCTGCTAACATGCTTATCATCGTCATTGTGAATGGCTATATCTCTAACCCGCAAGTACTATGAGGTTTTGTACATTTGCCTCGTAGTATAACACGTCGCTCACTCATGATTCTGTATAACATGTACTTGCTACCCTAGATCGTCTGTACAGATCGCGTCTTTTCTTCGGTGGGTCGCGTCCATAGTTGTGGAAATGCTTTTGGTTTTCACTCGAGACACGCCCTTTGCGGCTCAACAGTGGTACAGGACTGGGTCTTGGTGTGTCGCGTGTTCTGCTTCCCGAAATCGCGTGGAGAGGGATGATGTGCCCCAGGCTTTGTACTTCACCTGACACATACCAGCGCTCAGCGCATGCGTTCGATCATGATTGGCTCAGGAGTGTTAAGAAGTGAATGAATGTAAGGAATGTTCTCAGATGTGGCTGGCTTGCGGCTGATTGCCAGAGTTTAAGGTTTGCGCTAATAACACTACCTTAGTTTCCTTTCGCAAGTGCTTCCATATCGGTGAGTGTCGGAATCATTCTAGCAAGCCTGGTGCAAGGTATGAGGGAGAAGTAGGATCGTGAGTGCATGCTTGTAAGGGTTCCATTGATGTTTGGCGGACGTCATATGGCGTGGTGGTGAATATTGCAATAGACACCACGCAGAAGCTTGGTCATCGACGGTCGCCCACCATAGTCCCGGAATTGACTGAGCTTGAATAGTGCCTTATCTGAATTCAATATCTAGCATGATTGTCGAAGTCAAGCTACGCTGATCGGACTGAGGTCGTCAACGAAATTGCTAGTACGAAGTTGCTAGTATGCTGTCGTGAAGCTAGGCTGCGCTCTTCGTCAGGGCTGCGCTGTCATAGTTGTGCACAGCTAGCAGTAGACAAAGGCTCCGCGAAACCACTTGAGCTTAATGCCGTCTCGAAGGGGACTATTGGTCCTGTGATTGTATGGGCATCCTTTCTCTGGTCGAGTCGCGTTTATGGCGCTGTATGGTAGCAGCATTTAGCTTGCAATGACCGTCGCTGACAGCGTTTGCAGACAGGACAAGTGTGATCACAGCCCAGGTTGCCTGAGTTGAAGGTTAGCCTGCTACTCGCCAGAAGTATATAAATGCTCTCCCTGCGGGGCTCACAAGACGCCTCCTTGCCATTTCTGCGGCGTTGTTTTGAGCTGAAGCTCGCCTCGCTCATATCTGCGGACGATGGATCTTGGTGTCGCACGAGCCACGAATCTCATGTGCAGTGCTGTGCACGCCGTGAGCGCAGTCGACGGTCTTCATATCGTGGACAGTGTGTGCCAATGAACAAAGGTAGCAAGGCAGTAAGGAATGTCGTAAGATGTGGCTGGAATGCGGCTCGGTTTCGGCAACGTTTGCGCTACCAGACACTAGTGAGGTAATGTCTTCCATGGAAAAAGTCAACGCCAACTTGACCGTCTTCCTCGGACATATTCAGCGTCACAAACGTGTCAAAGAAATCCGTCGAGCGACAACATACTTTGTACCTGGCATACAGCGCAAGCCACATACTTCTATCTCACAACAACGCGACAGAATCTCACAATGTTTCCTCCCTCGGGAAACTACGAGGTCAACATTGAGGCCATATCTGGAATATGCGGGTCCATTTCAATCGCTTGCTGGGTGGTTGTGTTCTCGCCACAAATTATAGAAAATTTCCGCAGGAGCTCAGCTGAAGGACTGTCCATTGAATTCGTCGTCATTTGGCTGCTGGGCGACATTTTCAACATCCTCGGAGCGGTTCTCCAAGGAGTCCTAGCAACTATGATTATCCTTGCCATATATTACACATTCGCGGACATCGTGCTGCTCGCCCAGTGCTTCTACTACCGCGGTTTCACTCTTCGAGACCCAAAGAGCCCAAAGGCATCGGACGCAGAGGATGGCGTAGCGTCCGAGCGATCCCCACTTATCGCCAATGGTCATACGGAATCGGCGCCTAGACCTCCAACCGCTGCAGATGTCGAGCAAAATAGCCGCAGAGGCTCACATTCTTCCTTCCGAGAACGTTTCATGAGCCTGGATGCGACTCACCTTTCACCAGCAACGCCAATGCATCCACGGCCAGCCAGTGAGCCCGATGTAGACGCTGTGAAGCCCAGTCAACCTCGAACCTGGACTCAGGCAATCCTCTTCAACAGCACCGCTATCGTGCTTGTAGTCTTGGCCGGAGTCGCAGGGTACTACCTCAGTCCAGCAGCTCCAGAAGACCAGGACGCCTTTCCGGCGGAAGACCAAGCTGCTTCTCTACATTTCAATCTCTGGGGCCAGATCTTTGGATATATCTGCGCAGTATTGTATCTGGGCAGCCGGATCCCTCAACTACTTCTGAATTATCGGCGGAAATCCACGGAAGGTCTGAACGCACTGTTCTTTCTCTTCGCTTGTATAGGCAATTTGACATACGTCGCCTCAATCTTTGCGTTTGAGCCAATATGCAGCAAGCATTCACGCGGCCACTGGCGCGAAAGTAGCTGCCGTCCTGGAGAAGCCTCAGCAATCTATGGACAATACTTGCTAGTCAATCTCAGCTGGTTGCTCGGAAGTCTCGGCACTTTCTTCTTAGATCTTGCTGTCTTCGCTCAATTCTTCATATATCGCAACAATGCCTCCTGAGTTGAGACCGATGGTCATTTTCGCCGGCAGATAGATCGGTAGCGTCGAAAATCCGCCAGCTGGTGTGATATCGAAGTGCCCGCACTTCAAACATGTCGCCCGAGGAAGACAAGGCACATCGTCGGGCACAATAGTGCGGTCCAGTGCCATTGAGGACTTGGCTCACTACATACCTCGCGTATAGTAGCTTCGCGCATTCCCTTGCAGCTGATCTCGACGTCGGTCACTAAGCGAGATATCTGAGCAACGGGCCATTATTGACGATATAATCTGACGCTACTGGGCTTCGCAGTGGCACTAGCATAACCGGACGACTGAAGGTATATAGGCGCAGAAACTAAGTGTTGTTATAAATCAGCTTGGTAAGCTCAACCTATGATAGCCCGTGTTTGGAGGACAGCAGACTGACAGATGTTGAAAGGTTGGTCTAGTGGTCATGATGTGAGCCTTACAAATCCCGGTGCATCCGAAGAGGATCGTAGCTGACACGTGACAGTTCGGCTCGTCTTCGACTCTCGAGGTCGATTACGCCGAAGACAGAGGTTCGAATCCTTTACTGTAAGAATTGGGTTGATCGGTCGTTGTGCAAGATGCTGATGGTTGTAGGAGCGTACGATGCAACAATATTTTTTGCCTGGCGTTCCAGACCTCCGGTGTTCGTCCGGAGCTCTCCCCGGCGACTCACATTCTTTGCAGATGAATATTAGATTAAGACGAGTACAAATTTGCAACGTTTTGACGCATCGGGTATGAACCCTCTGTAGACTCGATCATGTCCGTGAATGTATGCCAGGATAGCCTCCATACCTCATGCAGTCCCCAAGAGACGAGCTCGGGCAGATCATGCCAACTAACTTCTACATTCCTTTGGAAATTGCAATCATTGTACCACTGAAGGCACGTGTTAGCAAGACCCAAGACGTGACCAAGCCGCACATCGATGCCTTCGGATCCAGACTCGCTTCGTTTTATGGACAGAAATTTGGCATCTCCATAGACACGACTAAGACGGATAATTTTTGGCGGCCGAAACCGTATGATCACCAATGACCGTGCAATTGCATGTAATCTAATCTGGTCAGCGATCGTTGTTCCTGCCGGGTTTCCGTTGAAACACACATCAGTGCTTCACGGGACAGCATTCAGCGCCCCAGGTACTCAACTGCCCTGACGACAATTGCCTTGCTCACGTCAACTCATCAGACCAAGCCTTCCTCATATCGTGTGACATAGACTGCCCCGGGTCCAATATCGCAGAATACCTCTGACAAATCACAAGACTTGTCTCGATACTTGCGAAGATGTTGTAGGATGCACGGGAACTGCCTGTACTCGAGACGGTTCCTCGTACTTCTACAAGTCGTCGGTGGTTGATGGATCGCAGATGGCATTCGTGATGGCGCCATACCCGTGGATCTCAGCTGTTCCGGAGCAAACGGAGCATTCTATGTTGACAACTATGGAAAGAGCTACCAGATTCTTGCAACCACTCTTTCCCGGCCGGACCGAACGTCACGAACATTCAGATCAAGAGAAACGACAAGGAAAATCAGATACATGCAGCGCTGGCGATGTTGAACCAGCGGGGTTCTGTTGTTGCAGTAAGCATGTTGTCATGTACTCGAAAGTGCTCAACCACTGCATCGTATATTGGCATTGGCATCGCGGGCAACAGATGTACTCTCATTCAAGGTTCTGATGTCGATCCAGGTAGTCCTCCGAAGCTTCAGACGCCGTCGTCCTCGCGTCGAAGCGAATTTTTTTCTCGGTGAATGCTCAGCGTGTAGCCACGACGAGTATTTTGCCTTATCATCGGCCTTTTGTCACAGCTTCTGCATCGGCACCACCTATCAAGTACACAAACACCACAGCCACCACGTCCCCTAGGTGGATTTCAATAGACTCCGCACTCGTTGCGACGCCGACATCATCATGGACACGCCTACTGCCACTCCATACGGTATATGTGGTATTAGTGGGCGCAGCTGGAGGCAGCCGAGGAGGCAGGATCACCACCATCGTTCCGATGACGAGATTCTACACGACGACGATCGTGGCATCGTGCAAAACAAGTGAATGGTCTACGGTCTGCACCCACTAGCAGGCAGCGGCGCGAGAAAGGTCGAAAGCCGGATAAGTGGCCGTTCTCGCGTTTTAACGAACTGTCGCCTGTTTGGTACCTCAGGCAGAAGGAGTCGGCTAAGTACAGTGTACAGGTTCGACAGGCTCGGAGCCTGGTCGAAATGCATGGCGTCAGAGGAGTGTTTGGAATTGCTCTTCATCTTTCAATTGCCGTGGTAAGCTGCTTGGTGATGCCGCTGAATATTGGCCACAGGGAGCAGAGAGTATATTTGTCGACCAGGAGACCAGCTGAATCATCGTCATTGACGTCTCTTCTTTGCATGTCTTGACCTTCGACAACCGTTCCTTCAGGATAGATTGGACGCTTGCCCTCTTCTATCAGACGAATGAACATTGGATCGATCGGGACGCTGCCCAGAAATGGCACACTAAACTCTTTCGCCATGGCCTCTCCACCGCCCTTGTGGAAAATGTTGGTGCATTCCGAGCAATTAGGGCAGACGAAGCCAGCCATATTCTCGACGACACCAAGAATCTTGACACTAGTCTTCTTGCAAAAATTGATTTCCTTCTTCACATCGCTGACACTGATAGCTTGCGGCGTAGTGACAATGACGGCTCCAGACAATTGCTCGGGAGTCGCATTCTTGAGCAGTGTCTCCACGAGGGAGATGTGCTCGTCACTCGTGCCCGGTGGAGTGTCGATCAGTAGATAATCCAAAGGTCCCCACTGGACATCAGACAGGAATTGCCTGATCATGGCAGTCTTCTTCGGCCCACGCCAGACCACAGCATCTCCTCGGTTGGCCAACAAGAAACCGAGAGACATGCACCTCAGCTCGCCCAGATTCTTCCGTCCCTCGCTTGCTTGCCCATCTGCTTGCACTTGTCGTGCTTCATGCACCGGCACAGGAAGCCATCCGCCCGGGGCTTGGGTCACTTTTGAGCTTTCTATACCGAAGAAGCGCGGAATGGAAGGGCCAGTGAGGTCAATATCAAGTACGCCGACCGAGTAGCCTTGCAGGGACAGCGTGAGGGCGAGTTGCGTGGTGACGGAGGATTTGCCAACACCACCCTTGCCCGAGAGTACCAGGGATATGTGCTTGATGTCGGCCAGAGACATCGTCGCAGCACTTTTGCTCTGGAGGCTGTTGTCGAGGAGATGGTGGAGGTAAGAGAAAATGTCACTATCGTCTTCGAGATTGCTTACAAACGTCATTGCCGTCAAGAGCGGCATCGGCCGACTTTCGGACCTTGCAACCTCACGTCGCCACTTTCCTACAGTTATTCTCGAGACGCGCCGCCATCGACATCCACTGCGTCCATACTGCCAACCACATCACACATTGTTAATGGATAAGGGCATTGCGCCAATACCGGCTCTGTACGTGTGCTATCTGCTGCGTTCGATCGCTCGCCACTCTTCGACATACATCGGCAGCACGCCGCATCCACCGCGCAGGCTTCGACAGCATAATGGCGATGCCAAAGGAGGCGCTGCCCGCACATCACACGATTCGCTTAGACCGTGGGAGATGACATGCCTAGTCACTGGCTTCCCGAGCAAGATCGCTGCCTTGCAGTTTGAATGGGCTTGGCAGAACCCAAACATCACCCGACACATTGCTCCAGAGTCTCGCATATCGCAGTCAAGGATGACTTCCCGTATATCACCCAAGACTGGGAAGGTTCGGAAACGAGCCAAGAGACCACGACTTTGCCTGACCGACAGACTGGCCAATTTGAGACTGCTGCTTGAAGCGAAGAGCTTCCGACGCTGGCCTCTCAGGCTCACATTCTATGCCGAGGACGTATACCGAATGTGGCAGAGGCTGACCACGCAGAATCTCATGGGACGCAAAGCTGAGCTTGATGTCACACTGTACACGCCTGATGATGTCACGATAGCCGCAGCCAAAACAGAGGACTCGTCATTGCCTCTAAGCACTATTGGCATTAATTCGATCGATGTCACCTATGCTAACGCTAAAGTCCATCTGGAGAAAGGTCAGGTATTGTTCGGCAGCGAAGAGACTGCGAGTTGCGCTGTTTGTAGCCAAAGAACTCCCGCCAGCGGCGCTGGTACGCTAGTCTGCACCTCGGAGTCGTGCTCTGCAGTCTCGCATCTACAGTGTTTGTCCGCAGCTTTCTTGCATGACGAGAATCCTCACTCCGACCACTTGGTGCCGACCAAGGGACAGTGTCCCCGCTGCGGCTACCATCTGACGTGGATCGACCTTGTGAAAGATCTCAGCTTGCGAATGCGAGGTGAGAAAGAAGTCAAAGCCTTATTCAAGCCAAGGAGAGCCAAGAAAATCACGTCTGTGTCAGCTCCGCTCGAGATCCCCGAGTCGGACGACGAGGGGTCCGATCCGCTTGAAATAGTCATTGACGAAGAAGACGAATGGCGAGAGCTTTCCGACAGCGATGACGACGTTCAAAGGACTCATATCGAGATCAATCGAAGTACCCGCCACGGACAGAAGACATTGATGAGACCGGGGATATCAGTGCCATGTTCTGAACCAATTATTGAAGACAGCGAAGACTGCGGCGGATGGAGCGACGCAGAAGTCATACGATGAAATTCACTTATAGCGGGCCATGCTACTGAGACCGACGCAAGCTTTAGCTCTACATTCACGTTTTTGAGATGGCGCCACTTCTGGCTGATCACAGCAGCGAGCGCCTGCTTGAGCTGGGACAAGGCCGGCGTCTAACAGTTGGGACTGGCTACCAGCTGATAGAAGCGGCATAGTGCATCCTTAGCGAAAGTCGCGTTCCTACAACAGCCCGCCGGTGCATTCTAGCGGATCCAATCGAGTTCTGGGAAGACTTTGTACAAGCGTGAGCAGACTTACTCGAGCACAATCCGTGGCGGAATTCGCCTGCGCGATATCCCCGACAACTCTTCAAAAATGCCATCACAGTCGGCATTCTCGGAAAGACGAGCTGCGGTTGATTTGAACCTGGAGATCATATGCTGCTCAGCCGAGCCCGCGACGATGTGGCTGTGTCTATGCCATAGTGTTTCGGAATGAGGTGTGTGAGAGTTCGTCAAATGGTTCTGCTCCGACAATCTCCCCCCTACCACAGAGCGTTCCAATGCGTGCTGCAAGTCTTCTTAGAGCAAATCGGATAGCTTGGCGTACCATCTCGAACCTTGTACCATTGTCGCCGAGAAGAGGACCCTAACCATTAGTGCGATTCGATTCGAATCAAAGAGGTTATCGTGGCCATCATGAGTCAACATGATCGCACCCGTCCTTTGGATGAGGACAATGAAGCTCGCAGTGCCCATATTCTGCTTTTGAGATCCCAGAAAATTGGCTGTAGCCACGAGATTTATGCGGTTCGTCAACACGAGCTTGACATGCCTACATGACGTGATGCATCACCGCGTACTGTGCTCATTTCTTCGACAGACCCGGGTGATCCGCATCGGCTGGAGCTATCCACACCCAGGACAAGCCGACTGCGTGAATACCGTCTGCGTTCATGTGATTTTCATAGAGCGACCTGAAATGCCAGGCGGGTGTTAGCAATTACGTGATGAGCCCCAAGACCTTCTTTACATTGCACATCAGACTCGATGTGAAGTGTAAGACCACACATTGCGTTGCAAAGTTCGGCTTGATCAACCGCTACCATCTGGCGGCACTCAATATGGGGTACTGACGTTTTGTAGATAAGCTTCGGACCCGTGGTGCTTCCATATGTCTTACCATGACACCAGTGATGATTGCGTTCAGGACCATCTTCGTTGCAGTGCCGACGATCGTTCTTGTGCTTCCAGTCACGACCTCCAGACCTGTTACGAGTTCGATCATGAGATCGATATTTCCACTGACGCTCATGGGCGAGGGTGCAGAACAAGCGACGGAGATTGTAGTGCATCCTAACACTTTAGTCTTCTGGATAATGTTCAACCTTTAAAGAGGATTCAGCTTTCTCGCTTTCTTCGGCACCAACATCCACTCGATATCCGGCATGGTCTCTAGCCTCACCCATATCACGTTCGGGGTCATCATGCTGTTCGGCTGGACCATAAGTGCTTCATCTGCTCTCCCACGCGCATCAGCCTCGCACAGCTCCGCACCACAGGGGAGAATATAGCCCACACATCCAAGGTATCCTTATCACCATGGTCATAATTGTGGCGAAGTCGACAATTCTCTGAATCATCTGACCGTCCTTTTCCGCAAACATCTTCTGTTCAGATCAGTAAAACAATGTCAATGGTCTGACCTTCGACAATCGCATACGCTCCCGCAATTGTGCACTATACTGGCTTGCACAAATTTTCGATGAGCTTTTCATGGGTCTCAAGCTTGACGTCCTTTACGGCACTAACCGCGCCCATCTCGAATATTTTGTCCTCGTAACCACTGGCGACGCAACACTGCCCAGCGGCTGCGCCTTGCAAATCTAGCAAGACTCACATCCAGAGTCCCGCCACACCATTGTATACACCGGCTGTCGGCCCTTGTTTTTCTGTACACTCTCTCTTGAGGCATATGACACACACTGGCAGGGTACTTATTACTAAACCGATCGGATCGGAGGGTAACAGCGCGGAGAGAGCAGCTGTACTGTTCGAAGCCTACCATGAAAATTGGGCGCTGTGTGTAGGGAGTTTGATGTGTTGGTTCTGACGGCTGTTCGGACGTCCAGGAAGACAACGGATCTGGGGACGGAGGCACTGGCATCAAAAGAAAAAAAAAATTCAAAAAAAAAAATAGCAAAGAATGGAGATCGATGTGCGGGAGCTTTCTTTCTCATAAAAATTTGTACATCACGCCTGTGAGGATGTACGCAGCGAAGTACCAAGATCACTCAAGGCACGAGTAAGATTACTGCAGCATGATGACATACAGTACCAATGCTATCGCCTTTGTAGAAAGAAGCACTTCAATTTGTGTACTTAGGGTCCTGGCCGTCGTCTGAAAGTGGCCAACAGTCGCTCTATCATTTTGACCGGTCAACACTTCCACAGAAGCATTCCACATCCCGTATTTTTCCGATCGACAGCGATGCTGCCATTTTCTCTGGCGAGTCATGAAAATAGGCATTCTGATTGCACAGATCGCCCAGTCGAGGGCCATGATCCTGTCCTAGTCGCAGCATACTCTTGGGTCTTCGCCTGCATTCGTTACACTTGAATTGTTCCCTGTCTGAATTATTGGATGGGACCATCATCCCCGCCCGCTAGGTTTCGGATCCGTGAGCACCATTGATACCGCCGCCTTGTAATTGATTGAGTTTGTCGCTGATAGCCTTACTTCCCGCCTGAATACCGTTGATACCGCTGTTCGTGATTTGGTTGACCTTATCGCCGATGCTTTTGCGATCAGGAGGCTGAGGCATTGTGCCGCCGTTCATCCTCTTGGACACAAAGACCGCGAACAAGCCTAGGAAGAAGAGCCAGGTCGCGGCGAAAGTGGTTACGAACAGCGTTGGGCCGACCACTAGTAGCGCAGCTCCAATAGCGATGAGGGTGAGGGTCGTTGCGGCCAAGACACTAGCGACGAGCGCGACCAAGAGCGAGACGACAAAGGTCGAGATAGCGAAGAGCACAAAGAGAAGGATGGGTATGCCGGACATCATAATGTGCATGCCAACAAACGCCTTCGCGGATATCTGTCAGTCGGGAAGAAAACGCAGATGTACCAAGTTTCAGCACGTACGGAGAGCTTTGGGTTCGCAGCCACGAAGTCCTGGATTTTTCGCAGAAGAGGCCCTTGTTTATCGGGTGAAATGATACGATCCAGAACGCCTTGGCCTTTCTGCACTGTCAGGGAACCAAGTGCTGTCAGACGTTCTGTGAGGATTCCATTTCTGGCCGCAGCATCTCGTGAGTCCCTCTCCCTCTGAGAGTTTTGGCTGGACTCCGGCGCCTGTGTCATTTCCCCAGACTTGGTGTCTATAGCCTGGACTGCAGCCATGGTGAAGCTGTTGTATCACGATCGTGGTGCCAGACTGGAGTGTGGATGTGCAGTCAATTGTTCATAATATTATCTCCGAGCCACAGGTGAGTTGTTGTTGAGGCTACTGCATGTCGAGGGTAACAACCAGAAGTTGGACATTCACTCAAGAAGTCGCGTCTGTGATGGTGTGGTGACGGAAGTGCGCGATCAAGGTTCACTACCGAACCTTAAAGCTGCGGCTACGCTAGTCCACTCCCAGAACTCCAATCGAGCCGCTAAAATTTCTGGAAGCATGTGAACTTTGTAGCTTCAAGTTGGATTTACTGCGAATGTCACCCTACCTGATCCTCTCCTCCCACTCAGCGAAAATGGAGGCCACGATGGCGGCGAAGGACAACGATGGAAAGAAGAGGAAGCGGCAGTCGAATGGCATCGACACCCCCAACAAGAAGGTCGCATTCGAGGGAGCTGGATCTGGCAGCGGGAAGATCAAGGTCTCATACGTCGATGAGAATGGCCCATACCCAGTACTGCTGTCGACTCCTGGCGTAAACGCGCCAAAGGTGACCTTCAAGGCATATGCGAAGCCGCGAAAGGAGACGCAGAGCAGCGTCAAGCCCAAGACTCATGATCTGCTCCTGCATTCTTCAGAACACCCACGACTCGACTATACCGCTGCGCAGAGTATGTCAGATCAGCACATGTCGCACTACGTCGCTGTATACGATCCTACCACTCAGCAAGTACAAGTTGTGCCGGCGCATCACCTGGATCTACGAGCAACCCTGCGATCAGAATTGGCAGAAGTCAAGCAAGACAATCTGACGTACGCACAGCAACGGGAAGAGTTGGGACGTGAGTTCGGTACGAAAAAGGCCAAGAAAGCGATCGCGAGCAAGACCGAGAATGCAATCACACAAGATCCAAAAGGCAAGGCGCCGGTCACAGATGTGCAGGACGCAATTCTTGCTTCAGTAGGAGACGTTACATCTGGAGCCGCAGCCAAGAAGACAGAGCAAGATGCAGAAGCTGCTTTTGCTTCGAAGCCAATACCTAAGCCCAACCTGGAAGCAGAGTCTGTCGAGAATGTCTACGCTTACAGTACGCTTATTCCGTGGAACGACGCCCGCCTCGTGACCACCGTGGCCTGGCAGCAAAGTGTACGAGAAGAAAAGGAGATCAAATTCAGCCACCGCTTCCCCGCCTCTCGAGTTGTCTCGATCGGCAAAACAGAGAACGTGGAACGACTCAAAGCCCTCCGGTATCTCACACTGCTTCTCGAGTTCCACGATGCTCTCGGCAATGCAGGCCGCACAGGCAAAAAGGTACCCAAAAAGGACATCTTCACCAAAAAGCTAGCCGACTGGCCACAAGGCCTTGTCGATAGCGTACGTCGACGCTTCACAAACGATTCGGGCTCGGAGCTAGGAAAGTGGCAGATGGACAATCTGTACACTCACATGTGCGCTCTGAGTCTGTTTTGTGATGGTTGGACGACGGACACGACAGATCTGAGGGAGGATCTCAAACTGGATCAGAAACAGATCTCGCAGTACTTCCATGAGCTGGGGTGTAAGGTGTCCGCACCGACTCAGAGTGAGAGAATCGCGAGGAACATGGGCAAAGCTAAGGCGGCTGTTACGAGGTTTGCGAGATTGAAACTGCCCCTGGATTTTCCCAAAGCACGGGTTGGCCGGAGGAGGTAGTCAATCCCGAACATGGAGAAGACTTCGTATGCAGACTTCATCGTGCAGCACCACTACTGCATATCTGTCACAAATCCAGCTCGCATTTCACACCCACAGGTCACCTCAGTATTCCTTTCCCCTCTTCACCTTCTGCTGAAACATCTCCAACCACTTCTTCACGATCCGAATTTCCCAGAGGTGTGCTTCCCTGATGAACTGCGGCTCGTTTTCAACATCCAAGATACCAGAACTATCCCAGTGATGTCCTGCCCCCGTGATCAACAACTGCGGATGCAAATAAGCGTCCTCTACACTCCCCGTCAACCTCGCCGGCGCCTCATTCGAGTGGTAACACACGTCCAACCATACATCCTGGTTGCCGTCAATATGTGCCAAACGGTCTGCGCTGACGTTGTATCCGCCATACATCTCGTTCCGCCAGATTTCGGGCCGTGGTGGGATGCGATTGTATTGCCCGGGAGCAAAGGCTTGGTCGCACCATTCCTGCGTGTAGTCCGTTTGAAGCACCCGACTGATCAGACTCGGGCCGTGTCGTCTTGCCGCTTGGTAGATTCCGGCTTCGGTACAGGTACTGTAGAGATAGCTCCGGTTGTCGTCGTTTGTGGTGTTGGACCAGTATTTTTCGCCGCCGATGTTGCACTCCCATCCTACTGCATCAGGAGCGAAGCAGATGGGGGCGATGTAGTTGCGGACGTAGTTGGCGTAGTTGCCTAGATTCGTCCAGGGAGAGCCGTGGGTGTAGTTCGAGAGGATAGGGTCGTAGTCGAGCTGGGTGATGTTGTGGGGCGAGGAGGTGGACGTCACGTTGTGGCAGAAGAGGAAGAAGTCGTCGGAGCCGTACGTTGAGTTCCAATTCAATTCTTGCCAGGTGTTGGTTGGATAGTACATTGGACCTGGACGGGAGGGCAATTAGTAGCTGTGGACTTTGTTTGATCTCAACACCCATGTTTCTTACCTCCCAACGGGTATGCTATCGTCATGGCGAAATCACGATCGTCTGTGAGATTGGCGAGACCAAAGAGAGACTTAAGATGTGTGACCGCCTGAGGCGAGCCGTTTTCCAGGACATGATCGATCTTGTCGACGAGGCCGTTGATACTGCCGACGCAATCCTGTGGTCCGAATTTCTGAATAGGATCATACCACTCAGGGTAGGAGTATTTCGTCTTTGTTGTGCCGCTCGAGCTACACATGAAGGTTGGGAATCAGTAGCTAGCTTGACGGAGGAAAACATCGTATGAGGGTCAACTCACGCAATGCCCCCCCAGAGGATGTCAGGATAAGTTTTCATGGAAAAAGCAGTCTGAGCCCCCGCCAACGACCCGCCATATAGAATCCATGGCGTTCCCGGCGCCGTCAAAGTTCCATTGACTCCTGGAAACGCCGCATGTTGGGCAAAATAAGCATTATCTGCTATCGTCTGTTCCGTCGTCAACCACCGAAGGGAGTCTGTGCTGGACTCATTGACAGGGTAGGCATCCCCGTAATACCGGTTTTGAAGAATGACTCCCAGGCCATTGGTGGCTTCCATCAAGATTTGGATGATGCCAGTCTCCAGATTTGAGAAGCGGCTTTGGATGGAGGTTTCTCCAGAGATGTAGAGGAAAACAGGACCCCCAGGCTTGTAATATGTGGTGTCGAAGACATATTGTTGCTTGAATGTAGCGTTGCCGGTATGTGGGACATAACGTGTGCTGTTGGGGAAGTGGTCGATCTGGTAGTACCCTCAGTAGACGTTCGACTTGAATCAAAGATTCTCTAGGCTGACCAATTGATCGAAGGTGTGAATAGTGTATGTACTGGGCCTGCTCGCCCTCGTCTCCAATACTGGCGCTCTTCCCCTCCTCGCAATGCTTCCAGCCGAAGCGCAGCACGATAATGCGATTGTTAACAATGCCAATATCATCATTGCACTCGGTTGTCAGCAATTCAAAACAATGAGAGATAGCGTAGATCGAAAAGAGGTTGTGCAGGCACCAATGCCAATATATGGCTCCTGATGCTACATCGGTAAGCAACGTCGTCATCGTCAATGCTGGTTTAAGATCTTCGGCGTCACGCAAAAATCAGCAGCAACGAGGTCATGGTACGAACCCAGTAACGCAGTGCAGATTCCCCCCAGCACTTGTCTGCAAGAGGAAGCTAAGGTGATCTCGTATCTCGAAGTGGGGCCAGCGGAGTTCGGCCATTTATGAATCGAGCAGAGATCGGCTTGAGCATTGCTTGTCATTGCTTATCACTTTATATGCAGCATGCACGATTGCGAAGAGCGAGGAGTTGACATGTTGGGAGGGAAACAGAGGCGCCAGCGCCGCTGTTGACATCAAAGTGAAAGCGACGTGATCGAGATGTGTCGTGCGCCGAGTCTTGCGAGCGCAACAAGGACTCAGCTACACGGGAATTGCGCGAGCCCTCCTCAACTCGCGATCGTCACTATGCAGCCTGCTTCGAAGCCATCAGAGCTGGGAATTTCGTACAGTGCCCTCGCCGAATGAAGGAGTAGCGAAGATAAAACGCTTGTCAGCCGCCATGAGTCGAATAGGGAAGCTCCATCCACTTGATCAAGCCGATATCGCCTATATCGATTCCATCCAGAGTTGCGAATGATGAAAGATGGGCTGATAGCTCGGGACAGAGTCCCAGAAAGGCATATCAAGGCGCTTGTAAATTTTGGATGCTGTACAAATTATTGATTGGAGAGGCATATAAGCGCTGTGCCGTCATGGGGACCATCCCGGATGAATGTGCATTACTGTACATGAGCGCCGTGGCCGTGTGATTGCTCTGAACTGTACATCTCATCAATAGAGCCGGCGCTGAGTTAGATGGTGGCTGTGGTGAAAGAAATCTTCAGCCCTTCTTCTCCTTGTCCGCAAAGTCGGATGCCTGCAGATTCCGAGTCATCGAGGGTAGCTTAACGACCAGTCCATCAAGCGCCTTGCTCATCTCGACCTGACAACCTAGCCGCGATGTTTCTGTCAGACCAAATGCAAGGTCTAGCATGTCGTTCTCGTCGTCTGATGGCTCCTCCTGCCAATTGTGTCAGCTTCTCACTGCGTCTGCGATTCAACGAAACTCGCAAGTATACGAACCATCTTGTCAAACATATCATCCTCCGCAACTATTATATGGCATGTACTGCATGCACAGCTTCCTCCACACGCGCCCTCCATCTCTAGATCATTGGCTTGTGCGATGTCAAGGAGGTTGTCTCCATCTGCCACTTCGAAGACATGCTCCTGACCTTCCTTGTCGATGAACGTGACCTTTCGCCCCTCGCCAGGCCTGGGCGGTGTAAGATCGCCGTGCCATTGGGACTGGGTGGTAGAGAAGGCTCGCTTGAGTTGGGGCGGTATCCGGTGTAAGTCCGATCGTCGTGATTGCCGTGATGTATATGACAGGGTTCGCAAAGGCAACTGCGATGAAGCGGAGGCGGCGCTGAGATGTCGCAATGGCTGTGTCTGTATCTGTACGCACCGCTGGGGCTGCCAGCGTACATTGGATGATTTTCTTGCTGGAACCCTGAGACATCTGGGTGTGGAGTGGCAGGCCGTGGCCAATTGAAGGCGAATGATGGACGTCGACTGCATTTTTGGCACTTCAGCGCCTCGCCGTAGCAGCATGGACGGTGCAGGTGGGCAGGGCAGAGTAGAGCAGAGCAGGATGATGTGGTATGTGTGGAGGGAGTATTCAATTACTGTAATAAAGCGTAGTCAGCAGAAATGCCTTGGGCAATGGGCGTCTCGCCTCCAACCGCAGTGCACTCCGCTTCCAAGTCCCAACCTATAAGCTGTCACGTCGCCCATCGTCCCTCGTCATTCGTGACGACAATATCGACAACAACAACAACAACCACAACAGCGGCACCATCACCTCCCCATATACCCACTTCTCATTGCTGTCCTCGCCATGGATAGGGATCATTTCCCCATGGCGCCGTCGCGAGAGCCGAATCCGCTGCGACCATACTACATCCCGCCTTCCATAGGCCCATCACACGCCGCATCGGCATCGCAGGCACCGCGTGCTGTACACACCAGTGCACCACGACCAAGTCCGTCCATAACTAGCGCCGCCCGCGACTTGTTTCCCGAATTGGATATCGACCTGAAATCGACGACGAGTGAGGCATGGCAGCATACCAGGGGTCTGTTCGATACACTGGCCTGGCGGTACACTTCAGTCCTTTTGGCACAACCATTCGACGTGGCCAAAACTCTCCTGCAAGTCGCAGCTCCACCTTCAGACATACTAGCGACGCCGCAGAAGAAAAGAACAGGACGTAACGACTTCGGAGGCAGCACGAGGCGGCGAGGGCGTGAACGACATGACGATGGAGAGAACGAGACGGATGAAGAGGATGATAGTGATAGGAGCGATGACATACCAGACTACTTCTCTGCCACCGCACCGAGGAGTAGATCGCCGCGAAAGAGGAGAAGGACCCCACCGGACCAAGATCTATCTCCCTCACCTACACCGCGACCGCGAGATAGGCGCGAACAGGATGCAGATCAGGACTACAAAATACGCATCAAGAAGCCCGAAGCCATCATGAACGCCATATCAGCTTTGTACAACACTTCAGGGGCGGTCGGGCTGTGGCGAGCGTCAAATACCACCTTCCTGTATTCAATCCTGCTCCGGACTACCGACTCCTTTGTACGGAGCTTGTTGCTTGCTATACTAGGCTTACCGGACATCCCTGGACCTGATCAAGGAGGCCTGGCTCCAGGCTTGACCACTGGCGGCGGCGCTGGCTTCAGCGGGCTTGACTTGAGTGACAGTCCGAATGCTATAGGGTCACTGGTGGTACTGGGGCTGGCGAGTTGTATTACCGGATTACTCCTGGCTCCTCTCGATATGGTGCGGACGAGACTCATCGTGACACCTCTCTCTTCACCTCCTCGTGGTCTCGTACAGAATCTGCGACGACTGCCGTCTCTGGTCGCACCCTCCAACATGTGGCTGCCTACCGCACTCTTCCACACAGTCCCAAACATCTTCTCTGCAGTAACGCCTCTCTTCCTGCGACGACAGCTCCGCATCACCCCAGAACTCACACCTGGCCTATGGTCCCTCGCCGCTTTCACCACCACCCTCACCGAGCTCTTCGTCCGTCTACCTCTAGAAACAGTAGTGAGACGCGCTCAAGTTGCATCCATCCGAAAAGCAGAGCCAGCGACACCGCTCATCGTCGATCCCGCCCCCTACTCCGGAGCGTGGGGAACAGTCTACGGCATTGTGTATACTGAAGGCGAGACTACCACCAAAGCTCCGAATGGTATGCTTCGGAAGCGCCGTGGACAAGGAGCTGCTGGTCTCGTCCGCGGATGGCGAGTCGGCTTCTGGGGTCTGGTTGGTGTGTGGGGAGCAGGCGCTCTCGGTCCAAGCGATGGGCGGGGCCGAGGTGGACAGTTCTGAAGGCATTGCAGTATTTTGTGCACATTTACGGCTTTGATGATACCCACTGAGCAGCTGCTGCGTTTTCTGTGCTTCGGTAATGATGAACCCTACTCTTTCCACATTGATACTCGTTGAAACACGAGCCTGTGCTCATTCTCCACACGCTGCATAGATCTCGTATGGCAAGCAATACAGGTCCGAATTGACCCGTCTGATCAATCATCTATCGTGTACTCTGCGGAACTTGTGGACTCTACGAGTCTAGAGGACTTATATATCGGCGCAAGCATAATAACATAGACAACACAAAGCATTGTGGACCATGCAAGTCGCAATCTATGTACTACGCTCTTGCCCCTATCCGATATACCAGTCTCTCTAATAGGTTGCCGGCAACTGACTCAGCCTTCCCCCATCCACGACCATAATATTGCCATTGAGATACGCCCCTGCCCTACTCGCCATATACAAGATCGACCCCGCCATGTCACTCGTACTTCCCAGCCTCTCTGCCGGAATGAAATCATTCCCTACTGATCCCTCGGCGCTCGGATCCGTGCCCAGTGGCAGATGCGCATACAACGGCGCTGCCAGATCACTCGGAAAGAAGCCTGGAGCTATCCCATTCATCCTGATCGAGAACTGCGCTAGGGTTCCGGACATACACTTGACCAGATGCGTGGCGCCAGCCTTGGTGATGGGGTAACAGCCGAACCCATTGGGGTTCCGTAGGTAGCCTCCTATGCTGGTTGTGACGAGGACTTGGGATTTGACGCCGGGAAGAGCATTTGGCGGTTGGTTCCCGGCGTGTAGGAGTTTGAGGAAAGCGAAAGTCGTGAACGCTATGGAAGTGGTATTTGTTGCGAATCCGAGATTCCAATCCTCGGTTTTCTGTTCCAGGCATGCGTCCGCGAACTCGTCGATCGAAGGGCCGTCTTTTGGCATCACTTTGAGTGGGGGCGGATACGTCCCGGAGTTGCATACGACGAGGTTGACGTAGCCGACTTCTCTTTTGACTTGCTCGGCGATCTGCATGAGGGACTCTTTGGATGTGACGTCCCCAATGACTGGGATGATGTTGCTGTGTGGAGAGGCTGTCTTAGCGGCTTCCTCGAGGACTTCTTTGCGGCGGCCGACGATGTAGACTTTTGATGCGCCGTTGTTGGCGAGGGCTTTGGTCATCATGAGGCCGATACCTGTCTGTTTTGTAATGTCGGTTGGAAAGCGCTGAGATAAGGATATTTGTGGGGACTTACTCCGCCTCCTGTTATGACTGCTACGATGCCCTTGACGCTGAACAGCTGGGCGGCATCGACGACGTTTGGATCCATGCTGAGTCTATGTGATGGTTTGAGGGACTATGAAGGGGTTTGGAAGAAGATGAGTAGTTTATGTAGCTTTCGTCAAGCTGGGCAAAGATGTGACGTTCAGTGCCTCGATCAGCCCGGAAGCGGAGAATGGCGGGTCTCTTCTCTATGTCATATGCAAGAACCTCATCGATCACTTTCGCCAGTTTTGATTTCGAAAGCAGGCCAGTGCAGACGTATCAATGCTCGGTATTTAGGTGTATGTCATACTTACTCACAAGGCTCATGGCTCGATCTCCGTTCAGTAAATGTGCAATATACATGTACTCGAGATCGGAGGATCGATTATGTGGAGGCGTAAGCAGACCTGAATATAAGATGATTGTAATAGTGAGATCAATTTTCAAAAGGATGCTCAAACTATTATACGAGTTCAAGTAGGGCTATCGCTCAGATCGTCCACCAGTACCTCGATTGTTTGGAGAGCGTCGATGCCTCTGTAGCGTGCTCTCATGGAAGAACGCAGCGAATCAACATGTCGAGACTTTCAAAGAACATTGGATATTTGTGCTACAGCGAGGATGCTCACGCCCGAGCAGAATGCACAGTCAGTGTAGCCGTCCGCGACATCACATTGGTCCGCCAGATCAAACCCCACGTGACTTGATTGTGCCAAGTATTTGCCCGCGTCCTCCACAAGCCTCCTTCGCTTTACGGGGCAAATTTAGTGTCTTGATGTGGCGGAAGGACTCGTTGACCTGCGCAATACCACTATTATTTCGATGCACCACCTTGATATGAATCTCGGACCACAAGGAAGCATGCGTAGCGAATACAGTGTCTAGCGGGATAAGAACTTGCTTTGATATTGGATGTCATAGGTAGATTCGATGGTCGTCGTTGGCTGGGAGTGATGTATGATCTGAGATGATGGAGCAAGTAGATGAGATGGTGCTACGTCCATGATTAGTAAATGTCGATGTCGTGCTGATTGATAGGCGGCGTGCATCTCCAGCGAAACCCGAGCAAAGGCGATCACTTGTCTTGACGCTGGCCCTTGATCTTAAGGCTGGGGGGAGCACTTGCCCAGAACGAGCCTGCCTTGCTCAAGGGAAGCGTCGCCAGCTTCGTGGTGTCAACAACCTGTTTAATCTGTTCGTGCTCACCTTCACTCCCATCCTCCATTGCCTCGTACTCGACATTTGCAATGCCTAAGCTGCCCCAAGCACTTCCTGGCTCCACCTTCCAGTCCTTCTGCGCCTCATCCATGGCCGCACGATCATGCAGGTAGAGATCCATGGTGGCTTGAGCATCCTCGATCGACGAGTGGTCGTCACCCTGGATATCTCGGCCCAGTATCTCTTTCGCGAGGACACTGAGCTTTGGCTTGCGCTGCCGACCAGTGGCGTAGAGACGATATGGCTCGTGGAGCTGCGTGTCTCTGATCTTGACCCGTCGAAGACACCCTTGCTGTGCACCTTGATATCGTTGTCGATGGCGTGCCCAACCACGGTGCGGCCCTTGACTATGTTTCGCATGTGAAATTCGACCTCAGCAATGTCCACCGACCCGTTACCAGGCTTGATGTCCTCCCAATAGACACCAAGTTGCAGGGATCGTGGAGGCAAGGTGATGCGCCACCCTTCTTTTTCGTCGTATCGGGCAAAGACATCGTAAATCACCTGGTTTCTCTCGTTCACGAAGGATACTCGACCCGCGCGCTTGCTCTCCTTGGGCATGCCGGTGATCTTTACACCCTGAAACTCGCCATCGAAAGCGACAGTAGGGGTGAGTAGATCGTAACGAGGGATGATACTGTCGGCCCTCGTCAAATGCTTGTACATGACGTGCGGGTTCACGACTGGGCGACCTCGATCGTCACGATACTCAACTTCATGCGCACTGACAGTGTTGACGCCCCGCGAAGTCCGTGGGCCAGGCATGGTATGATTGCTGCTTGGGAATATTCTGGCAAGCCGGATTTGCCAGGGATCAATAGAGCAGCCGACAAATTATTGTAAATCTTTCCGAGAAAGTGGTCGAAGACAGCTCGTCTTTGAGGAGGATGCTATTGTTCGTACTTTCCAGAGATGATGTAGAAATTGATGTGCAAGGCAGAACAGCAGGCTCCATGGGGTCTCTTCTATAAGCTGTAATTGTGTCGGTAGGGACGTGATGCGTATAAAGGTGAATAGAGCGATCCTGTTGTCCCATGCATCAAGTGAGCAGACATAGCGATTGGAGGTGATCTACACAAGGCCTTGTACGTAACTGTTATAAGGTGAACAATAGAACTCCCGCAACAAGTAGGCTTTTAACTTCAGCGCTGCACAACGTCTTTAGCACTTCAGACTCACGCTGACGACAGCCGCCATTGAAACGGAAGTTGTAGAGCCGAGGGCTGGAGCCATACTCATGATCGGTAGTACCGCAGCCAACGCCGTTCTCGATGTTGTTGAGACGTAGCCACTCTCGCGCCAGTGCTCAGCCGGTCTGATGCTGAGGCAGTCCTTGCGCTTGTTGCAGACAGACGAGGTCAGAGCAAAGCGACAGATGTGTAGAGGTCGCGATGGCTGACGTTGCTTGTGCTTGCTGGTGTGAGGTTCTCCTGCTGTGCCCCAGGCTCTTGTTGACATAGGTATAATCTAGCTTATGTTTGCGTACTGTTGACATTCTTGTCATATGGTGAGCTCGAAATTACCACTGTCGGGCAAGGATTGGTTTGCCTCGATAAATAGGATATTAAATCTTGGACTTCATGATCGTAATAAGTATGCTTCATGTTTGCTGCGGAGCAGCCATCATTAAGCGAGCCGAGTCGGTAGCAAGCACATGTGCTCGGAGTTGGCTCGACAAAGAAGTTGACGACAAAGGAGTTGACAACAAACGCATCTACCAGTCACCATGGCGCTGAACCCTTGTCAGGCTATTCGGATCTTTTCCCAGCTCATTGTCCATGCTCAACAATGTCGCAGGCTTATCACGCCGAGTGGAAGAACAAAGTGAAGTTTCAATGGCGGCGGCATGACGCTTCTGTTGGTGTCGGACTTCTGCAGCTTCCGCAGTTTTGCAGATGCAGTGCTCAGCTCCGCAGGTAGTATGTGCCGGACCAGTGCCTTGACTGCCCTGTTCTTGTAGCAAGCGATTTACGAGACCAGGACGATGCTCGTCCATACTCATCGAAGGATCGTGCAAATTGTCGGTGGACAACTTCCTTCCACTTCCTGCTACAGGTGGGCTGATCTTGTATTGCTTAGGATCTTGCGTCCGTTTTTCAGGCGAATTGAGGACATTGCCCAAGACCCTGTGAATGCCGAACTTGTCCATGATGCTGTTCAACGGGCTTTACTTTGCTTCAACAGACGTGGAGCCTTCCAGGTGGTCTTGGTAGGAATGTTGGTATGGTGATGTCTTGAAATCGCTAGCTGAAGTGTTTGCGTTGGATTCGACAGAATTGTTGATAGTCTTGCGCTGTTGGCTTGTACTTTCTACTAAAAGTGTGGGCGGTACAGCTTTGTTTTGCAGTGATATGAGGAGTGACTTCAGTTCCTATGGCACACACTCACTCTCAAGTACTCACTGTCATCGGCACCGGCCACATTCCAGTGGGCCTCATACGACTTGTCAGCCAGTATGCCGGGTATCGTACCCGGCTTTGTCTGGCCATTGTCGTTCCACGAAGTGCTCTCCGAGCAGGTTTGTTGCGTTGTTGTGCTACCCGATTGCTGCCGATGTCACGCAACACCATGTATCGTGAGCAAGCTCATGCTGCAACCAATCTTTTCTAAGGATGCATTGCACTTTGCCTGCCTGCAATGATTCCGACGCCGAACACAAGAAGGATCAGCGAGGGAGATGAGATGAGGTCGAGGTCAAGTTGTAATTTCCTCAACCAAGTGAGAACGGCGCGTGGCGCCAACGAAACTTACCTAGCGTGATTGTGTAGATACACCTGCCAAGGATACCATCTCATCATTCGCATCAACACCAGGTTCTTCGACTTTTCTTCGTCACCTTCATTTCTTTCCACATCATTATTGGGATAACAAGAGTGTCCACCATCTGGTCTTCCGCGGAGAGTCGCCAAGGTCTTGTAGTGTACACTGTAGGAATTCAAAGATGATGGACGCTATATGATGTGATTAAGATTCAATAGCGTGCCATTCGCGCCGCCTGTGAGATGAGTGTATAAAATGACGCGGTCCGCCGCTCCTCTGTGCCTTTCCACAGGTTAAACGACAACACGAACTATAGAACCAATACTTTCTTCGACACCCTACAGAATAATTCCACGGCCAAGCAAACATGTCCGCCACCGGCAGCTTCGAAGCGGGTGCCCAGATCCCAATCACGAGAACCTTCGTGCAAGGCTCTGTCACCACTGCGATCGGCCTTGTGGGACAAGTTCTCTACAACGGCGAGACCAATTGGGTCGGGGTCGACGATGGTGACGCTGACTACCTCTTGACCGCGTCAGCTGCCAACGCCGTTGAGACCACGCTGGCTGATGGGAACACCTATTATTTCTCGACTGGTTCAGCACCATCTGGCTATCTGCTCATTACTGGAGATGCAAGTGCAACCACGACTGGAGGCTCAAGCTCCTACACTGGCACCAGCTCCGGCGCCGCTGGGACAACTACTCACTCTGGTTCGAGCTCTTCGGGAATGACCACCACTCGCGCCACGTCCCAGACTACCTCAGGTTCGGCGGCAGCGACGACGACTTCCTCTGCGCAGCGACTATCAGGCGGCACAATCATGTCTCTTGGTCTGGCATTGCTCGCCACTCTCTCCATGAACTTTTTGGCTTAGGATGATCGACGCTGAACGCGGAGCGTGGTGAACCTAGGTGGTCAATTCATCTGTACAGATCAGCGATTACCATGTACGAATAATGATACCATATAGCTATATACCCCAGATGCCGAGAACTCATGTATCTATACAACATCGAACACAAACAAGCCGTGAAAGTGAAGTCGCTCGGGCAGGTCCTTTACCATGCACCTCAACAGTCTCTTGCAGCGACTTCAGCAGGACGTTCACAGCTCGACTTAACACTCGAAGACTCTGTAGACCGGCCACAGCAGTGGCATATCATCACCGACTCGCACTTCGGACATCTTGTCGCAAGTTCTTCCACCCCTTCCTCGAATGTCGATATGGTATTTGATAAAAGCGAAGTTCGGCGCCGATGACATCCCTCTGATGCATGAGTTAGCTGATCCGTCAATTCTAGCAGCCAACGATACGTGAACACTCACCTCTTTGATGAGAGTTTAGAGAGGCCCAAGAGGCCGCAATTGCCTCGGACACATGTTCTTCTTCCAGTTTGATCCGGCCCACAGGAGACGACGGTGTCTTCGAATTTTCGTGTCCCTCAAAGAGACCCTCGGCTTCGAGTTGGCAGGAAACAGGATCTAAGGGATCCCGCCTGCTGACACATTAGTCAAGCGCCCGGGAGATGGAGTACTGGAATGGAGGCTGACCACAATGGACCGTCGAAGTCGTCTACACCATTTTCATAGCCTCCGACTCTATCAAATTCATGTGTATGGCGCTCGAACGATCGATTTGACGTTGTATGTTTGGCGATCGTGATCGGTTGAATCGTGGGAGGATTCTTTGGAGTGTTCATCTTGGTGTAGCGATCGTAGTTACTGTCTGGCAGTGATGCAGAGTATATATTACATGTTGGAAGTGGATAATTTCTATGCTTTTATGGTGTCACACCTGAGCGGAAGCAATCGGGCACAGTACTCCCGCTTGTTTGACCGAGAGCGTGATCAGTGGGCTGATGCGCGACAACTGAGACTCAACCACGAGATAGAGCATCCCTTCCATTGACTCAATAGCTCGTATGCGAGACTGTCATCGCCGGGCTCCGCGCTTGTGCAAAAATGGTCCCTAGTCGTTGTGTAGACGCCTTCATATGCTCCTTTCTCCAGTTCTCAGCAATGCCCTTGTAATCCCTGACAGCTTACCAAAGAACTCTTTCCGCGACATACCCTCCCTATGCCTCTTTGACTCTAGATCATGCATGGCCTGGCTTGGCTCTCAGTATCACGACAACAAGAACAGACTTTGAGGCTTGACCACGTGGCCCAGAAGTGGTGGCAGACGCTCGTTCGGTCAGCCTAAGGACATCTCAAGTGAAAAGCTGCAACATCGGTCCCGCCCATCATGCGAACGCTTGCGCATCATTCCATCTTCGTTCGATTGGCGTCGATGGTCTTGCTTCGGTATTAAGACTGCAGGTGGAGAAGGTCACACGCGAGCGCTGATCGTACATATACTCAGTGAGTTTCGTCACTGGCCGAAGCTGCCGGCGCTAGACCCCGGATTCTCGACGCGGCAGCGGGGGTTAGCGCAAAGCTTCCAGAGCTGCTGTCGCATGACCAATGGCAAGAACTACCCACTTCTCTCGTGACACGGCGTGACCTCGCGATGAGACAAGGTACAAAGCTCTCCTCACTTCAGCTTGCTCCCTGTCTTACTTCCCCTCCTTCTTCCTCCTGGACCTTCTCCTATCACCACAAATTTCACTCCAAACAATCCATCAAATTACAATACCGGCAAGATGAGTGCAATCGTTGAGGAACCTGAGGGCTTCAATGAGCCACTCAAGGTCCTCATCACTCTTCATGACAACATGGACTCCATGGATGCCATTGGCCCGTTGGAGGCCTTCAGCTGGGCTCAGCACAATGCCAAAGATCCAGGTAAACTCATCGATTCATATCAAAGTAAAGATCTATCGCGTCTGATATCACTTTGCAGAAACCAAAGCTTTCCGCACCATCTTCGCAGGACCACAGGAGCACGTTGTCACCGCTCAAGGTGCCTCTCTCCGTGCTCACGTCGATTACTCTGAGGCCATGAAGCGTCTTTCCGAGATCGACGTCCTCGTCGTCCCTGGCGGCAACGCTGAGACTCTGCTCAAGACCAAGGGCCAGCCCATGCAGCTCATCAAGGCCTTCGCCGAGTTGCAGAAGAAGAATCCTTCCCGCGAACGTACCCTCATGTCAGTGTGCACCGGCTCGCTGCTCCTCGCCGAAGCTGGCCTCCTCAGCGGCCTGTCTGCCACTACCCACCCAGACTATGTCACCAAGCTGGAGATCATCTGCTCCAACGTCGCCCAACGCGACCTCACCGACCGCTGTGACGTGGTTGAGGAGCGTTATGTGGTCAACAACCTCCGCTTCGACCTGGGCGAGAATGAAGAAGACAACCCATACGTCCTGAGCAAGAAGGAGCTCAAGGAGCATAAGCGCCGCAAGAGCTCTGCTGGTGGTCTGCCGTCTCCCATCGAGGAGCGCAACGGTAACAGCTTCCCGAGCGGTCGTCGCCCATCGTCCGCGCGCAAGGGCAGCATGAGTCTCAAGCTGAGCAACAATCGCCGTGAGAGCATCATCAAGCGTGCCAACCTGCGCCTTGGAGGTCTCCGTGTGCTCACCACTAGCGGTGTCACGTCCGGCATCGACGGAGCTTTATACCTGATCGGCGCCCTCGTCTCCGAGGAGTCTGCCGATGAAGTCGCTCGCAAGATGTGCCACACCTGGAAGAAGGGCATGGTCGTCGACGGTATTGATGTTTAAAGAAGGAAGCGATGGCGCTTGCACGGCGTCTGATGAGGACTGAAAGGGAAACTGTACACTACTATGATGCATAAGCGAGATGCTACCTCGCAGATCAAAGCGCGATGGAAGTAACTGACACTGCTCGGTCCGAGACTGAAGCTAGCCAAGTACAAATCAATGAATGAAGAGCCCACTACGTTACTGCAGATTGACTTTGATCATGTGCTCCAATCCCAGTCGTCGATAGAAATCGTTGCCTAACCGATCGACCGCCGGCGCCGCCAGATCACATCCATCCTCAGCTGGGTCAGCGAAAATTCGCAGGGGCTTCTTGCCTCGCAGCAAAGCAGCAAGCTCGACGAGAGCCTCCGCGACGACGATGGGATCTGCATCGTCTGGTACCACAGCTGCAGTACCGACCATCGCCTGCTCCGACACGCCCTTGGTCGGCCCGGCTTCGTACGCTTGCACCACCTCGGACACTCCAGGCCTCGCTGCATCTGCAAAGTGGTTGGTCCCCGTGGTGAAGACTCCGGGACTCACAATGGTTGTCTCGATTCCCCAGGGATTCAATTCCTTGGCGTATGTCTGTGCCAGGGAGTCCATGGCCGCTTTGGCAGCAAAGTAAGGTGCTAGCATGGGCGACTTGGCACCGTAGACGGAGCTGGATGAAATCCAGATCATATGACCGGAACGGTTCTGGCGCATGTGTGGTAGCACTGCTTGGTTCAGACGCTGACAGCCGACCACGTTGGTCGCATACATGTCCATGTATTGCTTGGGTGTGAAGGCTTCTGCAGGTCCCCAGCCCATGTGACCTGCATTGTGGATGACTGTATCGAGATGGCCGACGGTGTCGAGGACGTGTCTCACAGCGGCGTTGACGGAGTCGTCCGAGAGGAGATCCAGAGATACGGAACGCAGATCTGCTTTGTTCTCTTTCGAGAAATGGGCGATTTCGTCTTCATACGGCTTCGTGTTGCCATCGTGGACGTACATGCCCGCAAAAACTGTGTGGCCATTCGATGCCAAAGCTCGGGCTGCTAGCCGACCGAAGCCTGTAGATGCTCCCGTGATGAGGATTGTCTGCGGCATTGTAGCTTCTGTCGTGTTGGAAGTTTGCGTTGTTTATTGCTGATGTGTCAGTACTGAATGTGGTTGACAAGACTCAACTCTGGTGGTTCTTATGTAGTACACTGCTTTCTGGATCGCGGCGCGGACATTGCAGTCGAGCTGTACAAGCGCCATGTTGGTGATGGGCGCTGCAGACTGTTTCGCATTGGTGAAGTGAATCCTTCAGGCTGCGAAGTGGAAGCATATCGGAAGGATTGTGCTGCTCCGGCGATGTCGGCGCGGGAATCAGAGGGTATGTAAAGTCCGTGGCGCGCTCGATGGTGTAAATACTGTGGCTCAGTATAGGAAATGCAGCTCCTCCGATTACGAAGCCATTGCTACATTCCACATGGGAGCTGCTATAATCTCGTCGATGCCAATGCTCGCGGTTGCAGAACAGGACGACGAGTGAAGCGGGCAGCACGAGACAGTAAAGCGGCGTACATTACTCGGCACGAATTATTGAGTATTCATCGCGCAGATGCTTTGTGTCCTCGGGTCTGTGCTCACGTCTACTGCGATGGGTGGAAGTATGCATAGAGTACGCTGGAGTGGACGTGAACGCAGGTTGGGGAGTTGCAGGAGGTTTGAGTTGACTTTTCGCAAGAGATGTTGAAGACGCTAAGGTGGTTCTTACAGTATACTGCATGTAGACAACGTTCTTTTACCCGATACACCCGCTCTTCCCAATTTTCTGCCCTACATAAGCCCCAGAGCTCCCGCACTATCCGATCATTGCTCTCCTCGCCGTCCTTCATCACCCGCCTGCACCCTGCGACAACATGTCTGCCAGCAACGAGATCATCTCTGGCATCAAACGATCGCTGAGTCCCGATGACGAATCGCCCGCGCCTGAGGCGCCTCAGGGAAGACAGAGGTCGCGAGCGGCATGCACGCCTTGCCGCCAGCGAAAGCGCAAATGGTGAGCAGGGCCGTGGTTTTCTTCTAGATCATCATCGTCTCTCAGAGAAACGACGTGGCTACGCAGCTCTAGAGTGACACATTCCAACTTTGACGCCATTCTTCGTGAGACTCTCCCACACTGTCCTCTGACCCAGTCGCAGCGATGGACGGCTCCCGTGCGCCACCTGCGTCCGATATGAGTACCAGTGCGAATATGCCAGCAATGCGAAACGATCTTCAGCAGCACACAGCGCCGATGTTGCGCAAGAGCCACCTCCACTGCAGCCTATAGGCAGAACACCGCCGAGTATCATCCAGCTACAAAAGCATCCACTCACGGCTCCTGGCGCTCGCTTTCATCATCGAGGCATCCTAGATCCTATCAAGACCCGTTTCGTGAGAGCCAACTCTGCCATTGCATTTCCACGCATCTTAGGCATGGACTTGGAGTCTGACTGCATACCACGTCTGCATTCATTTGCATGGCATCTGGGCGTGCGCTCTGAGCCGATGGAACCACCAATTGATGTGACCGCGAATATGTCGTAAGTTGTGACTCACCGTGACACTTGGAACGATCGATACTGATAGTCTCGGTCCGTTAGTTTGGCCGAAATGCAGAACCTAGCTGGTGTCTATTTCGCATCTGTAAAGCCCGAATTTGGCTTACTTGACGAGGCTGAGTTTATGGAACAAGTCTTGACTCGCTTCGCAGATCCTACTGGAGTACGCGATATAGATTCTGTGATCCTGGGCGTGGCTTGTCTGGGCTCCTTCTTCTCGCCCAACCCACATCCACGGGAGACGGAGTTCTTTGTCGACGCTCGTAGGGTGCTCGTTCAGAGGAGCATCAGCAATTCTCCCACACCAAACCACGTCGCTGGCTGGATATTGAGAACCATCTACCTACGACTAACGTCGCGACCACACGGTTCGTGGATGTCAAGCTGTATAACGATGCATCAAGTCGAAGCCTCAGGCCTTCACAAAGAGATCCAGACCATTGCAGTGGTCTACCCACCTACTACCGCCGACCACAGGATAGCGAAAGTCCGACGACGACTATTTTGGATTGCCCGTGCCTTGAACATCATACTGTCCTTCGAATACGGCCGAACTCGAGTCAATTTCGATGTGGTGACGACGAAGAAGTTTGCCGCGGAGAATGGCACGCATGCTCATCAATTCGTGGAACTGGCTGACCTGCTTCCTAATGACTTCGTGGATTCTGTCCGCGAACCCGACCCGCCTGCCGCTCTGGGGGCCGCTCTATCCAAGATTGAAGCAATGCAGACCGAGTCGCACTTCATATCGCTCCTCAAGGCCGACCTATCGTTCGCCATCTATCGACGCCTCTGGCTGATGTCTCTGACGGACGCAAAAGACCGAGCGGACACTGTCATTAGCATTGGCAAGTCGGCCTTGACAGCCTCAGCAAGATTGCTCGCCAGCAAAACTCCGTGGTGGAATGTCATATGCACACCCTTCCAATTTCTCTGCGTCATGATCTCTGTCGGGACTCCAAGCAGTCTCGCACAGATTCAAGAAGTCATGAATCTCATGCACAATATCGCTCAGACATATGACACACACATGGTCCGCGAGGCATACAACCAGGCGACGGCACTGATTGCAATGGCTCGAAAACGGAAACAAAAGGAGCTCGATGCACTCAACGCTGTACCAGAGACGCCTCCGTTTGCCGACCACCCGTCCGCCGGACCAAGTAGCACGCTCTCGGACGCACCCAACATGGACTGGGCGATGGACATTCCCTTCGAATGGGATATGTTTTTGAATCCCGAGCTCGTCGTATCCAGTCAACAACCCGTACCCGCTTTGGATGCTGGGTATTCCGCCAATGGGCTTCCGAATGGCTTACCCAATGCCGGTCAGTTCAAGTTCTGATTGATTCCCGAGATTGCTCTGCATACATCCAAGCTGTACAAGAGCAAGTGAGGTCTATCTCAGTCCGTATTGTAGCGGGAAGTCGTATCTTTTGCCAAGGCCGTCGGACGGAGACGAACCATTTCGAGTCTCACGACCGACTGAAGCCCGTCGCTCTTGCCGCCCAGGGTGTTACACACAGTGCAGATCCCAAGCGGTAGCATCGCGCAGCTCGCCGACTTGAAGGACTGCCAACGAATCAGACGGAAGCATCAGCTTCGTGCCTTCCTGATCGGCATCGTGCAGGGCTTGGAAGTCTTGGCAATCAACGGCTATACGCAGGCTGTTGTCCGACCTTCTCCAGACATGTTAGCCTTGAGGATGAAAGGTCAAGAGATATCGCGAAGCTGATACACGTGCTGGTTGACTTGCAGCGGTTCCATTGCGCGATGCGACTCTACCTCGCGGCATGTCTTATGCCGTACAGGGCTGAGGATTCATATAGATAAAAAAGAATAATCAACACGGTTTCTGAAATCACTCTGAATATCAGTACCCGAAGTCATTCACTCTATTGGCATTATCAGAGAATCGACAAATCGAAAATGTTCACTTCCACCATCTTCCTGCTCGCAGCAGCAGCCAGCACCACCATCCTCGCCGCTCCCCTCGACCAATCCATCCGCCGTCGCGGCAACCTCCCCACTCCCGTCTCCGCCTCCACGGCCCGCTCATACCTCAACTCCATCACCATCGAAGCCGAGTCCAACAGCCCCGCCTACGAGCGCGACTACTTCAAGACCTGGGACACCATCTCCGGCACGTGCAACACGCGCGAGTACGTGCTGAAGCGCGACGGCTCCAACGTCGTGACGGATAGCGCTTGCGCTGCGACTTCTGGAAGCTGGTATAGCGATTACGACGGCGCGACGTGGACGGCCGCGAGCGATGTGGATATCGATCATATCGTGCCGTTGAAGGAGGCTTGGGTCTCGGGCGCGAGGAATTGGGCGGCTTCGAGACGGGAGAGTTTTGCTAATGAGTGAGTTTTCAAGCCAATGAATTCTTGCAAATAATTCTTGCAAATTCGAGTTCAAGAGAGAATGAGAGGTGAGTGGAGAATGTGTGTTTTCTGTGCTAATATGGGGTTTGCGATAGTATCACGAGGCCGCAGCTTTTGGCTGTGACGGATAACGTCAACCAATCTAAGGGCGATCAGGATGTTGCTGAGTGGCTCCCTCCGAACAAGAGCTATCAGTGCGAGTATGTCAGGGCATATGTGCAGGTCAAGTATTACTATGGTTTGAGCATGGATTCGGCAGAGCATTCGGCCGCGCAGAGTGTCCTGGCAGGGTGCTAGAGGCAATTTTTGAGGGGTTTGGGTTTGGGTTTCCTTGAAGTTGGGAATAGCAAACCAACGGTTGGTCTCCGTACTTCTCTGAGCGAACATGTCATTTTCTGTCCTCGTGTCTTTCTGCATGTGCTGTCGGTATGAATATTCACTTGTGCGCATGCGATCCTTGATGATGTCAACTTCATCCGTCTTCGAGCCTCATGCTTCATAAAGCTCGACGATCCTCACAGCCCCAAAGGGTTCATGCCCGTCTGCGTGTTCCCACCCATCGGTTCTCCACCCGGCCTCTCGCCCAAGGGCTTATCGGGCATATCCTTGTGCGCCAGCTCTTCCTTCGCTTGCCTTCTCACGTCGAGGGCAGCCTCGCCATTTGGGTTACCGACCTTGCCGAGAACGTGTCCGAACGGGCTGAGTACATAGCCCAGAGCTCTGCCTAAAGGATCGCCGATGAAGGACAGAAGACCTACATCGGGATGTTCAGGGATATGATATCGAATCTCAGAGAGAAGGGCAGGAAAAAGGTACCTTTGTGGTTCTCGTTTGCCATGATAGGATTGTGTTTTCGTATTCTGGTCCCGTAGAGGCGAGGCGAGAGTTTGTGATGAAGGGGTTTGACGTGAGGTTGGGTATTGCTTCCGTGTGAAAGTACACAGAACAAGGGAGGATATGAGGGTGATGTAAGAACATGCAAGAGAGTGGGAAATACTTCTGTTGTCACACTGCTCGTACTGGTCGTTGGACACAGCACAGCGCACCGTGTGCTATGACGGAGCAGGTGGAGGTCCACAGCCATCCCTGTCTGCATCACGAGGACATGCGCGCGAGGATTTTTTTTTTTGTTTGCCTTGATCTATGGTGGTACACGAATCAAGGAATAGATTGAGTGCTGGACGCTGTGGCCTGACACGCTGTAGCGGAGCATACACATGTTATGAGCATGTTTGTCGCGGAGCTCGAGGAGACACGGGGGACGAAGGGAAAATTGGAGGCGTTATGTAATCATAGTCTATAACTACCCCGGGTCTTGCTGCAGTACTAGACGAAAAGTCCGGGCCTAAAGTCGAATCTATACCAAAACCTAATATGTTCGTAAACGAGTATCTTAACATTTTAGCGAACAACTAGGCTTTACATATTATATATAGCTTTATACTCATAATTCCTGTCGATCTATCTCTTTAGATTTATCTAAAATCTCTAGGTTTTAGTATATTTAATCTCGAGAATAAGGCTATCCTAAGAAATTACTAAAACGCGGGGCTTACCTTATACTTCTAAGGATACCCTCTCTTTACCTCACTATTTTTCTATAATCCCAGGGATTATAGAATAAAATATTTATGAAATATATAGATTATGCATTTCTCTAGCTATATAGAGATCATTAGGGTAGTATCACTAGTAAAGATAGGGACTTTTCGCACTATAAAGTAGGTAACTTTAGGTGTAAATCAGCTTTTGGCCTAGACTTTTCGCAGTTGACTGTATCTTATATCATCATAAAGCGATATGATGCGACTGATCTTAGCCTAGCGTATATTTCATGAATACATATGTCGGTAGAATAATCAGAGAACCTTAGCGTATTGCTATTCTCTAAGAGACTATAAGCGTCTCGCTACAGAGCTCGCTTGTGAGATTGGCACGATTTACGAGTCTACGACCATTTCAGTCCGTCTAACGGATGTTACACCTGCCTAATCGTTCCAGCTTATCAGCCCCGCTATAACAGATGTCCGGCCATCATCTGATCTCATAAAAAAGATGATCTGCTTACTTCCTGATAGAGCGAGACGAACGAAGTTCTTATCCTTGGGAAGCAGCTATGTAGTTGCGCAACGATACCGTTAGGGCGGAGAGAGATTCTAAGTCTGGAACGGCAGGATGAGGTCAGATAGAGGGATGCCACCAATCTCGGGCGGGAGAGTGGTATGCTCGACTCTAGCACGAAGTAGAAGAGGCAGCGCAGTGTAAGCTGAGCGACGAATATCGCCACGTGTAAAGTGGAGGCTGAGAAGTGAGATAGATTGAGCCCAGAAACAGACAATGAATTGGACCATACGAATCGACAATCAAGGGTGAAATAGATAATAAGTGTGAGGCGATAAGAACAATTCTTCCAAAGCACTAGACGTTCTATTCGTAGGAAGCTCCTTACATACTCTTTATTACCTCCCCATCCCATACCAAAAACCAATTGCATAGCTTTTCAATTCGTCAGATCAAAATACCAGTTACCATGTATATAACACTTCCGCGCCGTCATGACGGGACCTTTGTCAAGCTCATACTGATCGCCTTCTATCATCTTCTCGGGTCGCTTACAAAGCAGCGGCGAGAGCCAGGAAGGCGCCGAAGCCCACGGCAGGGGCAAGAACACCGGCAGTGGCAGCTGGGACACCACCGGTAGAGGTGGAGGAAGAAGTGGTCATGCTGTTGCTGTCTGGAGAGATGGTCAGCTGGAGTACATCGGGGCGGCTGCCTGCAACACTCACTATCGTTGTCGTTGTCATCGTCGTCGTCGTCGTCGCCGTTGTTGTTGCTGTTGGTCTGAACTGGGACAACGCTGGTAAGGGTGGTGGAGCGCCCCTGAGAATCGACGCTGGTGTAGACGGAGGTGACTACATCGGCGTTCGTAATGGTATAGATCTCGCGAGAAGTGTAGGTGGTGGTGTAACTGATCGATATGGTTAGCTTCGACCAGCAACGTCAATTGCATAGGCATGCTTACATGGACTTTGGGTTGGTGGTGACAACGATGTCCGAGACGACGTCCGTGGAAAAGCCCAGAACTGGCTGAACAATGGTGGAGACAACGGCGTACGAGGTCACACGGCCATTGACATCGGTGGTGGCTTGCTCACGAGTCTGAGTACGGGTGGCAGAACCGAGAGTCTGGGTGCAGGTGGTGTCATCGTTGTCATCGTTCTGAGGGTCGCAAGAGTCGGAGTCCTGAGCGATAGCAGCACCAGCCAGCGCGCCGAACAAGAAGAGGTTCTTGATGAGTTGCATGTTGATGGTGGGTAGGGTGATCCGGTGATAGGATGAAGGTGAATGTGAAAGTAATGATCTTGGTCTGGATCGATTGGTACTGTATGGATAACAATCTTGGATCCGGCGGAGAAGAACGCCTCCTTTATATCCTGCTTCGAGTCGTGGTCGAGATGTACTTGAGATCGCGATGGACTCTCGAAAATCGCGTCATGATGCAGTTGTCATCACAGATGAATGTCATGCTACCACGCCGCGGAGCACTTGTGAGAGCATATTTTGCACGTCTAGCTTGCCATGCGGCCCAAGCTTCGCTAATGAAGCGCTTCGAAGGTGCAAAGAGGAGAAAAGACATTGCGTACCGTGACAGTCATTGGGCCATGACTGAGATTACACCTTGGCAGCGGATGTGGTGATACCGCCAGAGTCTCAGCAGCATGCAAGGCCAACCTTGAATTGCTTGAGCTAGCGGACCATCGACCGCCTGTATATCGCTAGTCGTTGCGCGTGGCAATGTCTAGGTCTGGGTCAAAGTTGGGATGTATTTGCCGCCAGCTGTGTGCAGTGATCCATCGTAGAGTGCTGCCCTCTCATGACTTAAGTCGCCATTGACAATCGAGCCTGCCTCCTTCGCACAATTCTTGACCCTGTCAGAGTGCCAGTCTTGCTTACTGACGAACACTGAACTCCACCGGCATAATCCGAACGTCGCTACCCAGCGAATACCGTCTCATGCATGCTATGATAGAAGCAGGTCTGGATCAAGACGCCAACGAAATGGTTCGTGCTCGCTGCCGTGCGCTTGGGTAATAGATCGTCCGCGGCCATCGGCATAGTGGGAAACAGAGGAAGGAATCTACTCGCATGGTACACTCCGAGGAGCTCAAATTTCGTAGTGCCCAAGAGGCATGTCCGGTCCAGCAAAGTCTACAACACGCTTTGGTGGAGTCTTGAGTCTGTCTGGACGACCAGGCATGCAATTTCGATGTCTCTGTAGTCCGCATTGACTTGGCCAGGGTGTGTCGATTAAGCACATGTTCAAGCACGACCAGCTTCGTGGTGGCGAAATGCCACTTGTGGTCTCAGCGCATCTCGCGATGACTGTGTTGCTGGGGTCACCAGTCCCTTGCTTTCATTGTTATAAGGTCGCTTCTGGGCTGGCACACTCTCAGACCACAAGAAGTGGCAGTCAGAAGAAGGTTTGCTCCGAATGTGGAGAGGGGCCAGAGATATGAGTTGAGATCTTGGCGTCCACGGACACATCTCCTAGCACGTCGTCATGGAACCATAGCTTCAGAAGGCCGCGGACACGGAAGCCTAGCGATCTGGAGGCCGCTGATCCGGAGCGATCCGATATACACGTGTGGCGAATTGAAGTGTAGGACCGAACTCCAGATTGTTGGCGGACACTGGCCTTTCTTTGTCAACAGTTACCTGGTGTCTGGCCTGATTGGAAAGTCAAGTCGACTGAAGTCGATAAGCACGTGAGTTTACACGTGACCTACAGGCAAACCATAACATTCCGAAGTCTCGCTGCACGCAGATGGCCTGACTGATCATGATCATAGTGGCTAATCACATTATATCGCTATGGAAGTGGTTTACCTTCACGCTGTATATTGCAGAGTGTAGACGTCCTGAGCGGCACAAATATAAGTCAGATGTTTCTAAGTACGGTCAACCGAACACTGCAGTCAAGGTTCAAAATCTACCAGTATACTCCTGCTAGTAATAAGACGGCAACCATAAGGCCAGGGGCTGTCTCGGGATCAAGTCAGCGACGACGTTGTCTGTCCGTTCTATGAACTACCAATTTTATTACTTTCTGTGGAGAGTCGTCCCAGGCACTGCCATCTGTCCCTCGCGAGCGTAGCCTACCTCGCGGAATCGGCCACGAAAATCGGACAAGTGCAGCGAGTGCCAATTTCTCGCAGCCTTCAAAGGAAGTCCCTCAAACCGTCCGAATCTCGCAGCTCGCGCTGAAATACATTCACGGTGGTCTGGAGATCCTTAGACGCTTCCTTATGAGTTCCGTCTCTAATAGACCTATGGCATATTGGACATCTCGGAACGCTATAATCACTGTGAATGTCCAGACAAGCCTTAGGAAAAAGATGAAGACAGGGAACATCACGAATGTCATTATGTCGCTGAGTCAATCTGTGTCCTGGATAGTCCTGGAGCAGGGCACGCTGCTGATGTCTTGTGATGGAATCTTCAGCTTACCAAATAGGGTGAGTGGGAATCTCGCCTGATTGCCTTGAGTGCAATCTGTCTTTCCCCTGTTGGGCGAGAGCAGCGGCTTCCAGACGATGAATTAATTTCTCATTTGATCTTCCAAATACCGATGCCTGTGGGTCCGTCAGCTGGCGGATGAAACCACCCTGAAGTCAGAGCCTACGTGCACGTAGGTAGGGTGGCGACGCAGAGTCCTACGAGGAGAAGAACGAGCACGATTGCATTGCTGAGTGTCTTGTGAGATTCTCGCGTAGCAGCGAGACTTGTAGTGGGGCTTTCCATATCGGTGAGGAAAAGTACAGATCAACAGCGGTCCTCGAAACACTCAAGGACTGTTTCGCCATATGAACCTACATTGCTTGTTTGTGCTACGCTGGAAGATCCAGCATCTGGCCATCGGGCTCTCTGGTGGACAAACAATCGAGACACAGCGAGATCTCCGGCACAATGCAAGACCAGGCTCTGACGTATTAGGCCGTGCTATTGAGGAGCGACAAGATCTGTGATCTAACACATATGTGCTCTGCTTACGCTCACAAAACTTACTTCTCACTTCAGGACTGCCCACTTCCCACCGTCCTCGCCAGAACCAGCTTCTCGTACACCTGCATAAACGACATCTTCACGCTCGTCCAGATGCTACTAAACACAATAAACGGGATAGATGCATCTGGATCACTCTTCATCCCAGCTCCCAATCGCTTCATGTTGTAGTAGAAGAATTGAATCCCCAGCCCACTTCCAATGACTTTCGCCGGGATCAGATTGGCAAACCACTGACCGCGCACCATATGCGAGATTCCCAGAGCAGTTTCGTCATCATATCCTGGGTTGAGCAGTACCTTCCTCGGCAATTCTGGCTCCAACACAGCAGCTCGACCCAGACCAATGAGATCCGTAACACCAGAATCGATCGCATCTGCCATTCCCGTCCTTGATCGGAATCCTCCAGAGAGCTGAATCGGTATAGGAGAGTTCATCGCCTGCACCTTCTCCGCAAATTCTGTGAAATAAGCTTCCCTGATCCTCGTGCTCTCGCGGATCTTGGGTGCCTTGCTCATCGTCTTTTCGCTAAACGAATTGTGCAGTCCCGAGGTCTTCTGCTCAGCATTGCCCCCTGATATTTCGACGAAATCGATCATGCCGCACGTCACGAGCCATCGGACTTGCTCAAGAGCTTCTTCTTGCTGCAGGCCCTCGACGCCCATATAATCGCCGCTGTTCAATTTGACCGACAGACAGTAAGGAGGTGGACACCTCGCCCTGACCTCTCTCACAAGTCGCTTGAGCAATGTCATTCTCTTCTCCGCTGTACCTCCATACTCGTCATTCCTGCGATTCGTATGCGGCGACAGGAACTGCGACAACAGAAACCCATGTGCTCCGTGCAACTGACACCCAGCGAATCCCGCATCTCTCGCCACCAACGCCCCTCGCACGAAATTCTCCACCGCTTCATCAATATCCTGAATCGACATAGCCTTCGGCGTGCCCAGAAGTTTGTCCAACGCCAATTTGTCCAGCCACGTATCGCCCAACTTCACCGGCACACTACTCGGGCATAGCGCAGGCATATCTGCCGGCCGATTCCCTGCACCCGCAGGACTCATCCTACCAGGATGTGCCAGCTGTACGATACAAGGCGTCCCATCCTTCTGCGCGATCTCCGCCCACTGCTTCCACTTTCCCAGGACTTCTGGGTCGTCTAGAGAGCCCGGATGTGTTGCCACGTCGCCTGCGATGGAGAAGAAGCGGAGATCGACTTGGACTTGGCCGGTGATGATGAGGCCGTACTGCGATTCGGACCAGGATTTGTAGATGTTTTGGAATTTGTGGATCGGAGGGTCAAAGTTTGGTGGTTCCGCGAGGGTTTCTTGCATAGGACATTTGACCAGTCGATTGGGGAGGACGAGGCCGCACGGGAGCGTGAGCGGTTGGGCAATGGTATCTCGCGCTGACAACTTGGTAGTGTTGTCTGGGTCTCCCATGGTGTCGGCTTGTAGGAGTGATGATCAAGGTGGACGGTACGGGTGTGGAGGGAAGTCCAGATATTCCAGATGTGACATTGTTATCACCCCGTCCATACTTGGTCAAGATCACAGCCGCCGACGCAAGATGAAGTTACCCGTCTTGCCGGTGCGATGTTATCAAGGGCTGCGCCTGATAAGTGAAAAGCATCTCCGGAGCCTTGGGTGTGATTGAGTTTGGAATCGACGCCACGCGCACAGCGCGGCTAGCTGCTGGATAGGAAAATCTATTCCCCGGGAATCGACCTTGCTCAAGTAGTCAGTCAGTCTGATGAAGCGTAGATTGTAACGAAGTAGGTAGCCGAGAATATGTCTGCTAGGATTTCGCTCTTTCGCTTAGCTATGCTCCTTTACCAGCTCCAGAGACTGGTCTATAAAACAGGCTGTTTATCCTTGCGGTGAAAAGGTGTAGCGCAGTATAGTAGGGCAAGCTCTATCTATAAGTCCTTCGAATCTTAGTTCAAGGTTCTATTTGTCGCTGCTGCTTTTATTCGTCGCCGCTGTTTTCATCCGTCGCCGCTGTTTTCATTCGTCGCCGCTGTTTTCATTCGTCGCCGCTGTTTTCATTCGTTGCCGCCGTTTTATAGTCGTTGCCTCTACTTGGGTCGCCGGGTGTAGAGGATAATTGCTAGTAAAAGAAGAATAGTTGTCTGACATTTCTAAGGGGACACTTCCCGGGGCTTCCGGCATGTGATATAAAATTGTTGATTGTTACGAATCAGACGCCGAGTATATCAGCCAATTGACATCCGGCTTAGCGACATGTCCGCATGTTACAGAAAGCTTGCACACCTTCGTTCGCAAGACTCTCTCGCAAGTTCGGAAGTATTGCTCTCTTCGATGTGCTACGTTGTTGAATCTGCTAATATGGCTCGAAGCCAGTCCTGAGAATAGAATGGTCTTTCTCTACGGCATTTGGAGCTCATTCTCCAGAGAGCTGCACTCATACATGCAATGTAAGCCGTACGATGTGCTTGAAGCCAATCGACGATTATGCGAACGTAATCTCTCGGCCTGACTCAGACAAAACCATCGAATCGAGCCAATGGGGGTTCTTGTTACGCTTAACAACAGCGTTGCGGCAGGATTCATGCCCTCGAGTCAGCAAGCAGGTCGTGGCAGACTTTGTATCATCTCGCTTGAAAGGGCTGTATCTCGATCCTTATGAGCTTAACGCCTATCGACGATCATGCGGTGTAGATTGGCTTTGGCCTGTCATGCTGTATTTGGTCATGGACTTGCCGTCCTCCCAATTTAAGACGGGCTGCAGGTCCATGTGGCAGACAGTCAATCCCGCTCGTTCCATCCAGAATGGTTCAACTCTTCGTTCTAGTCGCAGTCGTTCTGCTGACCGCGTGCGGACTCGCACTCTGGAGCCTGCGAGCTAAGAAAGGAAAGACAGCCCTTGCAGGATTCCCAGGGCCGAGTGGCCTGCCGTACGTTGGTGACTTGCTCACCACACCCATGCTCGGCGCTGTGTTTCACTTCAAACGTCTCACGGACAAGTATGGACCTATTGCGGAGACAACTCTGCTTGGGCAGCGATTCATCCTGATATCGAGCCAGAAGATCGCCAAGGACCTGCTAGTCACCCAGGGCAAGCAAATCTCCGGTCGACCACAGACATTCGCTGTCAAGGACGCGCAGAGCAAATTCGGAACGGCGGAGTATCTCCCTCTCATGAGCTTCAATGACAGCCATCACCGCCAGAAGAGGGTCGGCCGCACGCATATGACCGCAGCGAAAGCGCAAGACCACCTCAACCATCCAGTACTAGAAGTGCAGCGCCTGGTATACAATCTGATGGACCTTCGAGGTGTTGCGCAACACGACTGGCTGCGCATGACCGAAGACTACACTTCTAGGACAATCGCACGCATTGCGTTCGGATCTGCCAGCTACGCGGAGCGACTTCATTTCGAAGCGTGGCAGCTGCTGATCTGGGTGTCACCGAACGGCGTCCTGCCCAACCTGCTCTCCTTCCTCGACAAGTTGCCCGCCGTGATATCGCCATGGAAGCATATGGAGGCTCGACGGCATGAGAGACAGCAAGGCTGGTTCTCCAGAATCCTCCGCGACATTTGTGACAAAAATACCAAGGGTCTTGCGCCACCTTGCCTGATGCGCGATCACGTTGAGCAGATCCACGGAGAATGTACGTACGAATCCGAAATGGACGCGTCCAAAGCCATTGGCATGATCGCCACGGCCGCCGTCTTCACCGTCTCGGGGCCGATCCAGAACATTGTTCGTGCGCTCGTGTGCTTCCCCGAATGGCAGCCCAGACTGCAAGCGGAGATGGCCACGGTCGCAGACGCTTCCACGCTTCCATCCCTAGCCAACCTCCCGCAGCTCCCGCAGCTTCGAGCCTTTGTCCGCGAGTCGACGCGTTGGCGCCAAACCATCCCGTCTGGTATTCCACACGAAGCAGAAGAAGATTGCTGGTATCGCGACGTACTGATCCAAAAAGGCACGGCACTGTTCCCGTTGGAGTACGGCATCAACCGTGACCCGGAAGTCTACGCTCGGCCGTATGACTTTGATCCCATGCGCTGGTTGCACCCTTCGTCGCCGAACTACCGTGAGCCCTTGACGCAGCACCCTTCTCTAGCTAATAGCGCGATGTTCGGATGGGGTCGTCGATATTGTATGGGCCACGAGCTCGCTGTGGATGAGGTACTTCTGTTCGCGATGTACACCGTGTGGGCATTCGAAGTCGTGTGTCCAGATACCAGGTCTATGGAGAAGAACCTCTTACCGGGTGAGAAGATAGGTGGACATCAGTGGCCGGCGACCAAGGATGAGGCACTGATCATTATGCGTCCAGCGCCGATTGATGTAGAATTTCGCGAACGCAAGGATCGGAGGGAAACACTGTGGACTGGGTATGAGCAGAGTCAAAGGACCGATGTGCTGGCCCCATACGAGGCCACATAGACGCGTGCAGGCTGCGGCTCATACATAGCAAGACCAAATTATGCGGTCTGGAGCAAGCCTTCGGGAAAGGTGCTTCAAAGACCGCCGACGACTTCTTCGACCTCTGTAATGAGCGCAGTGAAAATCGTAGCCTTGCCAACAATTTCGAGAACATACAGCATCTTCGCACAGTGAGGTTCGAAGACAAACGGCTGCTAACCTCGAATGGTTTGATGGCTTCGGGCACGCTAAAGTCTTTACATTGATACATGTATGAAGGTACCTCCCACTTGGTCCGTCCCATCAGTGGTCACCCCACTCTAGCCTTTCCGCAAGAGCCTCTAGCGTTGGCTCGCCTCCAGCACGACTGACACTGCGTATGCCGGCAACCAAGAACCGCAACTTCCTGTCGAATTCATATTGAAGAGAGACATGACCTCGCGGAGACCTGGCCAAGGCTTCGACAAGCTCCAGAACATCGACTATAGCATCTTGGACAGGACTCAGAGAAGGAGTCAACAGTAGAGCGATCTGCAAGCGTTTGATGTATTCTGCCCAGCAGATCGCCATCCCATCAATATCTTCGGAATGGTCAAGCGACCATCTGAAGCTTTTGTGCACCACTTGCGCGGATGTCGTCACGTGGTTCTGAAACAGGTTGATGAACCATAGCATGCCTTGTCGGAGACGAGAAGCCTGAGACCAAGCGGGATCGTTAGTACGGAGATCGAAAAAGCGGTCACGGATTAGGCTACGTGCGTGGTGGAGTTGCAGTATAAAACCGGCAATCTTCGAGTGCAGCTCCGGACTTGGACAGCCTGTGATATTCTGGACTGGCCAGGGAAGACTGTACTCGATCGTGACAAGACCCAATCTGCGCGTCATGGAGATCGCGGTCAAACTCCTGGGTAGCTTGATGCAAATATTCTCGGCATCAACCTCAGGTGAGGCACCAAGGGTTGTCTGGGCGAGCTCCATGAGTAGAAATTGATTATTGTAGGCATCGATCAGCTGGGTTCTTCTCATACGGTCAAAAAGTCTCTCGGCGAAATCTTGGAACATCGTGCCGTCTTTGGAGAAGAACACGTGAGGGAGCGCATCTATGGATCGAGCCAAGCCGTATGCGTTGAGCACTTTGGACTTCAATGTATGTGTACAATTTTCACTTATGCTCGACATCCAAGAGTCCAAGCAGTCGCTGAGTTGCTGTGAGAAAGGCACGAGGTCGTCGTGTTTCAAAGATCCGCGAATGCTGTCAAAGTCCGGCAGGCCAGTGTATCTATCTTGCATTGTAGGAGCAAAATCTGACGCTGTGTCCAGACGAATGAGGAAAGATCTGGCTTTCCCAAGAGCGAAAATCCTTTGCGCAAATAGAAGAACGCATTTAGGAGCCAGCGGTGTGCCGTCTGGCTGGATACGTAATTCGTATCGACTGTGCCAAAGTTCGGTCGGATCACAATCTGGTTGGATGTCCTTGACGAAGAACGTCTCGTCATTGTCCACAGACAACGAGCCAGAGGTAATCCAATGAGCCACTGGGCGCAGATAGGTCATCAGGCCAGCGAAGAAGATCAAGTTGAGTTCACGCAGCAGCATCATGTCTCCTGCCATCTGGGCGATGCCAACCTCATCATACACATAGTCGAGGAGAGCGAATGGCGCGAAGGGGCCTGTTGCCATTGATGAGAGCTGTGTCAGAAGCGACATCCGCATCAAGGGAGAAGCGGCCTTTTGGCATTCTGCAAGGACGCCCAGAACGCTGACGACGGTATCGGTCTTCGGCGAGACGAAGCGCGACTCGAATGCAGCTAATCGCTTGTCGAATGCTGCAATGAGGAGGCACACTGAAGCTTGGATAGACTGCTGAAAGGGTGGTTGTCGCACACCAGAGCTCCATCGCCTGAGACTATTGAGAGCCCTCCCAGTAGTGGCAGCAGAGTCCAAAATGTCACTGAGGCTACTATTGCTGATCGCGTTCAAGTTCACCCTTTGAGACACGGTTACACGACCTGTCGTTTCGTCTGTGAGAAAAAGGTTTGTTGGTACGCCACGAAGCATTGATAGCATCTCACGGACGACAGTCAGCTCAGACAGATCTAAAGAGCGGTGAAACGCTGGCTTTTTCCGCCAGATGTTTCGAGCTGACCCAACACTCTGCAATGCATTTTGGTCAGGCTGTATCAAATGAAGTCGAGCAAGGGTCGCGGGGTGATGGTCATCAACTGAAGTTGCAGATGTAGACGGTGCCCGGACAGACCCAGCTTCGTCGGTGAGTCCCTCATCCTCGCTCGAATGGTAGCCGCGTTCGATCGAGTCCCAGATATCGGGCTCGTCCAGCGGATCAGCAGCTAGAATCTCATCCCACGTCAATTGCATGTCAGGCTCAAAAGATCTGTTGGCAGTCTCGACCTGCGAAAAAACAGTCTTCTCGGCCGGCCTATCGGAGAGTTCTAGTAGAAGCGACAGAATCTCGGGCATCCACCTGGACGGATTGGTAGGCAATTCGTCCAGTCGAGCCTGCAATCCGTCTGCAAGATCATCGCGACCCAAAACGGCAAACTTCTCGACCAGGCCTTCGAGACTCGCAGTGACGGCGAATTGATTGGTCCGGGCATGGCTTCTATCCTGTAGACCCTTGATCGTGCGATCTTTTAACCGCGAGAAATGCGCGTTGCCTGATGTGAGCCCAGTGGCGGCTGTGACGAGACCTTCCGCGAGCGAGGATGAGGTCGCAGCATGAGCCATGGGGTGGATGAAGGGTGGCATGAGCGGCTGCTTGTTGTCATTGTGTTTGTCTGATACTTCAAGGCATGTCGTCGTTGAAGTTCATTGAAATGCGCACCTCACGCCATGGAGAGTTTGTGTACATGTTCTATACGTCCATGAATGTACCTCCTACCTAGATGTGATAGCTCGCGGAACTCCCGTCGGACCGCAGCAACAAGGTTTGCGCTAATAGCAGCGTGGAACTTGGCGCATTCGTCTCCCCAGAACTGACTAAGAAGTGCACGCTTTGGCTGCCGCTTGCGTGGTTGCTTGCTTGCTTGCTTGCAGCGAAGAAAGATCCCAGGCGCAACACCACACCCCCCTGGCCGCCCTCCACCTCTCCTCCACCATCGTCCTTTGAAATTTTTACCCTTCGCCGCCATGGACAAGAAGCGGGATAGCTTCACCGCGCACGCCCGCCCTGCGACAAACGGGTCGTACAGGGCCGGCATGCCCAGGCCCATTCGAATGCTGGCTGGTGCGACTGTCGCCTTGTTCCTCTTCCTGGTCTTTCAGATCGCACGCAGTCCCTCGTCTTTCACCTACTCTGGCAGCAGGGAAAAGATCGATGACATGGTGCGGGATCCTAATCTGGATCGTACGTGCTGTATCTAAGAGGCCAGATGAAAGGAGGTTATGCTGATTTGAGGTGCAGCCACGGGCGAACCCCCAGAGCCTTTACGGCGAGTAAAGGGCAACAACTACGATCCAGACAACCCGAACTCCGACCGCATCAACGCAACAATCATTTCCCTGGTACGCAACAGCGAGTTGAAGGAAATAGTTGGAAGCATGCAAGAGCTGGAAGCGACGTGGAACCACAAATTCAACTACCCCTGGACCTTCTTCAACGACGAGCCCTTCACCGAGGAATTCAAGACAAGAACTCAGGCGCAGACTGCAGCCAAATGCCGCTACGAACTGATCCCGAGCGACCACTGGGATATTCCCTCCTGGATAAACAACGACCTCATGGAGGAAAGCGCCAGAATACTCGAGGAGAAAAACATTCAATATGCCCGTATGAAATCCTATCACCAGATGTGCAGATGGAACAGCGGCTTCTTTTACAAGCACCCGGCCCTCAAAGACATGCAATACTACTGGCGCGTAGAACCACACGTCAACTTCTACTGTGACGTTGATTACGACGTCTTCCGCTACATGCAAGACCACAACAAGACCTACGGCTTCACCATTAACCTCTACGACTCTCCCGAGTCCATCGAGACGCTCTGGCCCGAGTCTATGAAATTTCTCGCGGCGAACAACAAAGCCATGCCAGCCAACAACGCCATGGGCTGGCTGACCGACAAGGAGCGTCGTCCCGACCACAACAAGAATGCAAACGGCTACAGCACTTGCCATTTCTGGTCGAATTTCGAAATCGCAGACCTCTCCTTCTGGCGTTCGCCACTCTACGAGGCATACTTTGAGCACCTCGACCGCGCTGGCGGCTTCTTCTACGAGCGCTGGGGCGACGCTCCAGTGCATTCCATCGCTCTTGGCCTTTTCGAAGACAGCAATAAAATTCATTGGTTCAAAGACATTGGGTACCATCATATTCCATTCTTCAACTGCCCCAATTCGCCCAAGTGTCGGAAGTGCCAGGCGGGGAAATTCTATGATGGCGAGCCGTTCTTGAAGAAAGAAGACTGTCGGGCGAACTGGTTCAAGTATGTGGGTAATGAGTGGAGTTTGAAGACGGCATCATGATGAGCATCGGGAAGGTTATGTTTTCGAGGAGGGCACCACGGCACTCTGTAGTTGGCATAAGACATCAGCAAGGAGTTCTGGAAGGGAGTTCTGTTTTTTTTTTCTGTGGGCTTTGATGGGCATGGCTTGTGGGATGGAAACCTTGGTGGGTGTCTAGGATATCCACGGGAGAGCAAGTCATCACTGTATAAGAGTGGAAGATATTGCTAGCCTTGGGGCGCTTGTTCTGTGGATACTGTAGATTATCTATACAGCTTTCCTTGAAGGAATGTGGAAATGTAAGAATGCAAGTAAATGTTCTGTTCAGCATTTGTACTGTTCTGCCAAGGGTATCATCGATAGAAATATCACGAGGCTGCTACTCCGCTTCTGCCTCTTCTCGGTCCTTCAATTCATTCACTCATCCTTCGTAGAGTGTCGATCGGGCCATCTTTTGATGAAAGGGCAGTTTAACACCCACCCCCTCCTCCTCCGCAACCACCCCCTCCTCCTCCACCGCACCCACTGCCTCCTCCTGCTGTCGACCCACACCCGCCTGAAGAGCCTGAACCAACTCCACACCCGCCTGAAGCAGCCAGCCCGCTGCCACAGGTACCAGAACAACAATTTCCCACCGCCCCAGCGCCGACAGCCATACAACCCGGGGTGACAGGATAGTACATCGGCGCGTAAGGGACGAATCCAATGTACGGGCTGTACGCCGGGATGTAGACGGGATATCCGTATGCATCGCTGTAGTAGTAATCATCGCGTTTGGGTACCGGTCTGCCCTTCTTCTGCGCTCGATCGCAGGCTTTCTGATAATGCCGCTCCAACTCTGCTGCTTTGGCGTCCGAAAGGGCTTTGTATCTTGGGTCGTCGTCATTGGGGCGCACAGCGTTGTGAGCGGAGATGTGCACACTCTTGCGCGGGTCTTGTGTTGACTTGTGGAGGAGAGAATCGGACGCTTTGGCATTGGAGGTATTGAATAGGCGGCTCGCTGGACTGGTGTGACTCTCGCGGATGGCTTCGCAGTACCAGCACGTACATTCAGAGTAAGGCTGTCCAGTAAGCTTCTGGTAGCGTTTAGACGTCCAAGCGAAAGCGTCGTTGAGTTTGACTTCTGCGACTTTGTCGTCATGGTCGATGAACTGCCGGCTGGTGAGGATAGTGAACTCGCAGTATCGGGCTGGGGACAGCTGGTGCGTGTGCCAGGCCAGGTCGACATCGAGAGTCGGAACTGCCATGTGCCACATTGAATTGGCGATGATCTGTAGGAAGACGGAGTACTTGTTGATGAGCCGACTCATGGTGTTGGGCAGAGCTGGGGAGTGTAGCCAGTCGATGTTGTGCATCTTCTCGATGAAGCTGCCCTGGCGGATAACTGCGCCAACGAGGTCAAGAGCGAATGGAGAGCTGTTGTCCCAGTACCTGGACATCATATTTCTGACTGCGACGCGCTCCGATTTTTGCATGACGTGGGCCATGCGGCGACCATACGTGATGGTGCGAACTTGGCTCACGTAATGCTTGTCCAGCAATGCTGATTCAATTGCGGCACGAATGTCGCTGACAGAATTGGCAAGACCGTCATTATTCAGATCGACAATATTTGCGCCGAGCCCATGTTTCATCAAGTCGTTTGGCGCCTTTTGAATGACCGAGGTGTACAAGTCCTTCTGCTTGAACGCGATCCCAGGAATGCCATCCTTTCCAAGAATGGTGCCTCCAAGCGGCACATCATCCGAAAGAAGTTTTTTGATATCGTTCACGAATTTGCCAGCGTGAAGCCTGTCGTGGTTCATGATCTGAGAGCATGAAGTGCACCGCGCCACAAACTTCTTGTCGCAGTAGCCCTTGCCATTTTGTAGCATCATGTCGACGGCGGACTCGACAATCTTCTCCTTATTCTGATTCTTGTCATCGCTCAGGTTCTCCGGAGGCCGCTCCTCAGAACACGTCGTCCAAGGCACCCAAACGCGAGTATTACATCTCGGACAATGCACACTCTTTGAGTTCATGTCCGTGAGATTGTTCCACGGCAGTCCAGTGATACTGGTAAAGTGAGCTTCGGCATCGGGTCCAGCTTCATATGCGAAGGTCTCCGAGTTGATGCAGTCCGAAGTAGCCTGCCATGGCATAGGCGTATGCCACAAAGACAGCCTGCCGTACCGAATGCAGTCCTCGAAGTACGCACGAGGATTAAGCATGTACGCGTGCCATACCATCAGCACGTCGACCGGCGGCACGTTGGTCTTGTCAATAGCCGAGGCTGGAGCCTCAGCAAACTCAGGCTTGACAAGGCTTCCGTCTTTCGAGGCCTGCTCAAGTCGACTCCGGCTGATCATACGAGCAGCAGGCGTCACAGCTGCCCACCAGGTCTCGAAACGATCAACGGCTCGTTGAAGATAGACCGCCCATCTCTTCTCGGCAAGATTGGCTAACAACTCGGCTGTCTTGTCTGCGGCTGGGAGTCCATGCCTAGTAACAAATGCGTCGTTGATGCCGAAGAGCTTGTCCCGTGAGGCGACAGTCTGCTTCAGCCTGTAAAAGCACTCCAGGACCTTGAGATGTGCAATGCACTCAGCAGACTCGGGAAGTCTGACGTCCGATGACGAGGTTATGTTGAGTTGCTTGAAACCAGCGGTAATATCTGGTGGATCCAGAGCATTTTCTTGATCGTACTCTGGCGCTTCCTCGCTGTACCCAGGAGGTGGCGAAGACGATTCTGTGTTGTTGCGCTCTGCTTCGGCGAGCGCCTCCTTCTCCTTGTCGGAAGAGGAAAAGAGTTTCGACAGTCTGCTAGGCATCTTGATCGAAACAAAGATTGTAAGACATGTAAGGTATGTGGCAAGAGAGTGGAGACAGACGAAGAGGTATACTTAAGTAAAGCAGCGACGCCTTAGGCACTTACTAAGTGTTCGCTCAGCCGTAAAATAGTCCATGGCTGAGCATAGAAGCACCATCATTCCATCGACTTTAGCGAGGTCGCAGCCTCGAAGGATGGAGGATCCTTCGTGGATGTCTCGCGGGTTGACGGCGCAGCACGAGATCAGCAGGTCGATCTGCGCTCTGCCTGTCGGTGGTGGTAAGATGGAAGGATTCATGTTGAAGCTGAGTGGTTCACCCAGCCCTTCCATGCATCTTCTCCCGCGCTTCTCCCGCCCCTTGGCTTCGCGCTAAGATTCTCGAGCGAGGCTTAGATGCCATCACGTGTCGTTCGCGGTAATCCAGAGCCAATTGCGTAAAGAGGACATGTCTGGCTCTCTAGCAGGGCTGTGCTCTTTGTCGGCAGCGACGGCTCCATGTCCCTGGCATTCAATCTGGCTGCAGTGGTTCGTGCCGTGTGCAAATGGGTGACATTGGTTGACGATAGGGAAGAGGGTCGAACTGGCATCATTCATACATTTCATTCGATCTGCCTGAGCCATGGCTGCATCGAGCATTTCAAGGGAGCACTGCCCACATTCCGACTACACATCTGTAGTTTGAGACGATCTTGTGATCAACAACGGGTTTCTGTGCACCTAATCGTCCTGGACGCATTGTCCAATTTCATGCGGCCTCAGTCGCTCGTTGATATGGCTCGTGGGCTGTGTATCTGTCGTTTGCAATGTGCATCCGCAGGGTGTTGCCTCTACTCCGCATTCTTGTTCGTCGCTCATAACGCTTTGCCCATGAATTTGCGCTTCTGGAAACTGAGCCACCACTGTGATCGATGTCAGTCCCATATGCTTCGAACCTGTAGTGTCCATAGCAGGACACCGCTGTGAGCTGTAACTCACCTTGCTTGGCTGCCCGCTGGGATCCATGTACACCCTATTCAGTAACCGCGCAGCCAGCTCTTGCCTCATCTGCATAACATACTGCCTCAAGACCTCCGCCTCATTCCGGTCCCTCGGCGGCTCGAACATCTGATTTAGCGGAAAGCCTGCGTCCCCAGGAATGGCGAAATTTGTATCCAGAGCAGAGTTCATCACAGCCTTCTCCGCATCTCTCCTGCTCATACTCGGCTTGATCTTACTCAGCGCCTCGCTCACATACAGAATCCCATAGATGAGGACACGGTCGGCCGGGCCTTTGATTTCAAAGTTGCGGAAGAAGGTGTTTGCGCGGAAGAGGGACAAGACTTCGTCGAGGGGGTCGTAGGATTCATTGCTGGGTTCGACGTCGAGTTCAGAGATGCCGGAGAGGGGCGAAAGTTGTTGAGCGGGGCCACGGGTTCGTGTGCGCAGGGGGAGGAGTGCGAAATTGCCAATCACTTGCTGGTTTGGCTCGTCGAGAAATACGGAGTGGTAGGCTGGCATTGTGGTGGTGGTGGTGCTGCCTAGGCAGGCGGCCGATTGCGAATGGAAATGTGCTCTGTTTATATGTTTGTCGGTGCTTTTGAAGCGCAAATGACAGACTCAGTCTTCACTTACAGTGGTCACTATTCTGCTTCAACGAAATGGTGGTTGGTATCGTGATATTGCGTGTTCAACTGTAGTGTTGAAGCGGGACACCTGAGATGCATCCATACGGGCACAGAGAGAGAGCGACTTGGCTCGTGCGCAGAGACGACAGCTTCAAGTGACGAGCCTCACTCTCACTCATACCACCCCGATATTACTTCCCATATCGCCTCCCGTTCCTTCGACGCACAATAACACACTTCCCGATATCAAGGACCTGACGCCTCATCCTCGTATCCTTCTCCCCGAATTCTGCGCCTCCCAGGCGCCTACACAGTAGCAATGAAGCCCGTAGTATCAGCCTTCAACGCATGGACATGGTACGAAGGCCCTGACAAGCCATATGCGCATCAAAAGATAGACCATACTAAAAGAGAAACACAGCATTGTCATCTCCGTCTTCGCCATCGTAATCCTCAGCACCATAGGCGCCATGTTCGCCTCTGGCCACCACAGCATGATGGGCAGCGAAGAGGACCCTAAGGACGGCGGGAAGGTAGCCGTGGCAGTCTTCGGTGCGGTAGCGGTATACGGTGTACGTATCTTCACAGCAAATGTCTATTTTCGCGACGATGGCGATACTGATATTGGCCGGTCCCCATAGGTCTTCCTCCTCTTCTGCGGCTGCCAGGCAATCATGCACCGACGACAAAGCAGACAGGGCGAGATCGCTTTGCGCTGAGATCGAGCCCGAGAGGCTGCGAGCGAGCAATGAGTAGATTCGGCGCTGCATTGAATTTAGAAGTTGGGAAGGGAAGGAACCCAGAACTAGATGAGGGCTGTTCTCGCAATTGAAGGGTGAGGGAAGCATACTGCGATGATACTTAAAAGGCGTTTACAAGGAGTGATGGAGCTGGCGGATAAGTAGGTTAACGGAGTGCGATATACGCCTCTGCGTTGTGTGTACAGATGATGAACACCATTTCTTTGATATATCATCTTGTGGTGCCTTCCCTTCTCTACATCAAGGTGGTGATGTGCGGCAAATGCGGAGCGGTGCCGTGCGCAGCGCAGCGATACTAATATATAACAGAGAGACAGCTGCAAAACAAACAAGGGTGTGAGCTTCGCAATTTCGAGAGCAATACTGAAAAAGTACACTATTCAAGCATGAACATCCTCTTGGAAGTCCAGGATGATTCGATCATAGTACTCTCGCTAACCTAATAAAACAGAAGCCGTCTGATCAACGACCAAGAAACGTGTCAAACGTCTGTGTCTCCTCTCCCCTCGCCACCCCGGACGTGCCCTTCTCAGAGCCGACACAAGCCCAGCTGTATACGCCATGAAACGTCCTGTCTCGGCCACGAGACGTTAGCTGTGGGCTGCATGCTGCGACATGGTCTGGCGTGTTTTGTGGTCCGCACTTTGGGGGTAGCGTCCCAAGCTATTCGGTTTTCGACGAGCAATCTGAAATTGACCTGCTCCTCCGGCCCCCATGTCACTCATGTCAAAACAATAGGCATGGAATCGTTCGTACCAAAGCCCCGACCGCAACTTGGGCATTTTCTCGACCGATTGGAGATGAGATCTTTGACGCAAGACCCACAAAATACATGCCCGCAAAGCTTGAGTACGGTATTTCGAATGTTGGCGTTGCACACCGGACAGATGGCCACTTTTCGCCAGTCGTCTGAGTCGGCTGCGCTCACTGCAGCTCTGCTCTTTCGTAGTGTTTCGTACTGATGCTTGATGTCATCGAGTCGGGCTTTGCATTTCTCCAGGTCTTCTTCGACTTGGCGCTTGGCTTTTGCGGTCGCGAGGTTGTCTTTGTCTTTCGTGGCGATGAGCGACTTAAGCTCCTCGACAGTCTTCTTCAAGCCATCAGCAGTTGTCGTTGCCTCTTTAAATTGTTGCTCCGAATTGCGAAGCCGCTGCTCAAGCTTGGCTAGAGAATCCTTGGCTTCTGCAACTTGTCGCTCGTAGTTGATGCAGAGCTCTTTGGTCTTGACTTCGCCATCCTTGAGTTGGGTGACGAACTCGCTGGAACGGGCGCTTTGCTGTTTCAGAGTCCGGAATTCGCTCTCTCTCATGTCTTTGGATTTCATTGCCGCGAAATACTTCTGATCGGCTTTCGCCTTTTCAGCTGACAGTCGCGCGACTTGTTCTTCCCATCCAGAAATCTCGTCGATCTTCCTCGTCGCCAGAGCTTGTGATTTTTTCCAGGCCGCCTCCATAGATGGTAATTCATTGCTCAGCAAGGCATATTGGCTAGTCAGTGTTTGTAGTCTCGATTTGAGGGCATCCATGTCCAAAGCGTCAATATCTCCTGCTGGTGCCTCGTTTTCGATCTGGAGCTCAAGACGCTTGACCTGGGATTCTAACGCTGCTATGCGCTGGTCCTTGGCATCGGCAAGTTCTCTACTCTGTGCAGTGGAAACCTCGGATGCTTCATCTTTTGACTTCAAAAGAGCCAGCTCGGAAATCATCTGGTCCCGAACATGTCGAATACGTGCTAAGTCGGTCTCGGCACGCGCATTTGCTGTTTCGATCTCGCTGATTTGAGCTCGGTTCTCTTCGTCCATGGCGCTCCGGTAAGACATGCGCTCGGCCTGTAGCTTTTGCATTTCCTCCCGCAGTTGCACATTTGTGATTTCAAGATCGTTCTTGCGCTTGACCACATCCTCGAATTGAGACTTGACGTTCTTGAATAGAAATGTCTCGGCGTAATCATCATCAGTCAGACTGACCAGCTTTGTCCGCGCGGCACTGAGTTCGTTGGTAAGTCGTTCATTCTCGACCTCGATCTCTTCCAGCTGCGCCCTCTGCTTCTCAGCCGCGGCAATGGCTTCTTTACGGGTAGCCTCAGCTTCGGCATGGACTATGCCGTTCGCAAGATCACCATTCGTATCCGCACGCTCTGTTTTCGGGGTAGTTGCCGTGGCCTTGGAAGTGGTAGGTGATGATGTATCGCCGTTGCCGCCCATAGCTTGTCTTTCAAGCTTCAATACCTGCGTGCTCTTGGCTCGGTCCAGCTTTCGCTCAGCAGTCATGTAGCGCGCCATAGCCTGTTCAAGGCGCTCGTACATGCCATCTTTCTCATCGACGGCCTTCCTGAGCTCCACGGTATGCTCCTTCTCCTTGGCGAGCAATTCATTTAGTTGCTTTCTCAGGTCTTCCACGTCCGGCGATGTTGAGGGAATGCGGCCGAAGAGAGTTGATATGGCGCTCTTGATACTTTCTGAACGCACTTTGAGGTGTTCTGAAAATGCCTCACTATCCTCAAACAACAGCGCAGATTGGTATAGCTCTTCACCTAATGGCAGACTCAGTATATTGTCTTCTCACGTGATGGACGGGGCTTCTCATACCGGTAGAGGAAGTTGCGCTTGGAGGTGGGGTGGGCAGTGACTCTTGAGCGAGGATGCGGATCTCGTCGAGCAATTGTTTGAACCATCCGTCGACGATGCGGAGATGGTCGTTGTGGTATTTGGCCTTCTTGGTGATCTCAACCAGCTGCTCATCTGCATCCTTTTTCTGACGGCGATACTCCTTCATCTGGCGTAGGATGGCATCTTTTTGGTAGTCCTACAGGCGAGATCTGTCAGTGATACGGCCGGGCGCAAAATTGATAATGAAAAGGATTATGACCGCGTACCTCGACCTCTTTCTCCTTGTCCTCGGACATCTTCATTGTGGCTCCATTCTCGTCCTTCAGCCGCTTACGGCTGGGCGCGAGATCATCGACGTCGCCGACGATGGAGCGCTTGCGATCTTCCATCTGGAGTCTGAGAGATGGAATCGCAGCAGGCAGCACAGCCTTGGTGGCGGTCATTGAAAATGCGAGGCTGCAGACTCAAGCGTCCCCTGCGCCCGCCAGTGGAGGTCAAATCAGCAATTCATAGGGCCAATATCGTGAGCAGTGTCGCAGGAAGGATACGCGCTGCAGAGACGGGAGCTTTGGAGAGTGTCGTTTGCGTATGATTGAGTGTCGAGCAGGAGACAAGTGAGATTTGACGAGAAGGAGACTCCTGGCTGCTTACCTAAATCAATCAACTAGGCCATGTGCAGCTAGGCCTGTGCGAGAGATCGGCTGCCCCACATTCACTTCGAGACTCATACTTGACTCTTCTTGACTCTTCTTGTCCAATGCACATGTTCATGATAGTTCGATAACATCCAAAGTTGGCAGCTTGTGCCTGCCAGACCCATCCGGCAACATGCCGCCGCCGACGATAATCAGTAGCGCCGCGCCTGGCAAGAAGGCAGCCCCCAAAGCTGCAGTGCGCAGACGACCAGCGCCAGCAGCTTCAATAGCAAAAGAGACAACACCCGAACCCGAGAGTACCGTTACGTGCCTTCCACAACCTTCTCCTATGCCGACACAACAGTCTGTCTCTGAGATACCAGCCGACAGGGAGCCCACTCCGGCACCACCAGAGCCTCAGAATTCAGTCGAGCCACCAGTCATAGAGCAGCCTCGTCAGACCACTGTTGAGCCTGCACGTGTGCCTGTTGCGCAGACTGCTCCTACTCCTCCACCGACGCAGGTTGCTGCGAGCCAATCCGTCGCTCCGCCAACCCCAGAGCCCACGCAGTCACCCCAACCCGTCAATTCACAGTCCGATGGCTTTCACACGAGAGAAAAGTCTCCGATTGATATATCACAACGGCCACAGCAGGAATACTCTTCTTCGGTGACAGCATTTGATGAGCAGCCTGCTCCACAAGCGGATTTTGTCGAGACCGCGGTGCAGAGTGAGCAAAGTAAAGAGGCCGTGCAACCTACACCGGCGACTGCTCCAAAGCGCAGAGCCAATAACAAAAGGACAAGAGGAGAAGCTCCGGCTACTTCTGCGCCGAGAACTACAAAGAGAGTCAAGCGAAGCTCTGCCAGAAGCAACGCAACGGTGCAAGCTGCAATCGAAGAAGATGCGCAGCCGTCCACATCCTTCACACCGCTGAATGAGACAGCGCCACAGGCTCCCGTTGAGACAGAGGCAGCGGCATCGCACAAGAGTGCAACACGAAAGTCAACACTTAGGTCACGAAAAGCGACGGGCAAGGTTAAGAGCCTCGCCGCGATCGTAGATTCTGATGATGAAGCGGAAGTTCTGCAGACTCCGGCGCCGACTGATGATGAGGAGCCTGAAGTTCACGCACCAAAGCCACAGCCAAAGTCGAAATCAAAGGTTTTGAGGAAGAGACGGCCTCGAAAAACACCTGCTCCTAAAGCTGCAGTGACTACTGGCAATGCGGATCAGGAGAAGCAACAAGACCAGAACCAGGCAGAACAGACACAACCGGATCTGCTAGAGGCCGACGAGGAGGACCCAGAAGCTCACGAAATCGATCCAAAGACGATGTCAATGTATGATCTGAGTTATGACAGATATCATGGAAAGACGTCAGAAAGGGGACGCCAGATGGCCGAGATAGATTGGGAAGAGGTTGCACATAAACGCAGAGCGGCGGCAAATTTGATCGTGGCGGGTGATCAAGCTCAAGCAAACGATGTTGTTCAGTCTGTCGAGGGCGCAGATAATGCTGCGCCGAGTCAAAGCGCCGGAAATGCGCAGTCACCACCGCCTGCACGCAACCAAGAGACTATCGGATTCAGACTCGACGTTAATGGTGAAATTGTCGCAGATGAAGTCACATTGGAGGTTGCACGTGGAGAGGAAGAGCGCGATCAAGCCGAAAACGCACCGATTGAGGAGATCAACGACCTGACTGTGCACATCAACCGGACTACTTGGGTGAACAACAACCGCCGCGATCCAGTTGACCGAGTCCCAGCATGGAAATGGAAGAGCGATCCATGGTCGGAAGAGGAGACTGACAAATTCTACGACGCGCTGCGCATGTTTGGTACCGACTTTTTCATCATCAGCAAGATGTTCCCGCCGAAGACCAGACGCATGATCAAGGCAAAATTCACGCGCGAGGAGAAGCTGGACCCAACGAGGATCAACGACGCTCTGTGTGGCAAGGAAGTTCTCCCTATGAGTCTCGACCATTATTGCCGCGAGACTGGAAAGGATACTGATATATTCACGAAATATGAAGGCATCGAACACGCAGAGAGGGTCATCAATGCTTCTATGAAAGACAAGCAAGATGAATTGGCCATGAGCTTGGAGCAGGAAGCGATTCTGGCGGCTGAGAGAGAAGAGGAAAAGAGGAAAAAGACGAAAGAGAAGCCTAAAAAATCGAGAAAGAAGGCCCCGAAGGGCGGTGGCACCATGGGCGGTGGGCCTGAGGAGGTCAGTGTGGAGGACTGAAAGGTCACAACTTGAACTGCACTGCAGAATTTCCTTCGAGCTGGATCCGATGTCGCGCGAAACACAGAATCACAAACGTTGTGACATGCCCAAGCCAGACGGTCACGCTCTAGACAAGTCTTGAGCAACAGGGTCACTTTGAGACTCCCACCTCGTGCCTAACGATCTGAGCTTCATGTCCCAAGTATGCACGTACGTGAAGCCGTTGACCTCTCACTTCGGAGGCTGAGACTTGTTGTGAGAGCCATGTCCACTGTCTCACTTCCACGAGCGAGCGTCCATACATATATTCAAGGTAGGAAGCCGCACTTCCACTCGATTTCTTCATCAGCTGGCTGTTCTTCCAATTCCTGACATCGTTACCGATTACTCTAACTCTTTTGTTCTCCTGCTTTACATTGATACCGCGAAGCTGCTGGTCAGCTCCTTCCCAAACCTCAAAATCCCAAACCCAACAACCAAGAAGAGTACTCATCTCACCCACACCGACTACTTCCAATCTCTGAACAATGGTCAATTCTACAAGGGACTGGACCGGCCAGGGCCAAGACAGAATCGCACGAGGCATCTACTTCGGTAGAGCCCTGCAGGGCGTGCGAGGAGCAGGCTTCGGAGCAAGAAACAACAACGATCTCCAGCATGTACTTGCGAATCCGCAGCCAAACCCACATCAGCAACAACCAGTCCCAGCAATTCCAAGTCCACCGGCCACAGCACTCCCCCACTCTCCTCACTCGCCACCCGCGACTCCCACTCCCAGCTCCACCAGTCCTCCACCAACACCATCTTCCCCGCTGCTCCGCCTCCGCCACCAGCATTCCTGGCGAGAAGTCAACCTCGCCCAAGCCGTCCGATGCGCATTACAACGCTGCTGTGCTATGCTTCGATTTCCGCTGACGGACGTGGCGTGGAAGTGTCGGCGTTGCGCGAAGATCGTCTGCGTCAAGTGTGGGAAATCTGATTCGGGACAGCAGCAGGCGAGGGATTGTGATGGAAGTGTCGATGCCGGTGTCGGTGTTGAGGAGGATTTGATGGTTGTTTTGATGCCCTAGAGCAGCGCGTGAACTTGGTCTCCGTTGAGAAGGAAGAGGTCTGAGAAGGAGTGGGTTCGAGAAGTGAGACTAGGCCTGGGGATCGTTGGTTTGGGGACCTGATCAGTGCGTAATGATGTTTTCTGGCCGGTTCCAAAAAGTGTCATGCACGCGGTTGGCGGTGATGTCGATATTGAAGTGGGTAATGATTAATTGGCATCGGTTCGAAATCCCCCCCCTCGCATACATGTATCCGTTGCGTTAGTATCTTGCGATATCACAAAGTAGGTACTCGGAGAGTTTTACGAAATTCACCAACTATGGTTGTAGAATGATAAGGAGAGCTCGGAAGAGTGCAATGGTCCGCAGGTACATGGACGCCAGACGCGCAAAGCAGAGGGCAAGACGAAGCTCTGAAGACGTTTCTGAGGCCATGGGTGGATGGCTCGAATTCCGTTTGCGTGGTTGGCAGTAGTACCGGCCTAAGTTTTTGGCGCTGCTGGGACGTAGTGATGGATGACATTGTGCGATTCATCGGAGAGCTGTTGTCAGCATAGACTGCCTGAGCAGTGTCAGGGTCAATGAATCATGATCAAGGATTGTTTCGTGGAGGCTTGTGAGATGGCGACCTTTCGGGCATGTAGATTATTGATTTGAAGGCTGGCTGGTTCAGCCTCTATTTGACTTCTTCCATTGCCGTTTCTCATAGGAGCATAACATCGTCTAGGCGTGAAGATCGTAAATAAATTGCCTTTTTGATCGTTGACATGATTGCAGCGTTTGACGGCTGTACAAAGTGATAGTCGTGCTGTCTGCACCGCTCAATATGTCAAGCTAGCACAGCGCATGCAGCACGCCGCGTCGCTGCCTGGAGTTCTGAAGCAATACGCAAAACGATCTGCGCGTCAGAGGACGAGTTTCGACTTGTTCGGGTGAAATAGGGAGAGATCACCGATAGAGTGCAGAAGTGGCGAATTTTCTGCCAACCTTGCAGGAACATCGCAACAACACGACTGACCTCGGTCGCGACGAACCTCGTACCATGCTATATTGCTTGATCTCCGTGACTGTGCAAGACGTGGGTTTGCAGGATGTCGTTGTGGTGTGGCGGCGAGAGTGGGTATCTTGCGAATCTGATGACGAATTTGCCTCCCAGGGGTATCGTATTCATGAATAGCCGTCCGTGGTTTCGATCGGCCGACAAAGCAGTACTTCTTCCCGATTGAAAATAGCTGGGGGTCGATGTCAGCCTGTCCAGATGATATGTCTGATGAAGCTGATGTGATGACAGTGGCGGTCGACTTCATGTCGTTGGCTTTTCTCGCTGCGACTCGCGAAGTTGGTCAAAGTCCGGGAAGCTGATGTAGCCGTCGCGCTTTGCTTTGCATTCTTCCCAGCTGGTCCTGCGTTCTGGGTAGGCGGGCATCCTTTCCGAGGGCGAGGGGAAGGGACTGGTGGTGGGGCTCTTCCTCCCTGGTGAGGCTGTGCGAGAAGCGACGACGGCGAGGGCTGATGAAGCGTTACGACCGCCGTCTTGTCTGACACCGTAGGAATGCTGGCGATTGAGATGGGGTGGAGTGACGGTGCACTTGGCCATTGACGATTGATTGAGCTTCTTCGCCATCGTTGTCGCTGTAGAATTGGAGGGTGGCCAGGAGTGTCAGCGGACGCGTGTCGATGATGTAGAGCAATTGATGCCAGAGGGACGAAGGACGATGGGTGGCTTCAGATTTATAGATGGTACATGTATGCAGACGCTGACGACGTGTGCGTGTGTGTTAGGTAAGAGCAGTTGGATTCGAGAGGGGTTCACGGCAAGGTGACAGATGAGGGAAGTCCAGTGGCATAGATAGACGTGGTAGAGTAGTAGTGGGTTGGGTAGGGTAGGGTAGGGAAAGGGGAAGGGGGACGGGGACGGGGTAAATGTATGTACGTATCCATGGATGTACATTTGTTGTGCCTTCGCTTACACTACTAGGAGGTAGGAGGTGTCTACTCTTGCTCTGTTGTCTGCGATGGCAAACGCCAACAAGACGGGCACGCGGCAGCCAATGACGCCAACAAGTTCATGTATTAGCCTTTTCTTCTCTGCTATTCCGGCCGCCGCATCATCCCATCGCATCCCATTTCATCCGCCCATCCCACTCACCTCCATCCTCCTCCTCTCCCTCGCGCTGTATCCACTCATTTGTTTTGGCTGGTCGCGTGCGAGGGATGGTGATGATGCTACGGGGAGCTCGCAGATTGGCAGGCTTCGCTGACGGAAGTGGAGAAAGCCAGCAAGAAGCAAGCAAGCAAGCAAGCACCACCGCAAACGCAAACGCACCATCCTCGCTATCACGTCTGTGATAACGAGACTACTGTACCGACTCTCGACTCATCTTCCTCCACGGACGTCTGGACCCAGGCGCGCTGCATGACTGCCCGTGGCGGCCTTCGCTCCTCGCGTCTTCTGGTTACACCTGGCACGAATGGACCGCGTCCATCTGCAGCTTCCCTTTCTCGATGTAGCGGCATGCACCTAGGGACAGTACTCTAGCCGCCGCCGCGGCCACCACCAAAGCCAGCCCATGTGCTTTGTCGAGTGCTGGGTGCCACTCTTGGGCTGACCTGCGCAAAGCCGGTCCCGACTCCTCCTCCACCACCAGGCCCGCCCCGACGGCCCAATAAGTGCCGGCTCGGAATCCCAGGAACCACATGCACATCAGCTTCTGCCACACCTCCACACACCTGTCCAGCGCCGCTGCCACGGGGAATTGCTTGCCGCTTCTAGTCTGGTGGAGCTCCCCCCAACAACAACTTACCGTTGCCAGAGACCTACATGTAGTCTATTGACACACTACTACACCGATATTCCATCGCGACAGCGAGCGAGGATGAAATTGTGTTTGCTTCTTGCACGACAGACGTGTTCCATCGGACACCGCCAGAGCTCTGCGAGACTGAGAGTGCCATCTCATCCTCCTGGGTGCTCCTTCTGACGCACTGCATGTAAAGCCCGAAGCCTTGATTTGAAGCTGCCGATAGGAGCCAGATGAATCGTGAGACACCGCTCTGTTCCCGATCATGCCGGGCCGCGTGATGCCGCACGGAACGAGCCCCGTCCGTTAGACCTGAGCTTCACACCACCATCAGGAGCAGGGCTGAGCATGGCTACCGCGGCACCTCTCCCAACGGAGCGGTCCCTCTCCTTACCCTGGTTGTGACAGATGGAAGAGCTTGACAGTCTCCACTCCTGAGATACAGTCACCACAGACGTGTCCCGCAGCACTTCGTAACAAGTGCGAGGTATCGTATTCTTGATACTCATACTGCTGATGGCTGATACAGAAAGCCATGAGTGCCTCGTCACTGCAGAATCCGCTGCACCTTCCCAATAGTCGAGGGCATGATCCCGACAATTGTTCCGGCAACGTACAAAGACATCTCCTCACAAGGCGTCCAACTCACACGTGCTTCTACGCAAGTGGCTGTATTCAATGCTGTCACACATCCGTCAGCTGACTGCATGTAGCAAAGACCGTGTACGACGGTGGCATCATCTTCACTTACATCGACATCTTCCCACGCCCGGCCTTGGACGTTTTCAAGCTCCTCCGCTGTCATGATCTTACCATTGGTGACTATCTTTCGTCAGCAGGCACGTATGATTGAAAAACATGATTCGGCCGACTTACAGTAGCCCGCATGAATTTTGGCATCAATCTCGACTCTGCTGTCCTCTGGAATCATCTCGTCAGGAATAGGTACTCTCTCGATAATCGGGATTCCCTGGTCAACAATCGCATCGTGTTTCATGTTCGACATGCTCAGCATCCGATCAATCTTTGTAATCCCCAACCAATGCAGTATGTCTGGCATGAGAGCCTGGAAGCGCATATCCTTGACACCGGCAATGTTCTCGGTCCGCTTGAAGTACTCGCTGGCTTTGTCTGAGCCGCGCTTACGTGCGTTGTAGACGAGATACTTGGTCACTTCACCGAGAGCTCGGCCTTCTTTTCGGAAGTAGATGACAACGCCGCTGCCGCCTTTCTGCGCTTCTTTGACTGCCTCCTCGATGCCGAAGATGAGGTAGGGTCGGCAAGTGCAGATATCGCTTCCGAAGACGTCGGAACCGTTGCACTCGTCGTGTACACGCAGAGCAAGCTTCGCATTGGGGTCACTCATCTTCGCCGGGTCGCCGAAGCAATATACGGTCAGGCCTCCTATCGGCGGGAGAAACAGCTTGATGTCGTTGCGTGTGATGAGCTCGGGATAGCTGCCACCGGTGTGCTCGAACAGAGACCTTCGCAGCACGCCCTCCTCGATGCCGAATCGCTCTGCCACGCCAGGCAGGTACCAGACCGGCTCAACGGCAAACTTGGTCACAGCCAATTCGCCACTATCATTCAAGCAGATCTTGCCGTCTGGTACTAACCTGCCCTTCCTCACACTCTCCTCCAGTTCCGGAATCTTCATATGCGCTTTTGTTACTGCAATTGTGGGTCTAATTTCTACATTCTCATTCTTGATGTAATCCTTGTACAACCAAGGCGCCAAATGCCCCAAGGGATCCATGGCCACGATCTTCTTGGGATCGTACCAGGAAGGAAAAGGACCTATGTTGGCGGCAGGCTCGGTATTAGTGAAATCCGGTCTGTGTTCGGTATCCATTTGTTTCGAGGCCACAGCCAGCGCATAGTAAATGCTGTAAGAGCCGCCATGCGCGCCTATAGCGTTACGTCGGCGGATTGTTCCCGGGTTGCGGGAGACCACAACAGGACCGCGAGTCATGGGATCCTTGTCACCCCAAGCCATGGGAAGAGGATCCACACCAGCCTGACCCGGATAAGAAGTCAGTATGATCTTCGAAGTCGTCACGCTAGACCGTCGTGGAGCTGGCGAGGACGAAGTCTCCATTATTGTGCCGTTCGGAGGTAGCACATCTGTGAAACTCGCATTGCTGCTCTGACGCTCACTACTCCGTGGCGCAATTTTAGGACTGTTGGGTCCGAGACGAGGTGATGGATAGGATGCATCGTGAGCTATGCCTTCTTTGGACTGCTTGACTCCGGCGAGGGCATTGACGCGGCCGTTGATGGCTTCTACAGTGCTTCCTAGTTCTCGGTGGTTTTGGTGGAGGTCTTTCTGTCCTGTTTCTAAGGAGTTGAGCTTGGAGAGGATGGCGTCCAATTTGGAGCTGAGGTCTTCAGCCATGTTTGGAATGTGAATTTGATGGATCAGGATGTTTCAGGTCGGAGTTGGATATATGCTACCGGGACATTGGAAGGTCAGTGGTGGTGGTGGTGGTGGTGGTGGGGAGATGAGGGGTATGTTAAGAGGCAGCGGGAAACGACGGTGGTGAGACAAAGACGGGTGATGTTCGTTGGACAAACAACACAAAAAAGAATGGGACAAGTGTTTCCTAGAGAGTTTCTAGTGATGGTGCTTTCGGTAAAGACTCGAGAGATTGTTTGTTTGTGTTACGGTACGGTGTAGGCCTGCGATAGCCGGCGAACGAATGGCCTTATCGCTTACATTAGTCGTCGCGGCTGGCCGATGGCACGTGAAAGCAGCGGGGCAGCTTTAGCGTGGAAGGGTGAATAAGCTTGAGCCGCAGCTGTGGCTGGTAGGGTAGGGGCGATCGGCACGTTGCTCGGGCCACCTTCACTACTTACATCAGCCTTGGAGACTGAACTTTGGACTTGCGATATCTCGCGACACAGCGTCCGACTTCGACACCGACAACAACAAACATGGTATGTATGCGCGCATACACTTTCCACCATGCGCGAGATGCTGATGCTCTCTCAAGGGCAAACGAAAGAAGTCCTCTCGTGGACCGCAGGGGCCCAAAAAGGTACATCCCATCTTCCCGAGTCGCATACAATCCCACGAACAAACAACCTCATCTGACCTGTTTTCTCTCTCTACAGCGCGAGCCCCTAGCCACGTCCTTCAAATGCGTCTTCTGCAATAACGAAGCCTCCGTCACCGTCAAGATCGACAAGAAAGCCGGCGTTGGCACGCTGAACTGCAAGACTTGTGGACAGAATTTCCAGACTGCGACGAATTGTACGATACGATGACCAGACCATAATTCTCTGCGAGCGTGATACTAATATCAGGTAGATCTGTCGGCGCCGGTGGACGTGCACGCGGATTGGATCGATGCTTGCGATGCGGTCGCGAAAGAGACGGCGAGCACGGGTGGACCGGCGCCTCCTGTGGCGAGACAGGCGCAGAGCCTGGCTGCCGGCAGAGATGGTGGTGGAGAGGATCGATATGTGGCGGATGACTTCTTGGAGGATGACGAGCAGGACGCTGAGGCGGACTATGCGGACGAGTGAGGTTTTTTTGCGACAGAAACTACGCGCGTCTATCGAAATGCGCGTTACCGATCGGAACGAGTATACGAATTGTCATGGAGGAATTGGAGTCGACGCTGCGCTTCCGGCTCACCATCAGACGGCAGGCATGCGGCTTGCGAGCGCGTGGATCACAAGCAGGAGCGAATAGTACTCAAGGCACTAGGAAGGTGCTTTTGGCAAAAGACACTAGCTCCTGGCAGCCCACGATGAGCAGACTTACTGCACTCAGGCGACAAGCCCTTATATCACGGTCTGCCAGGACGCGGCACTAGGTCCCGTGTGCTAGATTGAATGGCATGAGGACAATAAGATGTATGAGTATGTAAGTCCTAGAAATGAAGCTAGACGCATGCTTGCAAGTAAACGAAGCTGGTTCCGTTACAAATATACACAAGAAGAATGTTCTCAATCCGCTGGGTAGCACTGCACGCCGAACAGGCAGACCATTGCAGTCCCGTATTTTCACCTGCAGCCATGATTGACAATGCTACGAACTGAAATAGGAACATCTAGTGATGGCATTATGACTGGTGTTCGCAGAGACATAATGCTGACGCATTCGATGTCCGTCGAGATGTACGTTGGGCCAACAATGTGATTCGAATATGTGAGCTAGTATGTGGCAGCTACAACTGTACAGATATCTGGTATTTCCCCAGAGACTACGGCTCCGACGACTTCGAGGTCTCCAACGATTCCGTTGACTCCTCCTGGACGTCTAGCTCCTCCTGCCGAGACTCTTCCAGTCTTCTCTCATGCTCCTGGAGCGGAGTGTCGTCTATTCTGAGCCTAGAGTCAAACACGCCCGGCGCGCCACTCGATGGAGCCATGGCGCCAAACTGTCCTTTGAATGGTTGCGTTATTATCCTGTCTCGCGTCTTACGGTTTCTGCATCCCATCGACCAGGCTATCTTCGCATAGCCAGGTATGTGCGAGAGCTCTCCAGTGTTCTTTGCTATCCTCTGCGCCTCAGCATCTAGATCCTCTGCAACGCTTACGGGGCCATCTTCAAACACATTGGCTTTCATGCCGACCCCGTAATATCGATGCTTCTTGATGAACGCCAACCAGAGCGAGACTGTCTCCGGGTGCCCGCCATGGATCAAGATCTGCCTCCGCATTGTTATGCGCTCGAAATTCTCCTGCGACTTTTTATGCACGAAGTTGGAGCGCGGGACTGTCCATCTCTCCGTCTTCTTGCGCAAGAGACGCGGACCTGATGCCGCGAGCTTGAGGAAATAGGCGGCGCGCATGGCGAAATCGGCAAAGACTTCGAGGTTGCGCACGCTGTACGAGCGTAGTTGGAGATCGGCTGTCACGACGTGCGTTTCTTTGCCGCGTCTGAGGGGGTTGAGGTAGGTTGCTTGGACTGCGAGTGGGAGGCGGAGCTGGCTGAGCTCGCGCTCCAAGCTGGGAGGAAGCTTTTGGGCATTGGCCGATGTGACTGCTGTTGCCTGTTGCGATGATGAGGATTGGATATGCCGTGTGTGTGATGCGATGGGAATTGTCGGGGATGTGATCTGGGTCGCTGTCAGTAGGGAGCATGGCGTTCACTTGGTGATGTCCGGACCTTTAATCGTTTGAAGGCGCTCGTGAGAGAGCGCGAGTACGATGGGACAGCCATGCTTTGTGTGGAATGCGAGATGTATTGGAGTCGAGCTCAATGTGTATTCTTTCGATGGTCGATCTCCTTTGCGGAGGTCGTCAGGCCCTCCGCTTAACGCTGACTAGCGCCATCAAATATTGATGCAATTCATGGCTGGCGCAGCCAAAGCGAACCACATACGCCAGAGATTTGAGACTCTCGGACACACGTGCATTTGTCCACAATTTTGACGATGACCAAGTTTGCAACGGCTGATCTTGTTAGTTCACGAGCCATTACTTCCTGACATCAATAATGGCATTGACTATCTTTCAGAAGAGGGACTCTACCCTCCCATCCTGATATATGCCGACTTTGACTCTTAAGTAGTCGTCCAGGCTGTCGACTTCCGACTGCTTGTTTCTACTAAACGGCATATCCCAGGCTCCGTTGGACTCATATGTTTCATACTTACCATGCCTGATTCCATACCCCTGGGCATCATCCAACGTCTTGTCAGTATGCTGAGGAAACACAAACGCATACAGTTCAAACTCCGTGTCATTGGCAGTCTTGAGCCATTCCTCCTCATTCTCAAATGTACTGGTGGTCACTGTTGGTCCGTATGTCTTCATTCCCAACGCGTGCCGTTCTTCATGTCTAGAATGACGTTCAATAATTTCCTCAAGAAGCTCGAAATTGAGTCTGCAGACGACGAATTCGAGTCCATCGGTACCACACTCAAGGGCAACCGCAATGTCTACCCAGTTCCGTACGATAAGCGCATACACCGATGAGTCTCATTCTGTGCATACTGAGATTCATGTGGGGTCGCCTTGAATTTCTGGACCATCGAGTTTGATGTTCCCGACAGAGGGAAGTCTGTGCGAGGGATTGAACGCTCTCACGAGACAAGGTTTCAGCATGCGCCGGATATATCGGACAAGGCAATCATAAGGCAAGCATGTGACGACAGTGAAGGCGACAGCACGCGAGAAGCTCATGGTCGAGCTTCTGCGACGTGTTGAAGAATACTTACTCACATCTTCTCCCTCCTCTCCTCACCAGCTCACCAAGCGTCATTGCATGTGAAACTTGCTCCTGCAGACACAAACGCCGTCATATCATGGTAAGTCGTTCCTTCCTCCCGTCTCCATCCTTTTTCCTACATACACCCACTGCCATCATCATCTGGGCACCACCGCTTGCGCCTGGGCTCACACTCTTCAGTCATACTACTACGACGATACCGACCCTCTCCAGATGTACCGCTCCGCCATGATGGGCCGCGGTGGCCGCCAACGCCGCTTCGACGAGTACTACCGCTGCTACCCCATCGCCATGATGCCCGGTCCTGAGCGCGATGCCGCAAACCACGGCGGCAAAATGTTTCTGCCCGCCTCCGCCCTCGACAAGCTCACCCAGCTACACATCACATACCCCATGCTCTTCGAGCTTGTCAACGGCGCAAAGGGAAAGAGCACGCACGCTGGTGTCCTCGAGTTCACAGCCGAGGAGGGGAGATGCTACCTGCCATACTGGATCATGAAGGTGCTGAACCTCGAGCCCGGCGATCTCCTGCAGACAAAGAGCACAGACTTGCTACCTGGTAGCTTTATCAAATTGCAGCCACAAAATGTCAACTTTCTCGACATCTCAGATCCCAAGGCTGTGCTGGAGACTGCCTTTCGAAACTTCAGCTGCTTGACGCTCGGCGACATCTTCACCTTTTCCTACAACGATACCACCTACGAGATTGCGGTGCTTGAGGTCAAGCCAGAGGGCGACAAACATGCTATCAGTGTGCAAGAGACGGATCTGGAGGTCGACTTCGCGCCGCCAGTAGGATACGTAGACCCACAGAAGACAAGCGGCACAAGTACACCACGGAGCATCAGCTCCACAATGGCTGGCAAGGGAGGCATGATGCACGCCGAGGGCACCATGGCGCAAGCCATCAACTACGCCGCCATTGCGCCCAATTCAGATGTCGTGGCGAAGGGCCACGCCAAAGCCTCTTCGGCCTTCTCTGGTTCGGGCAATCGTTTAGTCACGAAGAAGGGAAAGTCATCAGCAGCTACACCCGCCTCCACACCCGGAACCTCGACCCCAGTCACAGGCGGATCAATCAGCATACCCGGCATAGGCACCCCGAAAACGTCTAGGAATCGCAACGGTCCACAGCCTCTGCGTCTACCTCCTGGCAAGCTCTTCTTCGGCTACGAGATCAAGCCACTCCGAAACAAAGAAGAGGAGGCTGAAGCAGCGCAAGAGAAGAAGCACTACTTCTCAGGCGAGGGACAGACACTGCGGAAGAAGAAGGATCCAAAGTGAAGCCGCAGCCTCGATCGAAACGTATCACGGAGTAACGATTTTTGTTTTCCACAGCATAGCGTGGCGTTGCAAGATGAGAGTTGGGTGGGTCATGACCATGATGGTTGGCTCAAACCGGAGGATGTGCCGGACTCATAGACGCTTCCGGGGGTGGTTGGCTGTGGGCATGCCGAAGGCTCTAGTGTGATTTCAAATGGACTGTCAAGATCATCCTCACGCTGCGGTTTTCTCTACGACTGCTCAGATCGAGTGGAGACATCTCCGTAGTCCTGTCGTAAGCGAAATTCGCTTCTATTTCGCAGATAAATAATACAGTGAATCTGTCTAAGCAAGGCTGTATAGACGAAAATATATCTATTCTGGTCTATATCAGCATTCAGTCTCGGATCCAGTAAGGGCGGAAAATCTCACAAACTCATCATGAATCCTGCTGCATATGGCTGGGCAGATTATAGTCTGCATAATCCATGTGCACAAAAGCTCGATCGACTAACACGCAAAATGTTAGCATTTCCAAAGTCCACCACCAAGATACACACACTCGATGGGAACTTACCAGTCGGAACACTCTCCAGCACATACTGCAGACTCTCTCCCAGATCATGGCTGTCCCTCAGACTCGTATTCTCATCCAGCACGAGATCCACTTCCACATTCAACTTATCACCAGAATGATAAGCCTGCAAGCCTTGAATTTTCTGGATCGTCTTGGCGAAGCGCATGGTGAGGTATAAGAGGATGTTGCGGTCGTCGGCCGTGGCGGAGGCGCCGGTCAGGTTGACGATGTGTTCATTGGCGGTACGGGACCAGTTTATTATCACGTAGAGTGAGAGGCAGACGCCGCCGAGCGGATCGAGCCACCATATTTGGGCATAATAGCCGACTGAAAAGGAGGATTGTCAGTAGTTGCACTAGTGAGAGCGTGACAAGGAGGAGAGCGCAGGAGACCTACTTAATGGAAAGATGATTGAGAAGGTGTTGAAGACTACGTCTGTCTTGGCGTCTTGCGCGAGGGCCTGGACGGAACTGTTCTTGATGAGACGACACCAAAACCAGCATCCACCTTTAATGGCGACGGTACTAGCCATGATGATAATGGCTGGCGTGCCAAGTTCCACCACCTCGTGCTTGCCGCTAAGAAGCTCGGAGAACGCTTGCCAGAGCACTTGGATGAAAGCTGTGATCATGATGACGGAGAATATCAGCACGCCCACAGGCTCCAGACGTCGACGACCGATGGGATATGCGTATTGATCTGTCCGAGCAATCATCCAGGTTGAGAGGCCTACTATGGCAGTACTCAAAAAGTCCAACGCAGCATCGACAAGAGAAGCGAGCACAGAAACCGAAGAGCTCAGAAAGACAACAATGAGCTTCAGTATCAGGAGGGAGACGTTTGCAATCAAATTGATGATGATGGCGATTGTGACAATGCGAGATTGCGAGCCCGCTTCCTCTTCAAATTCAAGATCCGGAGGCATTATTTGCGCTTCTGAATCTTCGCCGGGTGCTCGTGTCAGCAGTGGCTCATTTTCGTTGCTTTCGTGGTTGCCGTTTGGTTGCTTTTTGATCGAGTATAGATCCTTGGGTGTACGCTTGACCTTAGGTGGGAGATTTTCTGGTTGTTCGTTGCCCCAAAAGCCTCCGTCGGCATCGATACTGTCAAACGAGCCGTGTCGATCAGGGTAGATGCGCTGCTGTTCATGCGGCGAGCTGTCCTCCTCTTCTTCGATTGTGTCAGGGAGATCTTCATACCACGGGTCCCGCATTGCTTGCGCCTCTGGGCGCTTCTTATGCACATTAGACGCCGGTTGCGATGGATGGTGGTACTCCTGAATGAGATCGTGCGGCAGACTGCTGTCCAACAAGCGATCGATATACATGTAATGTTGTATCAGGTAGTTGTTCCTTTCGTAGTATTTTCGGACCTGCTTGCTCTTGATCTTCTTGAGGTCTTCATCTGTTTTCCAGTACCGCTCCCAGCTGTAACGCGGATTTGTGTTGCCGATCAAGCGCTGACTGCGGACTTGAGGCGTCATCAGGACACTGGCCTGGTAGCTGAGCCTCCGTGCGTGATCATCTCCTCCACCCCAGCCAGCAGCACCAAGAACATGGTTGTGCGACTGCTTACGGTTGAGCTCCATGCCATCGTCAGAGCTATCGCTGTCTCTCCGCCGTCCATTTGCATGGCTCGGGAGTTCGTTTGCGCTGACGGTGTTGGTCCGTTGGGGAGTTGGTGGACCCCATCGCGAACGAGTGAGGGCAGCGAGGTTGCTGCTGGAGCGGTTCTGTAGGAGACTCTGCAGGTGCTGGCCTCGCGGCGAGGTCAAGGGTGCATCTTCCGCGGCGGATAAGGGAAGGAAGGCATTCAGCGACGAGATGCGATACACCTTGGGCACCTCGGGAGTGGACTGTTGCCGCTCCATCATTGCAGTCGCGTTATCGTCCAACGCGGATGTCAAGGAAAAGGATGTCTCACGCACGAAGCGCAAAAAACCTGATGGATCCCATCTTGTCGTCGGGATTCTTGGGAGTAGTGGTAGTAAAAGAACCCAAAAGCTCAATGCTTTTGCTGGGTCAAGGTACGGAAGAGGTACCTTGGAGGTAGCT